>PVHT021183634.1:29920248-29941632 GCA_004024745.2 Catagonus wagneri | reverse complement strand
GAATATTTTTTCTGTCCCCCTTCTCTCTCTCTCTCTTCTCCCTCTGGCACCCCTATAATATGGATGTTGGTTCATTTAACATTATCCCAGAGTTCTCTGAGTCTCTGCTCATTTCCTTTCAATCTTTTATCTCTTTTCTCTTCTGCATTAGTGATTTCCACTAATCTGTCCTACACCTCACTGATTCGTTCTTCTGCCTCCTGTATTCTACTGTTGGCTGCTTCTAATGAATTTTTTATTTCAGTGATTGTATTTTGCATCTCGTTTAATTTTTACAGCTTGTATTTCTTTGCTCAGTGTTTCCTGTAAATTATCAATCTTTGCCTCCAGTCTGTTTCCAATGCCTTGCATCATCTTCAGCATCAACAGTCTGAAGTCTCTTTCTGGGAAGCTGATAATCTCATCACTGAGCTGTTTTTCTGGGCTTTTCTCTTTCTCCCTTATCTGAGTTATAGTTTTCTGTCTTTTCATTTTTATAGGTCTTTGGTGTGGCGAGCTTTTTGTACATAATAGAGTTGTAGCCTTAGTGCAGGTGTTTGCCTCCCCTGTGGCTAAAGTTGGTATGGAGGGGGCTTGCTGTAGGCTTCCTGATGGGAGGGAGTGATGCCTGCTCACTGGTAGGTGGGGTTGATTCCTATCTCTCTGATGGGCGGGGCTTTGTCTCTGGATGAGATTAGAGGCTGGCTGTGTGCCTGAGGGGTCTTTAGGCAGCCTGTTTACTGATGGGTGGGGCTGAGATCCCACCTGGATTATTGTTTGGCCTGGAGCTTCTCAGGCCTGATGGGAAGGACCAGATTTTCCCAGAAATGGCCACCTCCAGAGAAATGCAGGCTGATGAATATTCCCAAGACCTTCACCTCCAAAGCCCTTCCCCCACAACAAGCCACAATCACCCCTGTTTTCCCAGGAGATCCTCCAAGAATTGCAGTCAGATTCCACCCGGATTCCTATGGAAACTGCTTTGCCCTGGGACCCAGTGCATGTGAAAGTCTGTGTGTGCCTTTCAAGGATGGGGTCTCTGTTTCCCCCAGTCCTGTGGAGCTCTTGCACACAAGCCCCACTGGCCTTCAATGCCAGATGCTCTGGGGGCTCTTTTTCCCTGTGCCAGATCCCCAGGCATGGGGATTTGACGTGGGGCTCAGAACTCTCAGTCCTGTAGCTAAGTCTCTGTGATGCAGTTACTTTCCAGTCTGTGGGGCTTCCCCCCTGGGAGGTATGGGGTTTCTTCTGTCACGTAATCACCCCTCCTACCTCTTGATGTGGTCTCCTCTTTGTCTTCTGGAGAAGAATATCTTTTTTTGGAAGTTTACAGTCCATTTGGGTGAAGGTTGCTCGACATTTGGTTGTAGTTTTGACAGTATAGGGATAGTGGAACATCGGACCTTCTCAGAGATATTTGCCTTCAGGAATCTGTGGATTATCAGAGATCAATGGATGTCTCTTCTTTTGTGCTTGCCAGTATATGGCCAAGCGCAGGGGTCTTGTACGTAATGTGTAAGAGTTCCCAGCACAGTATTGCGGCACCCAACACTCCAACTTGGCGACGTGGAGAAATGCTGTGGGATTTCTCCCTCCAGCAACAGTAAAAAGAGCTGTTTCTTTCATTCCCTATTTTCCTAGAGCAGTGAATTCACATAATGCCATTTTGACATTTTAGAGACAAGTCTATTTAAAATATGAATTTATGGTTACTTTGTGTCTCATGTTGGTCCATTTAACATAATAGTTGCAATTGATCTAAATGGCAGAAAATATATTTTATTCTAAGTGTTTGAAATTAAAATAGATTTTCTTATATATATCATTGCTGAAGGTTTTGTTACACTCTGAATTAATACAAATAGCAGTAATAACACAACTGGATGCACCTGGCATGTATTCTTGGATTTGTCCCAAGCTGCTTTTTATAATTGGCCATTGCTATCCATGTTACTGAAATCCAGTAATGTTTTTAATGTTTTAAACTGAGAATGTTTTAAAAATCAAACTTGCAAAAGTATGCTCAATAAAACAAGCAAGGCGAGAGGTTATGGTAGCCTGTAAATTAGAATTTACCGCCTTTTTGAAGTGTGTTTTGGCAAAGTATAATAAAAGCTATAAAATGTACATACCCTTTGATCCAAGATTCCTCTTCTGAGATTTATTCTAGATATAATTAATGATGTATATAAAAATTTAGCCAACTTCTGTTCATAGTAAAAAGGTGGAACTAACTTAAATATCTAATAATAAGTACTTAGAATTATAAAATAGTATATATCCAAACAATAAAAAATTAGGTAAATTTTAAATTAGCTTTTTATGTTTTTTAAAAAAATTTTCAGTGAAATACAAGTATAGAATACCACACTAAACATAAATATAAATATATTTTTTATTTTATAATTTTTTCAGGAAATATAGTTTTATATATATGTATATGTATACACACACATATATATATATGGCTTGTTCAGTTGTTTTTAAGTTACTGTGAACAGTAACCCCAGGGATTCCTTATGTGGCCCATCTCAATCACCATCTATTTCCATAAGTAACAACTATCCTGACATTTATTGTATCTTTATTGGTTTTATCACCAATATGTTCATTTTAAATTTATAGTGTTCATTTTTCAGACACTGTAGTTCAGTCTTGTCCATTAAAACAAGACAAAAAGAAATACAAAGCAATTTTAATGCCTTTTAAGTCTCTTAAAATCAACAGTCTTTTTCTGGTGTCATATTTTTTTCTTTTCCTTACAATCTATCTGTTGAAGACCCCTGAGGATATTTTGACCTGTAGAGTTTTCTGGTGTGGGTTTTGTAGGTGGCATACTCTTCTACATTTCAACTTGTTCTTCAGTCCTCTGTGTTTTCTGCAAACTTCCAGCTTCATCCAGAGGCTTGTTAAAATTTATGTCCAGTGCTTTTGGCAAGTCTGTCAGGAGTGGTTGTGCTCTTTCATTAAAACATATATAGTTGTCAGTTTCACATTTTATGCTGCTTGCAATTACAGATGATCACATTTAGATCTATTAAGTAAGTTAGTCATATTCTAACTCTACCAATTCCTTTTGTATTTATTAGTTGGAAAAACTATTATAAAGACATGATTTACCTTATCTACTATTTGACAACCAAGCGAAACTATTCCTAGAATCCTAATCACAGGCAGGATTATTTCCCTGTATTTGCTTGTTTTCAAGATCACTATATTGTTACCATACTTTCCTTTATACTTTTGTTTAGTCCTACTTCTATAAGAACTATCAGTTTTTATGTCAGTGTCTCGCTCATCATTTTTATTATTTGAGGCTCTCTTTCTAGTAGATTCCACAGGAAGATCTCATAGGAAAAATAATATGAGTTTTTGCGTATTGATAACAGTTTGTGTCCTTGACAGAAAGTTTGTTTTGTTGGCTATAAATCCCTTGGTTCATGTTTTCTTTCTTTGAGTTTCTTAAATATATTTTTACATTCACTTCTGACATAAAACGTTGTATTAAAAAGTCAGACGGTAATTTAATTTTCTGTCCCAATACGTCATATGCTGTGTTTTCCTAGATGCCCAAGAAATTTATTGCTACTGTTTTTTTTTGTTTCTTTTTTAGAGCCATACCTGCTGCATAGGGAAATTCCCAGGCTAGCAGTCAAAAGGAGCTGCAGCTGCCAGCCTATTCCACAGCCACAGCAGCGGGGATCCGAGCTGCATCTGTGACCTTTGCAGCAGCTTGTGGCAACACCGGATCCTTAACCCACTGAGTGAGGCCAGGGTTCGAACCTGCATCCTCAAGGATACTAGTCAGGTTCTTAACCCACTGAGCCACAGTGGGAACTCCAGCTTTTTTTTTTTATAAAACTAGGAATTTTATAGAATTTCTTAGAATATACTACTCATTTTTTCTTGATTTATTGGAATATTTCCATTCATCGTTCTGTTACCATACTGAAATACATGGTATGCTCATCAAATCATTTTTTTTTTTATTTTAGAAAATTTTCAGGAATTATAGTTTTTAGTATTTGCTGTTTCTTTGCATTAAATTGGTATTCTTCTTCATGGACTTCTATCTTAAACATTTGTTACTTTTTCTCAGAACATTTCTATCTCTCTTTTTAAATTTAAAAGATCTCATCCTATTTACCTTATTTTTTCCCCCTTAAATCACAAGGGTATTTATTCAGTCCTGTGTTTCTTTTGATTTGAAGTCATTTTCTGAAAAAAAAATAATTTCTATTCTGTCCTGAATTCTTAACAATTCTGAGATTTTCAATTCTCTCTTTCTTTTTTTCCCTTTTTAGGGCCCCACCTGCTGTAAAAGGAAGTTCCCAGGCTAGGGGTCTACAGCGTATGCCACAGCCATAGCAAGATCTGAGCCACATCTGTGACCTACACCACAGCTCACAGCAATGCCAGATCCTTAACCCACTGAGCAGGGCCAGAGATGGAACACTGCATCCTCAGGGTTACTAGTCGGGTTTGTTACCACTGAACTACAATAGGAGCTTCCAGATTTTCGAATTTGATTTCTGTTCTTTCATCTTTTGTTTTATTTTCTTAAAGTTTTTATCTGCTTTGTAGTCGCGTCATTTATGGTTTGTAGGAAATGTTTATTCTGCTAATTTTCTTTTTCCTTGCATTAATTTTGCCTAGGATTGGCCTTGATACTGTCTCTTCATTTCTATATGAATTTAGCTTTCCTGAATATTACCCTGAGGTAACTTCACAGATCTTCCTCTTCTGATATTTTTATGTATTTCCCAACTGTAGATATTTTGTCATTTTTCTGCTTAATGCTAATTCTACATCCAGCAATTTCTCCTCACTGTGAGCTTCTATCTTGGGAGGGAACCCTGGAAGGTTAGACACCAAGAGTACAGGTGCTATCTTTGGGTTGTAGGATTGAAGTGCCTCAGGTTTCAGTTTCTTACCCTTTCTCTCTCTTAATGTGTCATTATGAACTCACATTTTTTTCAATGTGTTATAATTTATCACCATTATTGTCTTTTTTATTGTACAAATTGCCCCTAACTTGACCTATAGGAGCTCCTTAAATCAGCTTCTGTAACCTCTGACTTGACCTTATTAATCTTTGAGCATATTTTTGTTTTCTGGAAGATTTTCCAGAGCTTACCTGCTACCTCACTACCTGGTGAGGATCTCTGGCTTCTTTTATACTGGGAAATGGTATATAGAGTATAAGGTATCAGAAATTGAGATGATTGTGTTTGTTCTCTTCATTTTGTCAATATGATGTACTACATTGAACAGTTTTCATATGTTGAACCATCTTTGTATTCCAGAAATCCCATTTGTTATTAGGTGGCTAATTTTTTTTAATATGCTGCTGAAGTATGCTTGCCTAGTGTCTTGTTAAGGATTTTTGCATCAGTGTTCATAGGGGCTGCTGGTCTGTAGTTTTCTTTCTTACAGTCTTTATCTAGCTTTGGTGTCGAGGTAATGCTGTCTTCATAGAATGGAAGTGTTCCTTCTCTTTCATTTTTTTTGTGTGTGTAATTTTGAGAAGAATTCTTCTTTAAATGTTTAATAGGGTTCACCTGTGAAGTCTCCTGTCCAGTGCTTTGCTTTGTTGAGAGATTTTTGATTACTGATTCAGTCTCTTTACTGGGTATAGGTCTTGCTAGGTTTTGTTTCTAGGAATTTATCCATTTCATCTAAGTTATCTAATTTTTTAGTGTACAAAATTGTTCATAATGCTCTCTTACCTGTTTTATTTCTGTAGAATCAGTGGTAATATTTCAGACTTCTAACATGTTTTCTATTTTTATTTCTTAGTCCATTTAGCTAAAGGTTTGTCACTTTCTTTGATATATTTGAAGAACCAAATTTAGGTTTCATTGATGTTCCTTTATTTTTCCTATTCTCTGTTTCATTTATCTCTGTTCTAATCTTTATTAATTCCTTACTTCTAGCTTGTGTTTAGTTTGTGCTGTTTTTTCTTATTCCTTAAGTTCCCCTTTCCCTTTAACACAAATGTGAGCATACTTTATATACTGCTCTAAATCACGCTTTGTTTTTTCCAGTTAATGATATTTTGGATCTCTGTCAGTATTTTGTATGGAAGTATCTCCTTCGTTTCAAGAATTTAGCGATTGCAGTTGGTGTTTCAGTGAATAAACTTTTATTTACGCTTGAAAAAAACAAAAGAAAACCAAAAAAAAAGAGTATAAGGTATCAGATGTACATTTACTTATTGCTGAAATGTCTTTGGTTTCAAGACTTTTTTATAGACAGAGCTAGAAAAAATGAGATTATAAATATAAGATAAAATGTCATATATTTACATACGTATATTTAATAGTACACATAAAATACTATGTATTTTTTGAAAACAGTGAATGAATACCATTTCCCAAACAAATCAAAACTACATGGTTTTTCCTTACCTTTTGCAGTTCCATTTTTCTGCCTTCCTTGTTCGAGTGGAAACAATGCACATTTACTCTGTTTTGAATAATAACATATTGCAGAATGCACATTAACCCGAAATGAGTTGAGTGCTTCTCTTGCAGGTATACAGAAGAATAGGCTAAAAAATTTTAAAAATATCAGAGGAAGAAAATCTTCTAATATATAAATTAATACTTATGGCTTAGGATACATTGTATGTTGGGGAAGTATCATACATGACTTTACAAATATCTCAAACTACTTAGAAGTAAAAATATTGTGCCCTGGTTATGAGGAAGAAATTGTTGTTGTACATATATGTGAAAAGTCCACATAAACATATTTCATGAAGGAGTTCCCACTGTGGCTCAGTGGGTTAAGAACCTAACATAGTGACCATGAGATTCAGGTTCAATCCTTGGTCTTGCTTGGTGGGTTAAGGATCCAGCATTGCCGCAAGCTGTGGTGTAGGTCACAGATATAGCTCAGGTCTGGTGTTGCTGTGACTGTGTCGTAGCCCTCAGCTGCAGCTCCTATTTGACCTCTAGCCTGGGAACTTTCATATACTGCAGTTATGGCTGTAAAAAGAAAAAAAATCATGAAAGTGTATTTAAGAATCTGTATTTCTGGATGAATATATTTGTATATTTTATATCCTATGAATTAAAACATATGCCATGAGATTTCAAAAATACATTTATATAAACATGTTTATATTTCATTAATAATGCATTAAGTAGGTATATGACCTATTATCCATATTCCTTCAAGTTTATATATTCAAGAAAATGAAAATAAATGTTATTTTACTGTTGTCATTGGTGAAATAAGGATATGAGTAGTCACAAATATGATTTACCACTTTTATTGCATATTTATTTATTTTTCTTTACTGTCTATAATGACTAGAAATGTATATTTCTGTGATCATGTCTTAATTATCTTCATCATCCTAATACCTGGACACATAACAAAGTAATTCAATAAAGCTGGGTGATATGAATTACACATTGGAGTCTATGTGAAAGTTGTCTTTTTTATGTGTGGTCTGACTAGTAAGCTTGAGGATTTTTTCACATATGAGATCATTAGGTCACTGTGGATTTGATTTTTCTATTTTTTTCCACAGTCCCTTCAGGCACATATTACTTGGTACCCTTTGATGGCTTTTTCCTCATTTCAGACTCTTCTGAAATAGCCTCCCTCACTGTTATCTTCACTTTTCAGGTTCTGTTGATATTTCTTATTTAAATTTGAGTTTAATTCCTTAAAGTTATTTGGGGAATAAATTTCCAGGAAGCAGATTATCCAAAGAACATTGTTTCATTGTTCTATAAGGAAAATTTATAGTTTACATAGGTCTTAAACTACAGTATTATACCCCATTTTTTAATTGCTCTTTTTAATAGCCCTACGTACTTGTTTGTCTGGAATCTAGGAGATTAATATTCTTGGGTTAATTTATTCTGTAATATGCTGGATGAATTCTTATGCTCTAAAGTATATTCCCCAGAGATTTAATTTTTCTTCAAAATAAAACATAAAACAATATTTTTTTTATAAATAATTAGATGTACAGCTTATCTGAGTAATTATAAAATAGTGAATGAAACAAAGATGATTTTTTTTAAAGCTAACATATGGCCATGAATTTTCCATTATGGTGAAACTTTTTTTCACAGATGAAAAGATACAGACCAGCAACTGTAGTAAATCACTTTATCTGCCTTATGACTTGACTTTAAAACTGATGAAAGATGAAAACAAACTTGGGTGTGAAAGATGCTCTACTGGTTTACAGCTTAAGAAATGAGAGATGGTTTTACAAACCAAATAATATTTAACCTGGAAAAATATGCAGTGGGCTAGAGTCAATTAGGAACCAATTGGAAAGAAATAATGAGAGAGCAATGAATAGTTAGGCATTTAGAACTAATCTTTAGTTACTTACTGAGATCACAGAGTAAAAGCAAGTGGTTGTTAATTTTCCATGTAAAGTGTTAGAAGATATTTCTGCAACCTCTGTATATCCAAAAATTATTTCTTTTGTTGCATCTACCTAATAAATGTGAATTTCTGACCTAAAGCACCCATTTTCTGGATAACACTGAAATCAAGGAACATATTCTGCAGCTTTATTTTAAACATATTTTTCCCTTGCCAAACTTGATCTCACAGAATGTACTCTTTTATGTTTTCCATCACATCTGAATGAGAATCTTGCTGGGAAGAGCATTCTTGGTTTTAGTTTCCTCCCCTTCATCACCTTAAGTATATCTTGCCCCTAATTTAACATAGACTGTCTACTTCTGAGAATGAGAAATAGAATATTTGCCTTATACCTTGTCCTTAGGACAAGTTTAAATGCTGGTAACATCAAGTTTTGTCTTTTATCAGTAATTTTCTTATTGTCTCTCATTAAGCCTTCATTATCCAGAACCTATCGATTACCATTTTCCTAGGCACATATAGAAAATCTGAAATGAAAATCTAAATCTGAAATAAAATAATCTAAAAAATTAAACAGAAAGGAAATATCATCCAACTTAAAAAATGGGACTTAGTTCACCAAAGGAGGCTACATGGGAGGCAATTTAGCACATGAGACATTTCATTATCATCATCCTTTAGAGAAATGCAAATTAAAACTCTGCCATGATAAACACAACTGTACATCTATTAGAATGGCTAAAATAAAAAATTCTGACAATGCCAAATGTTTACAAGTTTGTAGAGCAAAGGGAAGTCTCAGACATTGTTGGTGAGTACGCAAAATGGTATATTCACTTTGGAAACGTTTTGGCATTTTCTTAGAAAGAGGTACTTTAGTACACTGTGGCACATGCATATAATACCACACAACAGTAAATAGGAATGAAATATGACATACAAAAATTTTAAAGACTCTCAAAGACATTAAGCTATGTGAAAGAAACTGGCCTCAAAAAGTTATATTCTTTCGGTATAACATCCTTCAGAAGGCAAAATTATAGAGAACAGATCAGTGGGTACCAGGGTTGGGAAGTTGGTGTGACTATAAAGGGGTGATATGAGAGTTTGGGGTTTTTGTAATTATTCTGTATCCTGATTGTAGTGGTAGTTACATGAATCTATATGTGTATTAAAATTCATAGAACTGTACATTTAAAATCAACTTAAATATATGATTTTCTAAAAAAATAAAATTAAAAAATAATACATGAACCCGTAAACCTCAGGTATGTGAATCAGCTATTTCTCATGAATAGGTATGAACCTTGCTAAAAGTGTTTTGTAGCAAATTACCAGGGTGACTTTATACCTTCTAGGAATTATTGGATCTCAATTATTAATATAGTATTATTACTAGAGATCCAGAAAATCTCTCTGGTTCACCAGTCATAGCAACCAGGACTTTATGGAAGTCAGAGGTTGGATGGAATTGGGTCTAATTGTGTCTCAGAGGGTTATGTGGGATCAAGGAGCATACTGTGATTATTTCCCCATTTTCAAAATATATATTGGAAACATATGTACTTATAAGCAAAGAATTTATACATTGATTTCAGACTGATGGAGCAAGGGCTCTTCTCTCCCCCATGCCATTACCTTCACTGATCAGGTTGTAACTAGGCCAACTTCCTTGTGCCCTTCAATTTCATTTTTCACCTCCTCAGCCATGTTAGACAGCTTTAACTTCTAATGCTTTACTTTCTCTTTGGTCTCTATGCCATATCTCTTGCTGGTATATGACTTTATGGAAATTACTGAAAAGAGAAGGTCAAGCTCATTACCCCAACGTATTTCCTTTTTCTCTTTCTGGATCCTGTATCATCAGGTTCTGAAGGTCATGGTTGCTTTCTCTGCAATGCCTTGTTGTTAGTAGTGGTAGTACTTTTTATTATTAATTTTCAGAAACATAATTCTGGAGTTCCCATCATGGCCCTGCGGAAATGAATCTGACTAACATCCCTGAAGATGTGGGTTCGATCCTGGCCTCACTCAGTGGGTTAAGGATCTGGCATTGCCATGAGCTGTGGTGTGTGTCACAGACTTGGCTTGGGTTCCACATTGCTGTGGCTCTGGTGTAGGCTGGCGGTTACAGCTCTGATTGGACCCCTAGCCTGGGAACCTCCATATGCTGTGGGTGTGGCCCTAAAAAGACAAATATATATATATACATTTCTTATAACTTTCCCTGGTAGATTGGTTGAAGAATTTTAAAATGGCAATAAATTGGTTTTTTGTTACAAAAGAAAGAAATAGTGCACCTGTTATCTTCTGTTGATTAGCAGAAGTTGCTGTATGAGTATCACATGTTAGTGCCCTAAATGCACTGAGCACTGGCTGGGTTGCCTCCTCACACTGTGACAGCCATCTCACTGACTCTGTAGGCTCCCCTGGCTCTTTCCAAAATTTGCCTGAAGGCTGTCAGTTTTGAGTGGAGCCAGAGCAAGAAAATCCTTACAGCAGGTCCAGGCTATGCTACAAACTGCCCTGACACCTGGGTCCTTCTGATTCAGCACACCCAAGTATATTGGAAAGGTCTGTGATGAACAGAGATGCTGTATGGTGCCTCTGGCAATCACTAATAATATCCCTAGGGTTTTGGAATATATCATATCTTCTGCAGACAACATATTCTCTATCTGAAAGCAGCTTCTTTGGATGAAACCACTAAAGACTGAGCATGAGATAATTGGACAGAAAATAATTTGAGTCAAACTGATCATAAATATGTCTTTCTAATTCATTTGCATGCACTGGACAATGTTTGCAAATCGCTAAACAATAGAAATTCTTTATAGGAGTCAGTGCTCAAGCCAGTTGAGAAAGTTCCAGGAAATGATGAAAGCAGACACATTTTCCTATGATGCCTTTGCCCGTTGCCTTGCTGCCACTCCCTGGACTTATATATCAGGGAATTCCATATTATTTGTTAAATGGGGAGGAAAAACATGAATTTGCATGCTTTGCCAGTACCTGGTGCTACTTTTACATCCATGCTCAAGAATTACCCCTAAGGAGTTGGTTCACAGTGAGCATATCTCTGGATGTTATATTTGGCTGTCTATGTCATGCAGAAAAAACTACTGCCTGAAGTGTACCTTATCCTGCTTCATGAACAATTGCTAATGGTTTGGCTGAATGATGAGGAGCTTATAAAGATAAAGTTAGGAAAATTGATGACAAGGAGGTTTTAAGGAGAAGTATGTGAATGGACCTCTCCAATGTGGCATTTTTATGAACTATATAAATGCTAACAGAGTGCATTTATTATTAGAAGGGATTCTTAATAACATGATAAGTTGTTTTTGGATGGCCTCTCTTCTCCTAAGCCTTCCGATGTTTTCTCACTGAGTCTACACACAAAGTGGTGATAACCTCAGAGATTCAGGCTGTAGCAGTTGCTGCAAGTGACCTGCCAATATGCCTTGGACCCTACCTCTTCAGTGTGCTCGAAATAGCTGACATCTGCATCTGTGCCTAAATGTTTTTTTCTGGCCTTTCCCTTCACATGCATCAATGGGAATTAATACTACCAAGAGTAGATTTTAAACAGTGACAAGAATTGTATAAATCCTCAGCTCTCTCCTATTAAGATGGATCCATTCTAAGATGTATGTTTTCTGAGTTTCCCCTTGAATTAAGCTCCATTTGCCTATTGCAGTAGCTGAATTGATAATCAGCCCTTACTGCTTTTTCCCTCTGTCTTTTGTTTTTACTGTTCCACTACTTGTTTCTCCTGTACCTCCTAAAACAAGCCACCTGTATTACCACCGTTTAATAGTATCTATTTCCAGTAGCACCAAAGCTGTTGTGGCTACAACTACTGAAGACCTGATTTTCCAATAACAGAGGCCAAGGCTAAATCTACAGCATGTCGTCATTTCTCGCGACTCCCAGTGAGTTCCCTCATAAATTATGACTACATTAGACAGTGTTTATCATGGAGGGGATAGTGATGTTATATAGAGAGAATCTGAAAGAGAATGGATGAGTGTACATGTATAACTGAGTCACTTTGTTGTAGAGCCGGAATTATCACAATATTTTAAATTGATTTTACTTCAATAAATCTTTAAAAATGAAAAAAAATTGTAATAAATCTATCACTCTGTTGGAGGATATTGATTGGGGGATTTGGGGGAGTCTATGCATAGGTGAGGGTAGGGGGTATATTGGAAATCCCTGTACCTTCTGCTTAATTTTGCTGTAAAACTTCTCTGAAAAATAAAGTTTATTGAAACACACACAACACAAAATAAACAAAAGCAAACAGAAAAACGTACTTCTAGTAAATATTTGCCAACTAAACAGCTCTTTTGCCAGCACCATGTTTAGGTCAATAATGTCTTAGCTATTGACATAGTATCTCACAAGACGAAGTCTCCAAGGTAAGGGCATAGTCCAGAATTACTGGCAGTGGCTTACAACCATAGAATTCATTAGTCTTACTCTGTATTGAACTAATAAGAAATTAGATTGGTATTAGAGTGAAATGGCTTGTTTAAGATTTAGTTATGGTATCAGCTGGGAGATAATATCATGAGAGATATGTATGCTATCATAAAAGAGTCAGTAATGTCTTGGACTCAATTTTATCTCATAGACAGAATCTCATAGAATACAAATGCTGGAAGCCAAGGGATGAAAATATGTGTCACCACTCTAAATAGAGTACTTAATGACACACTTCAAGATTTTTGCTAGCTGCCTTAATCCCTTTTAGCATTCATCACTTTGAAGGTCCTTGTGTCTAAGGGAGGAATTCCCATCAGTGGAAGTAGTTATGGTTCTCCTTATCTAGAAGCTGAGAATGCCACCTTCCTTTTTGGGCTCCTCATTTTTCTGAACCAATGGTTAAAGTTGACTCCAATTACTGAATGGGAGTGTAATTTCTGGTGTACAGTGGGGGCAAGGAAGACTATTTATAGTCTTTAGATTCACTGAGAGTTCTTTTGGTAATCTCTCATTGAATTGTCCTGATTGTTGGAAAACTAGAGCAAGGTACTGGAAGAGATTGATGATTGCATGGAATGGTCAGTGGAAGTAGATGTTTGTGATTAACTTTGGCTTCATGATCAGCTGTAGAAGTAGTGACTAAAACACATCAGTTTTATGCTCATTTTTTTTTTCTTTTCTCTACATGCTTTTCCTACAGCTGATATTTTTGGTTTCATATGGTAGTCTGTCCAAACTGAAATAATATCACAATCATAGAGTAGCTGATGGGAATTTTGTGCCTCTTATTTTGAGAATACAAAATTTTACTTGGAAAAAGGGCAATAAATCTTAGGGGAAAAAATAGTAATGATACACTGTATATTGCCTGTTGTTTTCCCTAAACTATCCACACACTGTAATTAACTTTCAAAAACTCTTTGCATATACCCAGTTTGTGTGCTTCTATTTCCTGCTTGGACTCTAATGCATACACTATTTGATATTATACTTTCAGAGGAGAAATATGTATATACTATTCAAAATGTTAAACTCTCATTTAAGTACAATAGGTTTGCCATACTAGTTCAATAGTTTTCAAAAATGTTATTTTTTAAATTATTATCACCATAGCTTTGAACCCTCTCTTTTCCACAGAAAATTGTTTCTGAGTTCTATCACAACTGAAAGATTTTTGTAAAAGTTCCTTCTATGTCTTTTATCTTCCTTTAGATTACAGGTATATTAAGGGCAGGTTTTACATCTCATATGGATGGTCATAAAAGCATACAAACCACTTGGTAAGCATTAATAAACATTTATGGCATAAATGGCATTATCCTCAAAACATAATGAGTAGAATGACATAATAAGAAGGAACAAACTTTAGAATAATTACCTTAATAATTCCCTCCTTTCTATATGGAATGCTTTGGTTTTGAATGAAATAAACCATTTTAGGAAACGTCTTCACTGTTCAGAAACAATGTAGTATCTTTGTCAGAAGATGTAATATTTTCAGGCTCCTGTAGTCATGAAGTCTGAAAGAAGATGACTGTTTTTTTATTCATAATACTTATTTAAATATTTAGAGAAGGAATATGGTGTTTAGTATAGGAACAACTTTGCATGGTTTGATGAATTTATTTATCTTTAGTCATTTCTCTTTCTTCCAGGCCCCAGAGTGTGATAAATACGCCTATGTTGATTGAATAGTCATAATCCCGTTCAAGCTTGTTTCTGTTTCATTTCGACATAAACTCACTAGTCTTTAAGCTCTTCCTTGCTTTCTGGAACAAAACTATATCCTAATCAGTGTTATACTTTCCTTGTCCCACAGCTAGAATCAACTATACTTCAGGGATTTTGGGAGGAAGTAGTGCTACTTGGATATCATTTTTTCTAGAGCTTTCAGTTAAAAAATGCTTTTATTAATTCATACTGATAACTCTAATCCAAATTCAGTATCACAGATAACTTCTTCATATTGTATTTCTTACTGATAACTCATTCTTCCTCACTGAAAATCCAGGCTCCCATCTATCTCATTACATTTACTTATTTTCTCCACCTTACAATACACATAAAATAACTTCAGAATTCCTATACTAATACTACTCCCCACACAACCTATTACTTAAATTCTGAGAACACTTTGAGTTATTTTTGTCTTTAGAACATATTTCAGTTAGCGTATACAGTCAGAATACATGTGTGTATGTTACTGTGTTGTGCATTTATACCAATATAATAACTTACTATGTTGTGTAGTTATCAGTTTGATAACAGATAAGCTTATGTGTTTCTATTTGTATTCTAAAAAAATTAGAGTTTGTTCTTAATCATTTTGACTCAGTTTTTGGATTTGTGAAACACTAACATTTGTGGAACACTTAAAATTATCTAAAAGAGTGTACCTGGAAAACTATCACCTCTGTTCCTTACTGTTCCACTCTTCCCACACTCACTCCCTGCAGGTGATCATTTCTCTAAGTTTCTAAGCCTTAATATGTTTCTTTTAGTTAAAATAAATAAACAGCATGTGCAATTTTCTCTTTTTTAAACAAATTGAGATATAATTGACATATAATATTATAAGTTTCAGGTGAACAACATAATTATTCAATGTTGGTATAAAATTTATCATGTTATTTATTACTTTAAAAATCTGGGCCACAATGGTATTATGTGACTGTTTAATTTGTGTACTTTACATATATGAGTTTTCCTTTTCCGGAAATGACCTTGTGCTTTTGTTGATCCTATTTATATAGCTATTTTTTTTTCTTTCATTCTGCTCTTTATGAGGTGTTGTGTCTTCGTTTTTTTGCATCTTTTGGTTTGAGAATGTATGATTGTTTCTTTAATCTTTCATTTTATTGAAAACATTTCCGTATATTGTAATGTGAAACTTTCTCTGGATTCTTGAAACAAATCTTGTTGGTACTGAGTATTTTTTCAAAAACTATTTCTGAGTTGTTAGTATTATAAACATTTAGAAATAAGATTCAGCTATGTTTTATATATGATATATACATCATATTCTCTACACATGATATATATCATATCTATATATATTATGTATACATATACACATTATCTCATTTTGTTATGAAATACAGGCAATAATAACTTCATAAATCAGTTTTAACATCTTCCTTTTCTTTATATTTCTGGACATTTGGGGTGATGAACATTTGATCTGTCACTTGGAGCTTTGGTAAGACGTGATATGGTAGCATAAACACTTTTGTTGTGGGAAGACTTTTTAAAATACTTTAATCATTGTTGGTTAAATAACATTTTCTATTTCTTTTAGGCAATTACAATTCACATTAAATTGTCTATTTTATCTGATGTCAAACTTTTTGGATTACAGTTTAAATACTATTGTCATATAAACACTACACAAATATATTTAAGTTAGATCTTCTCTCTGTAATTGCAGCATCTCTATTGCATTTTATCTATTTCATTTGAGTTTAAAAAATATTTCCTAAGATTTATTTGTTTTGTTTCACTAGTTTCTACTGCTTTCTTTATTGTTTTCTACCTTATTTTCCCTTGGGGGCTTACCTGTTGTTGTTTTTCTAACTTTGCGAGTGAAATATTCATTTCTTTCTAATGTTTGTTTCTAATATTGAACTCTTAGGCTATTGATTTCCCTTTATCTTGCCATTTAACTTGCATGCTCAACTTATGGATTGGTTATATTGTTATTTAGTTCTAAACATTATTAAGTTTCCATCATGACTCTTTTTCTGACACTTTAATTACTTAGAGACATTTAAGTGCATATGTGTATATTTGCTTTTCCCAAATGCAAGAGTTATTTTTTACCATAATTTTTGTTATTGATTTGTAGCTTTATTGCATTGTGATCAAAGAAAGTCAGCTGCGACTTTCCAATTCTGGCTTTTTGTTCATTTTTATTTTATGATTTTTATTTTAATATTAGCTTTTTGTTAACAATTATATGATTTTTACAGAATTTCTATGTTGGGGAAATGGGTCCACTCATCATTATAACAACTTGTTATGTCTCAGTGATGTGACCATAATATCACCCCATCTGTTATAAAGCTAAAGTTGGGAGTAAGGAATTTTCTGATATTTTGATAGCCTACTACATTTTAAGCACTATGTACTGCTGTTTTGCAATTATGCCACCTGGTCCCCTGACTCCTAGTCCAATGCAATGAACTATTATCTTTATTGATTAGTGAAGATTTAAAAACACAAAGAAATGCAAATATAACCTCAAAAGGCAAAAATAATGAGGTTGCTGTATGTTTGGAAAACTCTTTTTTTTTACTAATGAGTAATTAAGCATAGAGAGTTCTCAATGAATAAAATTCAAAAAAGAGAGTAAAGATGGTGAGAAATAAGCTTACATTGTAATATGTTTTTAACATAACATTTTAAGATTAAATGCTGTGGGTAAAATTTCAAAACAATTGTTTTCAAATTCTTGAAAAATAATTGTATTTTACTTTTTATACTGTCTCTAGGAATGCAGTCAATAAGAGAGTATACTGAAATTACTTTAATCCCAGTTTTCACTATGCTGTTGTGTTGTACTGGTTTCACATTTGTTTTTCTTAATGGATTTTATTTCAATTGAAAAGAATAATTAGAACAATTTTTAAATTGAAGTATAGTTGATATACAATATTATTTTAATTTCAGGTGTACTACATAGTGGTTTGACATATACATACATTATGAAATGATCATAAGTCTAATAATCATCTATTCTCATACAAAATTATTACAATATTACTGACAGTATTACTTATGCTTGACATTACATCCCTATGACTTACTTATTTTATGATTGAAATTTTGTACCTATTAATACCCTTCACCTATTTTACCCAGCACCGCACACCCCTCCCCTTTGGCAACTACCCATGTGTTTTCTGGATCTGTGAGTCTCTTTTCATGTTGTTTTGTTTGTTTGTTTTGTTTTTTAGGTTTTACATATAAAAATCATATGGTATGTCTCTTTATCTGGCTTATTTCACTTGATGTAACACTGTCTAGAGCCATCCATGTTGTTTCCATATACCAATCTTCTTTATTTCTTCATTTATTAAACACTTAGGTTGCATCCATACCTTCACTACTATAAATAATGCTGCAATGAATGTAGGAGTTCATACATCTTTTTGAATTAGTGTTTTTGTTTCTTTTGGGGAGGGTAAATACCAAGAAGTGAAGTTACTGGATAATATGGTAATTATATTTTTAATATTTGAGGAACCTCCATACTGTTTTCCACAGTGGCTGCTCCGGTTTACAATCACACCAACAGTGTACCAAGGTGCATGGGTCCTAATGGTATATCTACTCCCTCATCCTAACAGTGTGACTCCTTCTTTACATATTTAGTTCTGGGAAATATTTTCTGCTAGTCTTCAGATATTTTTTATAGATTGTTTCTCTGTAAGTGGTTCTAATTTTGGTGTATCTGTGGGAGAAGGTGAATTCAGGTCCTTCCTATTCTGCCATCTTAGGGGAGCTCCTCGAAAGATCTTTTTTTTTTGTCTTTTTGTCCTTTTAGGGCTGCACCCACGGCATGTGGAGGTTCCCAGGCTAGGGGTCTAATCACAGCTGTAGGTGCCAGCCTACGCCAGAGCCACAGCAACACCAGATCTGAGTCATGTCTGCAACGTACACCACAGCTCACGGCAACGTTGGATCGTTAACCCACTGAGCAAGGCCAGGGATCGAACCCGCAATCTCATGGTTCCTAATTGGATTTGTTTCTGCTGCACCATGATGGGAACTCTGAAGGGTTTTTTTTTTTTTTTTTAATGGAGCTAACACATGACACAATGATAAACATGGGAAGCTGGTTTTATCATTCATTTGTTTCTTTATCCTAGTCTTCTCTAAAGAGCAAACCTATTCTTTCTCTAGGTTTTAGTGTCTATAATTTAAAGGAGGTTCTTACAAGCTTAACACAAAGTGAGAGTTATCTAATAAACCTCAGACATTAGCAAGACTATAATAGAAGAAAACTGATAGTTTGTTACTACGTTTGTGATCATCTGTCTTTTTCCTAGTCAGAGATCCATGCATTGTCCAACAATATGTTTTCATTCTATACCCAACCATTATCCAATAAGTGAAATGCTACTTGTACAGTCAGGCCACACAAGATGGGTGTTCTCTTGCTCTCTGTACATCCCCTGCCTGATCATTGCCTGTTTCACCTGTACCCTACACACATGACTGACCTTCCTAAGTGTTTGCCCCAGGCAAAGTGATTGTTCTTAACAAAGGGGTGGTAAGGGGCATGCTCCTTGGGGTTTCCCTGGTACATAATGAGCCAATCTGATGTGATTCCCCCTGTAAATGGAAATCCCCCCTTCCCTTTGGGAGCAAAGACTTCAGCCATGTCCTGCCCACCTCATGTGGTAGGGTTTGCTCCAGGACCTTACTTCAGACAAGCAAGCTCCCCCTATCTGTTAAACCACTGATGTCTCTGTTGCTGACTCTGGGCTCTTTCTTTGGTGTTAAAGCTGGAAAGCTTCAGGGTGCAGCTTAATACTGCTCATGGCCAATATTTGCACTTATCATAATGTGTTATTATATTGTGATGCTCTCAGCGGGTTCTGTGAGGCAGTCATTAAGTAAAGCCTGAGCCATGCCAACTTATGTTATGTAAGCATCTGCATTGGCTACCCTAAATCTGGTGCACCTAACCAAGATGATAATTCTGTAGTTACCCTCAGTGTCTCCTACATGTGGCTCTGTCTTGTTGGCTGTATTTGTAATTTTATTATAATCTGGTCTATGTCTTATTGACAGGATTTTCCTTTTAACTCTGGCACAGTTATTTCCGTTGACCTTATACTTTTCCTTCATGACATACTCAGTTATTAATCAGGAAATGTCAAAGTCTATGCCTTTCAAGCTAGCTTCTGAGTTTTTGAGTGATGCATACTATTTCCTACTTGAAATGTTCATTTCTATATAGGCAATGCACCTCAAATTCACTACGTCTAAATCTTAGCAATTAGCCTATCGAAAGCCATCACCAGTGTCGCTCAACCAAGAGACACACAAGGTATCTTTGACTTACTCCTCTCTACTACCCAGTGTCTACATTTCTTACTAGAATGCAATGTCCATAGCAACAAGCGTGACATCTCATTTGTTTACTCTTATATTCTTGGTGCCATAAAAATTGCTGGGATTGTGGTTAGATGTTCTGAAACAAAAATCAGAGAATAAACTATGAATAACCTTGACCTTAGCGTGAGACAATTTAGGTCAAATCGTGGTTCTGTGATTTACCACCTGAGTTGATTAATATTTTCTGCCCCATTTTCTGGTCTCTAAAATGAGTCCAAATATTACCTACTTCATAGGATTGTAGTAATAATTTAGATAATTTATCTTAAACGCTTAGCCTCTGGTAAGCATTCCATAAGTGTTGGTTGTTAGATGAAAAAAATAACAGACTCTGGGGATCCCTGCTATATGTGGTTTGTGTTTTTTTTATTTCCATGATCTATTTATCCAAACATTTTTAAAATTCTTAAATTCCCATTGGCCTTTTAGTGAAAATCTAATGCATTAATTTTATTCTAGTCATCTGGAAAGAAGGATATCTATGAATTAATATGGAAAGTTGGTTATAAATAAATGTATTTCTTGTAAGTATTTAGCTTGAAGCTAGTATTTCATCTTACAGAGTTATATTCCCTCATTGGGAAATAAGATACTGTTTTATTGATACTAATGTAAGATAATGTGGATTTTTCATGTGAAAATACAATATTTGTTCCTGTGCTAAAATAAAAATATAAAAGAGATGAGGAAAGTGTTCATTATAATTCAGAAATTCTCTTTGATTTGTGATTCATGAGCTAAGCAATTGAATGTAAGATATTCTACAATCATTATTCAATCATATTTGGACTAAATGTTTCTCAAGCTTCTATTACAAGATGATATTAAGCTAATTACTTTAAAATTTTAATTTATTAATGAGTTAATAGTTTCTTTTTTATTCTAATTTCCAGGAAATATCTGAAGTAAAAATATATGGAACTAGATCATTAATACTTAAATTCTAGAACAAAGGACAGGTAATACATTTTTTGTATCTTGTTACATGCTGGCTACCTGATCACATGCCATGTGAATTTGCCCATTTTTGAAACTGAGAAAAACTAAAATATTTTAAAGAAATTTTAAATTAGTAAAAAGGTAAGTGCAGGATATTTAAAAATATATATTAAAAATCTCCCCTATGGAAGCCTGCTTTTATTTTAATGTACAGATAAGGTCTTTCAATGGATATGCTCACTGTAAATCTGTTGTTAAGCACACAGATTAAAATAAGTTGCCATCAGTATGTTTTCTCTCATTTCCTTTCCTGTGGTTGATTTCTAGTTTCATGCCCTTGTGGTCAGAGAAGATACTTGAGATAATTTCTATACTCTTAAATTTGTTGAGGTTAGCTCTATGCCCCAGTATGTGGTCTATCCTTGAGAATGTTCCATGTGCACTTGAGAAGAATGTATATTCTGATTTTTTTGGATGTAATGC
>PVHT021183634.1:29829056-29919248 GCA_004024745.2 Catagonus wagneri | reverse complement strand
ACGGGGAACTATATCTAATTACATGTGACAAATCCATATATGTACATGTAATTGGGTCACCACATGGTGCAGTTGGAAAACCTGACAAAAATCTGTAAACCAGCTATAATGCAAAAATAAAAAAAAAATAATAAAAGTTAAAAAAAAAATGTGACTAGGACAAAAAAAAAAATAAAATAAAATAAGTTGCCATCACATCTTATAAATGAAATTAAACTCTGAACAGCTAGATAGTAAAATAAAAAATCTATAGTTAAGAACAGTCATACATTAATATTTTCAGATACCTAGAACATTCAAGAACAGTTGATTAGATGGCTTCAGGTAATGACTGCTATTAAGGGTAATGCATATTGAGACTATTGGCAGCTTTGTCCTTCTTTCTCTCCTATTTTTTCAAACTGAAGAGGGTGAACTTGATTTTTTTTTCTCCCATATCATAGTCTCCGATGTTAGGATGGTCAACATGATAAAGCTTTCTTAACTGTGAAGAAATCCTCATAATATTAGCCATCCTTGATTTCTTTGTATACATAGGTATACGAAATTTAGGAAATTGTCTCTTTGGTGTGCTCGTGTGTGTGTGTGTGTGTCTGATGTCAGGAGCTATTTATTGTTTACTTTTCTCTTTGAATTTCTGTTGTATGAACTTTTATCACTTATTACAAGAAAAATAGGTGCCGTCTTCAGATTACAGAGAGGATTATAAGTATCAAACTCATTAGGAGACAAGTACATTGACAATTTAAAATAATGTTACATTTTACAACATTTTCTATGCTGTGTATGATATTGATACCTCACATTATTTTATTTTATATTCATGGTCTGAGGTCTTATTTAAGCAAGATTTTATGTTTTCTTGAAGCAAAAACAAAAGAGCCATGTAATTGTAGCATTTCTCTCAAACTCTCAGACACTAAAAGCAAAGGCTTTCTTTTTAGTCTAACCTTTGATTTGAAGAAGTCAATTTAACTAATTTTGACATATGATCAAACTGTTTTGTCACTATGAACTTGGCAACTATGAAAATTTAAATTCACCTCACTTTTTGTCAGGGAAAAGTCTATTCTGAAAATGAAATCAGCTCTTTCAATTGTCTCTTTAAACACTTTCATGCCTCAACCTCATGCCCTCATATGGACCATTAACATCAACAAAGTGCAGTTGGGGAAAAAAAAGACTCATGACCTGCAAGTAGACCAGGGAAGATATGCATTGAATGTAAAGAGATAGTCCTTTATATCTATTAGGTGGCACCCTCAGGTAAATATTACTGGCTAAACTCCTTATGCACTCAACCATTTATATTATGACCTTGGGTAAGACTGCAAATTTGCCTTTACCTAAGTTGGTTTATTTATGAAATTTGAGGATTAATATGTTAGTGATATTTTTTTAGTAAAGGATTAAAAAGACTTTATAAAATCATTTTCTAATTTTGATATATACTGTATTATTATTATTATTGTTATAAAGATACATGAATAATGAATTGGGCTTTAGGTTAAAATGATAAATAAATTGGGATTTTACTGTACATTTAATTGCAAGCTTTAACTTCCTGATATCCTTCCCATGCAAATATTAAACCCACCTTATTAACCAAAAAACAAATTTAAACTCATTATCTACCCTCCAAAATTTAAAAGATTATGTAAAATACCCAAACAGTGTATAGAAAGACATAAAGAATAAACACCTAACAGCCACATGTTTTCTCTATTTAATGCTAATTATGTGTAATATACAGTAAAAAGCATTTTGTATTTAATCTTTGCAGAAACTTGTGGGATTAAACATAAGATCACCAGTTTCAGAAGTGAAGTAAATTATGGTTCAAACAGGTCAAATAATGACCAAGGTCACTCAATTCATAAATGATCAAGCCAGTTATTGGTCCTAATTTGTCTTATTTTAAAACCTGTGTGTGTCAGATGATAGTTTCCTCCTAATATCCATTTTCCTGGTTTTTTTTTTTCTTAATAGCATAATCTATGGTTTTAGCTGGGCACCTGAGTGCCCAATTAAAAGAGTACTTTTTCCAGCTGGTTACTAAGATCTGGTGTGTGGGATATCAACAAAAGTGTACATGAAACAACACTGTAGTACACTTTAAGAGAAAGAACATCTCCTCTTCCTGCCCTTCTTTCTTCCTACTGGCTAAAATATGGGCATATAGCCATAGTTTCAATAATGATCAATACATGATGTAAATATCACATTGAACATGGTAGGGCACCCATAGTTGTCATGCAAACACATTACCATTCTTGGAGTAGTTAACACGACCTTGCATGAGGAAGAGTAATCGTCTATCTTATTTAGGTTATTCCTATTTGGAATTTTCAATCATTTGTGTTTAACTCCATCCAAACTGATAGACAAGACTCATTTCATGACATCAAACTACTGATTTAAAACACTAAATCCACTTGCAAGTTCTTTGCAGAAATTCTAGATATTGACTTTATTTCTGAATACTGGGGATGTAACACTTAATACATACATGGTTATATTCAAATTCCATTTCAGACATATATATGTATGTGTGTGTGTATATATATATATATACATATATATATATATGCACACACACATAAACATACATACACATATATATACATATAACAACTTTGGAGACTTAATTGCAATTCAGTCTCATCCTTTCTCTGCTCTTGTTTACTGTATTAATGATGGATATTATTGTTATTGATGTGGGACATGCCAGGATTTTATGATTCAGTCTATTTCAGGATGCTTAACTGATTCTAATCCTGCCATGATAGGATGTGAAGAATAGAACAACAGAAAAGGAATATTATTAAGGAAAATTATATAGGTTTCTGAAGTTTTGTGAGTTAGAATTCGGACAGAATGTAAGCAACAACAGTGGGGCAAAACCCCGAACCATTAGGAGAAATTCCTCAAGGGAGGAAGTTCTTCCTTTAAAATGTAACCTGAAAAGTGCTATTAGACACTTTAGTATTTGAAGATTATTATAGGCAAATTCTATTGGCTATCTTCATCAGAATTGTTTTTAATATACTACTAAATTATATTACCAAGAGTATTATTTAAGACTTCGATATGGTAGCAAGAATCAGGGCTGGATTTGAAAGTCAGTTTTCCTAATTAAGGCTGTTACTAGATATTTCCCTTAGTCTACTTGAAAAAGATAATCATAATGTCTGAGGTTCTCCTTGAGAATTAATTGATACGTAATGTTTACAAGGATGCAACATATAGTTTGTATTAAAAAAAATGTTAGTGGTCTAAATATATGAGTTCCCTTATAGAATTTCCTAAACCCTAAGAGCATACAAGGATAGTTGTCGTGGTTTGGGTTGTCTTGAAATCAGAGCTTAAAATGATTTGGGGGCAACTTATTTAGGGGGTGATTCCCAGAAGTGAAAGTGAGGAAAGTGAGACAAGAAATGGAAAAAAGCCAAATAAATGTGATACTGAGCAGACTACTACTGATATTGACAGTGGGACCCAGCCCCTCTGAGGGTCCACTGAGAACTAGGATTGAATTGGCCTTCAAATTATTTCAAACAAAGATATGGAGGCTGAGGAACTATTCACTGACTCTTATCCCTCATTGGTTGCTTCTTGCCTTTGGAAGAAATAACTGTCCTATATCATGGGCTGTAACTACATAAAAAATAAGGTGGTTCTTTATGACTTTGGAGCAAGCTCCAAGTCAGTGAAACAGAGGGACCCTGTGAGGTACTTCCGAAGTGAAGTGTTGGAAAGGTGCACGGGACTTTTTACTTCAGTTACGCTGAAATCTGGTGAGTCCAGAGGATTTGACCAAGGCACTTTAAGGAACTGTAAAGGAGTGTGTGTGTGTGTGTGTGTTAATCTCAGCAATTTCAAAATCTAGATATGACAGTGCGTGAAAAAAAAAGCAGGTTAACAAAAATATCAGGTTTTCTGCATTTGTCTGCACTTGTAGCATCTCAGTATATTAACACTTTTTTTTTCATGGTGATTAGAAAGAAGTTCTGTTGACTAGTAATGTTGTGGGATGTTTAGTGTACAGGAAAGAAAATAATGAAAGGACTTCTAGGCACAAAATCTTTTGGAATCATTACCTGAATGCTAAGTATGTGCTAATAATTATTTTTAGAAGGACTGACTGATCTGCTTGATATTTCTGAGACTTAAGACTCTTCTAAAATAAATGTCATTGTAAGAATATTGCCTATACATTTAAAAATGAAATAGAAATAAAAGCCAATATAATTCTATTTCGCAAAAAATATAGTAACAAATAAAAGTAGACTTGTTTATTTAGCTTTAAAATTACTCTTTACTCAGAACATGTGATCTATTTTTTGTCACGTTTAGTAAGAAATATGGTTTTAAATATCTTTGACAATTTATTGGCACTGATAAAGCATAATATGACAATGTTTAATCTCTTCTATGTGTCTGCAGTTGTGGTGAAACTTTTTTTGTTGTTGAATTGTTTTATTATTTATATTCCATCTATTTTAGAAAGGAATTTAAAGTTATTTACCAAAAATTACCTAAAAAAACAAACAAACAACAAAACACACCTTAGAAGACATCAGTTAAAAAGAGGTGAAGAGGGAAAGTGAGGGATTAATATGATAAGGGGCCTAAATGAAAGGAATACCATTAAGTCTGGGCTTCCTTATAATTAAGATAAAGGAAACATTGAGTTATAGACCACTTAATAAATAGCCATTTCTCTTTTTTTCTTCACGTATTTTCTTGTCCAATACATATTTAAATTGCATCATCATAAAGCTAGTTTTCCTAACAAACTGGAATGCATTTTTAAAATGGGTAAAGATCCTAAAAATTTGCTGATGTACAGAATTTATGAAAGGTACATGGCATTTTTAGTTTTGATGATTTAGACATATGTTTAAAGATATGCCAAATAAGTGAAATTCATTTAAAAGATGATAGCAGTGTTGGAAAAATATTTTGGATGAAAGCAGGAGATGAGCAGATGCAGTCTTTTGTTACAGTTTCAGTTTAAATAAACGAAGTGAACTATACAAATTTAGTCCAAGTCCATAGAGAATCCCTCTACACTGAACTGGTTAGTCTTTGTTTAGATCATGTTATTAAATTGAAAGAAATATGAAATTGAAAATCTTTAAGAGATAAGTGACGAGAAGAGAATAGAATTGGAAGCGAACTCAAGGAAATTTTCTTTGTCTCATAATTCCACTTCCAGTCCACCAGGGAAAACAGTTGGGTCATTTCTAAACTTCTGAAGTATTACCATTCTGTCTCAAACCACCATCCTCTCTTGCCTGAGTTTTTGTAATAGCCTCCTAGCTGGGCTCTCTGCTTTTACTTTTTTGTCCCCCTAAGGGCTAGCCTTAACCTAGAGATAACCTTTTAAAACTTAAGTGAATTTTAATATTCTTCTGCATAAAAACCTCTTATAGCTACCCGTTTTACTCTTAGTAAAAGCCATAAATGTTCAAGTTACTATGATATTTGGGACCCATGTCATTTGGGACCTCTCTGACTTCATCTACTCTGCTAGACCTTCCTTACTGGGCTCCAGGCACACCCTTGCCCTTTGGCCTTTGCCAGGCAATGCTTCTAGCATTTGGCCAACTTCCTTTTCCTTTTAAGCCTTTTTCAAATCTTGCATGTTTAATGGGGCTTATATGAACAAGTTGTTTAAAATTGCAACCTACCTTTCTCTCCTCTGTAACTCTTCATATATATATATATATAAATATATATTTTTTTTTTAGGGCTGCACCCAGGGCATATGGAAGTTCCCAGGCTAGGGGTCTAATCAGAGCTGTAGCTGCTGGCCTACACCACAGCCACAGAAACTCCAGATCCCAGCCGTGTCTGCGACTTATATCACAGTTCATGGCAATGCCAAATCCTTAAACCCACTGAGTGTGCCAAGGATTGAACCCATATCCTCATGGATAGTAGTCAGGTTCATTACCACTGAATCACAACAGGACCTTATCCCCTCTGTAACTCTTGATCCCCTTATCCTGCTCTCTTTTAACTTTAACTGTTATCCTTAAACTTAATTGACAAAATAACCATAAGGATTTAATATGTGCAATTTGTTATGACAAGTTTACACACCTTTGAAATGATCCTCGTAATCCAGAAAGTGAACAAATATATTGTTAATATAAAGGTTTCCTTGTGCTCCATTGAAAACCTCAGTACTGCCTTGCCCCACCTTCTAAACCCATCCACAGGCAACCACTGATTTCCTTTCTATCCCTATAAAATAGTTTTCATTGTCTAGAATTTTATATAAATCAAATCATATTGCATGTACTCTTTTGTCTGGCTTCTTTCACTCACTATGTTTGAGATTCACCATATTGATGTACATTAGTTCATGCTTTTTTAATTGATTAGTAATATTCTATTGAATGGATATATCACTATTTGTATATTATGTTTTGATAAGTTTAAATGTCTCTAGATTTGAGCTGTTACAAATACTTTGAACTCTTGTGTGCAGGGTCTTTTATGAACATATGCTCTCATTCCCTTGGGAAGATGCATAAAAGTGGGGTGGTTTGGTCATATGGTAGATCTACATTTCTATATTTAACTTTTTAAGAAGATGCTGAATATTTTTTTCAAAATACCATTTTACATTCCTACCAGCAGTATTGTGGCAGTTCTAGCAAACACTTGGCATAACCAATCATTTTAATTTTAGCTCTTTTCATGTGCTTATTTGCCATATGATAATTTTCTTTGGTGATATCTGTTGAAATCTTTCACCATTTTTAAACTATGGATCTGTTCTTTATTATTGAGTTTTGAGACTCCTTTATATATTCTACTACTTTATCAGAGAGCTCACTTCCTAAATATATTCTCTCAGTCTATGGCTTGTCTTTTTATACTTTTGTCTGTGTCTTTCAAACAGCTGAAGTTTTCATTTCAATAAAGTCCAATTTATCATTTATTTTCTTTGATTGGATTGTGCTTTTCTTGTCATACCTAAGAAATCTTTGCTTAACTCAAGTCACAAAGATTTTCTCATTTGTTTTCTTTTCAAACTTTTATAGGCTTTACATCCAGGTCCATGATCCATTTCAGTTCATTTTTATATGTGGTGTGTGGTATGAATAGACAGTTTTTTTTTTTTTATTTTTGTTTTCTGTTTGTTTTGTAGATTTTTTTTTTTAGGGGGTATCCAGTTGTTCTGCACAGTTTTACTGCAAAAAAAGACTATAATTTTCCACCCAATTTCCTTTGCAAATCTGTGGAAAAACAGCTCTCTCTGTGTGAGTGTATTTCTGTAGTCCGTTTGGCTTTATTGATGTATTTTTCTGTCTCAATGACAATACCACATTATCTTCATTACTGTAGCTTTATAATGAGCCCTGAAATCAGGCACTGTTATTCCTCTTTCTTTCTGTATTTCTATTTGTTTTGGCTCTTTAGATTTTTTTCATTTCTATTTGAATTTCAAATAAGCTTTAAAATTTCCCCCCAAAGCCTGTTGGAATTTTACTAACTTTACAGATCATTTTTTTTTTTTTTTTTTTTTTTAGCATTTTAGGGCCTCACCTGCAGCATATGGAAGTTCCCAGGCTAGAGGTCGAATTAGAGCTGCAGCTGCTGACCTATGCCACAGCCGCAGCAACTTGGGATCTGAGCCGCACTGCGACCTACACCATAGCTCACAGCAATGCTGGATCCTTAACCCACTGAGTGAGACCAGGGATTGAACCTGCATCCTCATGGATACTGGTTGGCCTTGTAACCCCCTGAGCCACAAAGGGAACTCCAAAATGATCATTTATATGATCTATTTTAGGTTTTTTAAAAATTTCTCTTAGCAATGTTTTATAATTTCTCCATGTACAGTCATTTTATATATTTGTTAGATTTATCCCTAAGGATTTCATGATTTTTGACACTATTTTGAATATTACTTTGTTATAAATTTGAATTTCTGATTATTCACTGCTACTATATATGTCATTGTCCTTAGTATATTGATGTATTTCACAACCTTGCTAATCTCAGTACTTTGTTGATTCCATCAAATTTTCTACAAAAAATGATCATGTGATCTGCCAAAGCGATGAAGTCAGTTTTACTTCTTTTTTTCCAGTATGGCTGCTTTGTTTATTGATTTTTTTTGTCCTTTTGCCTTATCTAGGGCCGCACCCGCAGCATATGGAGGTTCCCAGGCTAGGGGTCTAACAGAAGCTGTAGCTGCCGGCCTACACCACAGCCACAGCAACGCGGGATCCGAGCCACATCTGCGACCTACACCACAGCTCACGACAATGCCGAATCCTTAACCCACTGAGCAAGGCCAGGGATCGAACCCGCAACCTCATGGTTCCTAGTCGGATTCGTTAACCACTGAGCCACAACGGGAACTCCCACCCATATGGCTGCTTTTTATTTCACTCCCTTGCCTTTTTGTATTGGGTAAAATGTCCCGTGGAATATAGAAAAGATGGGAGTGAACATCCATGTCTTGTTCCTGAGCTTAGAGGCGAACAATGAATCTTTCAGATTTAGAATGATGTAAGCTGTAGGTTTTTTTAAAGTTTATGAACTCTAATAATTTAATATTAATAATCTTGTCTACCTTAGTACTTCCTATTTGTCTCTTACCAGTTACTGGCTCATTACTCTCCATATGCTCAATGCCAATAGCTCTTTTTCTTTAGCTTCCCAATTTCCTGCATCTAACATATATTGAGTTAAGAAATAAACATCTATAAGTGCTACGTGCCAAGCATTGTGTTGGGTGCTTTTAAATTTCATTTATTGGACAACTCTAAAGTTTATGTTTTCATCATTTTTATAAATGAGGAAGGCTCATGGAGGTGACATTACAAATGCAAAATTATATCATTATACAAATATAATTTGGTCCATACTAAGAATATCAAGGATACAGATAATATATTTGCTGTAGGACTTAGAGCATATACTAGATTGTTTTTGAGATGTTCATGAACTCATAAATGAGTCTAAAGCCGTAGATCTTTCTACTATGCCTCATTGCCTCCAAAGTTTGCTTGGGAATCCGGAACACCACACTTGTTGGATTGACACATAACAATATATACAAGCAAGTGCTAAGTGAAGGCTTGAGTTTTGCTCTGTTGAGGAATATATAAGAATTTCAGCACCTGAGGTTTTTAACCAGCTTCACTGCTTTGTGGTCCTGTCAGTTTCACTCTAATTCTCATTTGTGTTTCAAGTAGAAAAATATATCTGATCAGAAGCTTGGAATAAGTAGATTGTTGCTGTGCTTGCTTTCTCTTTCTGTTTCAAAAGGAATTATTTACAGAATTATCACAGAACAAGACAAAAATCATCCTTAGTATAAGTATTATCAAAAGTATGGGGATACTCAGTTTTGACACAGCTAGACTGCTTTCTATGCTTATCTCTCATTTTTATAGTGTATTGTTGTTTTGTAGTTTTAGAAAATAGATGAGAGCTGCGGCTTTCTAGCACTTTGTAACAAATACATCCAGAAGCTGGACTTTTTAAAATCTGTTCTCTCTAGAAATTTGTTGTGGTTTTCTTCATTCGAGTTGTTGGCTGATGCAATGAGTTTCCCTTCTAAATGAAATTACAAGGCCTCAGAGGAAGTGGTTGAGCGTTTTAAGTAGGGTTTAATACAAGATCATGCAGCTGCTACTCAGCAAACAAGAGATGTGTGTGTTCTAATAACCAACCAGTATAATGTTCTGCTGGGGTAATGTTGTTGGGGTGATGCCAAGTTGATTATGGATATTTGCATAGCAAATTTCAACCAGCATTTAACTTACATGCTTCATCTGCAAAAGCTAGCACAAAGGCTTGCTGACCTACTACTTTTCCATTATTTTTTTCATCCAGCCCTCCTTCTTTTGGTTCCTCTCTCTTGGCAATAGAACAATGTTAGTATTTCTAACATATTTTTCAATATTTTCAGGGCATCTCTGCTTTTATTATCACAGAATAAGGGAATTATTTTTGAGACCTCCAGTGATTAATATCCAGCCCATCAAGTCATCCAGCTTGAGATTCCTACAGAAATAAATTGATCAGGTTTATTTTAAAAAGAAATTATTCAGTGTCTTACAACTACCTATCTCAATGAAAAACTTATATTGCTTGGTGTTCTTAAATATCCCTCCCAATTTTATGAGCAAGCTTTCTAGTTTAATTTCTGCCTGTTTCCACTTCCACTCTTCAGACACCGAGACAACTACATCAGATTATAAAATACCTAATTCTTTATTACGTGCTGCCTGGAAATGCCTATTCTCCTTCACCACCTGGTATTGATCCTTTAAGAATCAATTTAAATGTTATTTCATTTGTGAGGCTCTTATTATTTAACTCCTTTCTCCCAACTTCTTCCTTCCTACTCAAGACTCTTTATGTTCTATAGTGCACAAACTTGAACATGAAATATTTAAATCAGTAGCACTTTAGTGTATATAATTTTTGGCAAATTATTTAATCTCTCGGAGACTTATTCTGCCTTACTCTGAAAAACAGTATAACTATTTGATTTAGATCCTTGCTACTCAAGTATTATCTGAGGAAACTATCATTGGCATCACTGAGGAACTTGTGAGAAAGGCAACATTTAAGGCTACTCCTGAATCCTTTTTAAACAGAGTATGCATTTTAACACAATTTACATTAAAATAAGAGAAGTACAGACATAGGGACCAATGGTATCTGCATCTACTATTGTGATCTTTAACCAGAATATACATTTCGTAAATAATTGTTTCTCTTCCTATTAGGCTGTTCATCCATAATCCTCTTTTTTTGGCCATAGTGTGTGGTGGCTTGATGTGAGATCTCTGTTCCCAGACCAAAGGGCCACAGGGCCACAGTGGTGAAAGAGCTGAATCCCAACCACTACACCACCAGGGAACTCCACATAACACTTTGCATGTTGTATTCATTTACAGCGATTATTTGTTTACCTGTGTTTTTCATTTATTAGATTATTAGCTTCTTGGTGATAGAGACCTTTGTATCACAAACACTTGGCTTTATGCTGGTATACAATAAATCTTCAATAAATGTTGATTGACAGGTGATTAAATAATTTGCAACATTTAGAAATGTACAATAAAGTAAAATTAGTACTTCTAAACACTGAAATTCTGAACACCACACTGAAACATTCTAATTGTTTAAGGTAACAGTAACATGTAATCTTGAGATAGTATACATGAGTTCACTTATTGATCATCACTTTAATCATATATGAAGATGAATTAAATTTTATTCATTAGTATGTTTATGAGTCTCACAGTCTAATGCATTATTTTGGTACTTTTTTTTTAATATATATTTAGGACCACACCTGTGCACCTGTGACATATAGAATTTCCCAGGCTAGGGGGTTGAATCTCGGAGCTGTACCTGCCATCCTATGCCACAGCCACAGCAGCATGGAATCCAAGCCACATCTGTGACCTACACCACAGCTCATGGTAACTCTGGATACTTAATCCATTGAGCAAGGCCTGGGGTTGAACCTGCATCCTCATGGATACTAGTCAGGTTCATTACCCACTGAGCCACAACAGGAACTCCAGCACTTTCACTTTTAATTAGATAATGAATTATTGCTCTGTACTGAGCATAGGTAAGTGCTACAAGAGAGCAAAGAGAGAAATGAAAATAAGGGACAGATCTCTTGTCATATATATTAAAGAGTTGCCATATTTTTGGAAGATTTAGATGTGGGTCAGCTAGGACCCCAGCAAGGACAATGAAATATCCAAATAATGCAATACCCTCAAGATGGTAACCTCATGGGAGTTTCAGATAGGCACTAGTACCAAAGTCATTGCCTGTGCATCACAGTGAGGTTGCTGAATAAATATTTATTACATGAATTAATATCATGGATTCACTAGGGAATTAAGAAAATTATACTTGTAGAATATTTCAACAATAAGAGAATACTGGGAAATGGAAAACTGCAGAGTATTATGCCTTGAGATTATCTCAAATGTGCACATAGAAAATTCTTTCAGTACTGGACAACACTTTGGCACTGCTGCCACTTTGCTGGGTTCTGTTGCCTGAGTCAGAACACCGACCCTTCTATGAATGCAACTATTTTTCTCTTCTGTGCAATTCCATCCCTATCACTCACTGTAGTTGCTTGAACTGGACCATACCTGTGCACCTGTGACATATACCAACAGATACTTCCAACAGATACCATTGTTTTGGCTGCAACTCGGTTGCCTTTAGATCCTGGGCCTACTGAGTTTACTGGGAACAACAGTGATCATTGTATGTTCTCAAAGAACATTGTTTGTGCTTCACTTGGAGAATAGACATTGATTGATTGATTAATGGCAAGCTATTACCTGTGCTTCCACTATGCACTACTCATATCTTTTCCTAAGCACAAACAACTTTTCCCCTGAGTCTCAAAAAAATAAATGAATTCCGGAGTTCCCATCATGGCACAGCGGAAACAAATCCGACTAGGAACCATGAGGTTGTGGGTTCGATCCCTGGTCTTGCTCAGTGGGTTAACGATCCGGCGTTGCTGTGAGCTGTCGTGTAGGTTGCAAAGGCGGCTCGGGTCCCGCGTTGCTGTGGCTGTGGCATAGCCCAGCAGCTGTAGCTCCAATTAGACCCCTAGCCTGGGAACCTCCACATGCCGCAGGTGTGGCCTAAAATGACAAAAGACAAAATCAGTCAACCAATCAATTCCAATAGTGCCTGACTTTTATTATAATGACAAGTGGAGATATTTGTCCAAACTCACACTCTAGTACAGTATCCTGACTTTGGGCATTGGCATTCTATATAAGTGACCTTATAATATGCAAACTTATCTCTTTGTTGTGTGAGCATGTACATTCTTAGATTCTCTGGAACCTTTCTCTGTCAAATAGCTGATTTTGTAAGTTCTAGACAAATCAAAGCAAATCAACGATGTTATGAATATCTGTATCTATAGTCTGAATATCTAGGTGAAATATTGATATTGATTTTCCAGGTTATATAAAATAATGTGTGGTATAATGCTCTTTTCAAGTTTTTGTAATTACAATCATCTCCACTATTTATTCATGAGTTAAAAGGTTAAGCACATGATTATGAGATGCCTTGTGAGTACCAACTTTAACAGTCTGTGTCATCTTAATTTCAGTTTCCATTAAAAAGTCTAAGACTTAGATTTGTGGCAGCACAGGTAGAAAGATGTCAGAAATATCACAGAAAAATCCCTAGTGCAGTTGAATTTTAGACACCAAGAATAAGCTTATTGCAAACCTGAATATGTTAAGCAGTATGGATTTCCAAAGGTAATGCAAACATACTTTTACCAGAGATTAGCACAAAATCCTGTTTTTGATATTCAAATCCCATAAAATATAGTACAACTTATGTTTACTATCTTTTCAGAAAATATGAGCCTATTCTAATTTTGCCATCAAGGTAATTGATAGCATTGAAATGACTTACCCAGTTCATAAAGCTAGTCAGAAACAAAACTAGAATATAGTCCTCATAAATCCCAGAATAATATACATTCCAGGATAATATCAATGAAATGGATAAACTCAAGACAATACACTGAGCTCACTCATTAATGTAAGATTAGAGGAAAGAACAGTTTGATGCTTATATTAAAAACATTTTTATAGAATGTGTTTATGTATAGATTTTTCTCCACAATATTAAGAATGAGGGTATTTCCTCAAAGACTTATGAGAACATTGAAACATTAAAGTGTGATAAACTCTCATCAGAATGTCCACAAGGTTCTTGTTGATTTTTTATAATGATTTTTATTTTTTTCATTATAGCTGGTTTACAGTGTTCTGTCAATTTTCTCCTGTACAGCATGGTGACCCAGTTACACATATATGTATACATTCTTTTTTCTCACACTATCATGCTTCATCATAAGTGACTAGACATAATTCCCAGTGCTACAAAGCAGGATCTCATTGCTTATCCATTCCAAATGCAATAGTCTGCATCTATTAACCCCAAGCTCCCAATCCATCCCACTCCCTCCCTCTCCATGTCAACCACAAGTCTTATTCTCCAAGTCCATGATGTTTTTTTCCTGTGGAAAGGTTCATTTGTGTCGTATATTAGATTCTGGATATAAGTGATATCATATGGTATTTGTCCTTCTCTTTCTGACTTCCTTGACTCAGTATGAGAGTCTCTAGTTCCATCCATATTGCTGCAAGTGGCATTATTTTGTTCTTTTTTATGGCTGAGTAGTATTCCATTGTGTATATAAACCACATCTCCCTAATCTAATCATCTATTGATGGATATATGTGTTGTTTCCATGTCTTGCCTAGTGTGAATAGTACTGCAATGAACATGCAGGTGCATGTGTCTTTTTCAAAGAAAGTTTTGTCTCGATATATGCCCCAGAGTGCGATTGCTGGGTCATATGGTAGTTCTATGTATAGTTTTCTAAGGTACCTCCACACTGTTTTTCATAGTGGTTGTACCAGCTTACATTCCCAGGTCTTTTGCCCATTTTTCACTTGGGTTGTTGGCTTTTTGCTGTTGAGTTGTATAAGTTGTTTGTATGCTTTGGAGTTTAAGCCCTTATCAGTTGCATCATTTGAAACTATTTTCTCCCATTCTGTAAATTGTCTTTTTGTTTTCTTCATGGTTTCCTTTGCTGTGAAAAATCTTGTCAGTTTGATTAGGTCCCATTGGTTCACTTTTGCTTTTATTTCTGTTGCTTTGAGAGACTGACAAGAGAAAACATTTGTAAGATTTATGTCAGAGAATGTTTATACTGTGTTCTTTTCCAGGAGTTTGATGGTGTCTTGTCTTATATTTAAGTCTTTAAGCCATTTTGAGTTTATTTTTGTGCATGGTGTGAGAGTGTGTCCTAGTTTCATTGATTTGCATGCAATTGTCCAGGTTTCCCCACAATACTTGCTGAAAAGACTCTTTCTTTCAAGATTATGTTCTTGCCCGCTTTGTCAAAGTATAATTGACCGTAGGTGTCTGGGTTTATTTCTGGGTTCTCTGTTCTGTTCCATTGTTCTGTATGTCTGTTTTGGTTACTAGTACCACACTGTCTTGATTACTGTGCCTTTGTAATATTGCCTGAAGTCTGGGAGAATTATGCCTCCTGCTTGGTTTTTGTTCCTCAGAATTGCTTTGGCAATTCTGGGTCTTTTGTGGTTCCCTATAAATTTTTGGAATGCTTGTTCTAGTTCTGTGAAGAATGTCATGGGCAATTTGATAGGGATTGCATTGAATCTCTAGATTGCTTTGGGTAGCATGGCCAGTTTTACAGTATTAATTTTTCTAATCCATGAGCATGGAATATCTTTTCATTTCTTTGCATCTTCTTTAGTTTCCTTGATTAATGTTTTATAGTTCTCAGCATATAAGTCTTTCACCTCCTTGGTCAGGTTTAATCCCAGGTGTTTGATTTTTTTGTTGCAATTTTAAAAGGTATTGTATTTTTATATTCCTTTTCTAATATTTCATTGTTAGCATACAGAAATGTGACTGATTTCTGAATGTTAATCTTATATCCTGCTACTTTGCTGAATTAATTGATAAGTTCAAGTAGTTTTTGGGTGTAGTCCTTAGGGTTTTCTATATATAGTATCATGTCATCTGCATACAGTGACAGTTTTACCTCTTCTCTTCCTATTTGGATGCCTTTTATTTCTTTTGTTTGTGTGATTGCTGTGGCTAGTTCTTCCAATACTATGTTGAATAACAGTGGTGAGAGTAGACATCCTTGTCTTGTTCCAGATTTTAGTGGGAAGGCTTTTACCTTTTCTCCATTGAGAATTAGCTGATTTTTGATTAATGTGAAGACTCTTACTCTGAACATAGTGACTTTTCTTGAAATACATATTGATATGTTTTGCCTCTTAAGTTTCACCAACTTTTATCTCTAATTGTCCTGCTTGAAGATGATAAAAGATCCCCATTTCATTGCAATATTTTGCTGAAAATGCTATTTGGGAACTTAATTCTCTATGACATGTTTCATCCTAAAAAGCTATAAAGGAGCACTGCTTTTGTTGTCAGAATACTCAAGTACAAGGTTTTAGTGCTGTCTGTTGACGGTCTCGAAAACTCTGACTAATTGCTTTGCACTTTATGCCTCAGTTTCCTAAAGTGTAATAAGAATTGGTTCAAGAATCAGATCTGTTCAGCAACTTTATCAATCCATCTTAGGTCCATGTTACTGTGCTCAGCACTGGAGATCTAAAGATAAGTAATACATCCTTTTTTCCCTGAAGAGATTTGAATTTTGCCACAGGTGGTACAGTCATACAAAATAACTTATTCAAAGTTTTTTGATAAATTATAAACATATTGCAGGTATAAGGGTTTTAACAGTTTTAGCAGAAGTAGAATGAGCAGTCACCTTTAGGATTTGAAAGTTGTTCCCCATGCTTATATTCTGAAAGTCCTTGTGATACTTCAGTGATCATCACTGAGAAGCAGTTGGGGAAGTATTAGTGATGATACCTTCTGGGGTTCAGGGATGTATTTCAGTATAGAAGAATTTTGGAGTGGGATGCACATTAGATAGGAAGAGGGAAGTGGGAGAGAGCCAAAGTAAAAAAGGGCAAGAGAAGAGGTCCTTATGCTAAACTTTACCTAATCCACAGTGAAGCAACATCACCTAGACTTGTCTCTCGTTAAAGCTGTTTCTGAAAAAAAGTACATTAACAATCCACAAAAATCCTATTAGCCTTGATGAAATGACTAGAAAGCAGGGATATATGAAGTACAATCAGTTTTCATTGGGACATAAAGATAAACTTTTGAATTTATCCTCCAAGCAACCTGTGGGTTATATTTTTCTGTATGTGGCCAATCATAATTTTTTCCAGCCTGTCTTCTTGGTCTACAAATGCCTAATTTTCCCACTTTCCTATAGTTTCCACAAGAACTTTTCATTCTGAGTAGGACATCATTTATTTTCTAAAATAAATAAAATGATTAAAATTTAATAATGTTATAAAATAGTTATTTCCTTGGTGTGGAGAGTCATTCTTCATTCAAACATATTTAATAGTGAACTATTGTGTGGGAATGGTCCAGGAATCTGAGAGTCGAAAATCAATGATACCTGCCCTGAGTGGCATATAATTTACCTCACAGGCTCTTGCCCCAGGTATCTGTGTAACTCTTTGCCCTCATCATACCCTTCATGCATTTACTCAAATAGAAGTTTATCAGTAAGAGCTCTCCATGTCCCCTCATGTAAAATTTCTATCATCCTTCTATGCACCTTTCTATCTTGTCTTTTTTTCTCCCTTAGCAGTTATTACCATCTACCTATTTTACTTACTTGTCTTATTTATCATCTCTCTTACTAGAATATAAGCTCCATAAAAGAGGTATTTGCTTTTTTTTTAATTAGCTCTCTAAGGCTGGTCACTTAGAATAGTACCTAACACATAACTGGTGTTGTATCAATAAATGTTGGGTTATGGAAGAATGACAGAGTTAACATTACTGTCCTTGACACCAAATGATCCCCATTTTTTTTTTGCTGGCTATGAAAATGTGATTTATTCTTCAATTGACTATCTAAGAGGTGCTTTTAAAAATGAGAATGTTTAGGAGTTCCCACTGTGGTTCAGAGGATTAAGAAGCAGGCTAGGATCCATAACCATGTGGGTTTGATCCCTGCTGTCACTTAGTAGGTCAAGGATCTGCTGTTGCTGACTTAGATCTCACATTACCATGGCTATGGCATAGGCTGACAGCTGCAGCTTGGATTTGACCCCTAGCCTGGGGAACTTCCATATGCCTTAGGTGCAGCCCTACAAAGGAAAAAAATAAAAAAGTCAAGTGTGGCCCTAAAAAAAAAGTATCAATGTTTATTTGAAATATTAAGGAGAAGATTCTGCACCATTTTGATCCTGTAGTTTAACTTAGCAGCCAGAAGAGTGAAATGAATAGTGGCAATAGGAATGTGTATATGGGCAATAAATAAAATATTTTTTTTTTCAGAGAGAGATTGGGGGTCTAGCAGACTTCACTAATATTTTATGTAGATTAGGTAGTATTAGCCTTTAAAACTATTAGACAGATTGGCTCAGGGAACTAGCTTTGGAAAATTAAGCAAACACAGCATTATGATGTAAAAATTAGATAGACTGTAGCTTGGTTGGCTCCTTGCCATTGAATTTGTGTAATCTCCAGAAATGTTACTATATCAGTTCACTTACAATCTCAGCCTTTCACTTGGTTTTGGAAATAATCCTCAAGGGAAGCTGGAGAATAGCTAAAATGATATGTGTGCCCCTCTCAGTATGGAGTCATTTTGTCCTCTTGTCTCAGTACCATCTAGAACCTTGTCTAATATCATGGGTAATTTTTATTCCTTTGAGCTAACCAATGCTCCTATCTCCACATCTCAGTGCCTTTTTTGTATTTAATTTCTGTCTTGCTACCTATTAAAACAGACTATTGCTAGAACCTCTTTGTCCACCGTAAGACCTACCCCTACAACTTCATCACCATTATTTAAAAATCAGGTTAAAATAGATACTTTTCTATGGAAAGAGGTTATCTGGAATAACTTTGAGAAAGAATAAATCCCTTTTTTTTTTTGGTCTTCTTTTTTTTAGGGCCACGGCTGTGCCATACGGAAGTTCCTATGCTAGGGGTTGAATTGGAGCTACACCACAGCCACAGCCATTCAGTATCCTTAACCCACTGAGCAAGGCCAGGGATCAAACCCATGTCCTTATGGATACTAGTTGGGTTCCTTATGGATACTAGTTGGGTTCATAGTAGAGTTCCAACAGGAAGTCTAGAAAGAGTAAATCTTAACAGACTGACGTATCTTGAGCGAATTGGAAATAGAGCTAACATTCTAACTTCTTAGGAGTCCTAAAGCGTGGACATTTTAAGAGTATTGTGATAGGAAGCCTTTAAGAGACCCTCTTTTTTCCAGCAATTCTCGCCTCCTGGAATTCATGCATTTGTGTAGTACCTGCTCTTACTCAGTAGGGCTGACTTTGAGTAACCGTAAGATTATGTGGAAATGATGAATTGTGTGTGACTTCTGAGGCCATGTCATAAAATACATAAAATATATTGCACCTTCTGCCTTGTTCTCTCATGATCACTCCTTTTGTGCAGAACTATCTTTCATATCATGAAGACTACTTCATCAGTTCTATGGGAAGGTCCATGTGGTAAGGAAATAAGGCCTCTTTGCCAAAAATAAGCACAAAATTGCCATCCACGTTAGAAAGATATTTTGGAAGTAAATCTTCCTGTCCTAGTCAGTCTTTCAGATAACTTGAGCTTCAGCCAACAACTTGACTGCAACTGTATGAAAGACTGAAAGCCAGAACCACCCATCTGAGCCATTCCTGGATTCAGACCCAAAACTTTTATGTAATACATTTTTTTTAAATTATTAAGTTTACTTTTTATTGAAGTATAGTGGATTAACAATCAACTAAATATTAGAGTAATTTTTTGTTATAGCAATAGATAATAGAAGTATGTTCTACCATATTTTCAGAGAACACAGTGTGTTTCTGTGACATCCCTTATATTGCTGATTTGATCCTTAAAACCACATTTTTAGAAAAATCATACACGTTCCAACACATTTTTAAAGAAAATAAACCAAAATCTCCAAGACTTAAGATGGTTTACTCAAGGTTATACATGCAGAGAGTGGTAAGGTTGAGTTGATCCACGCCTAATGACTCCAGAGGCACTGGTCTTTCTAAAAACCATCTGTCTCCTCAGTATGATGCCAAAGTTTTAGCTCTCTAAATCCCTTAAAGATTGTCTGGACTCTTTTGCAAATCATAGCTGCTCTGATCCCATGGTACTTGCTTTGTTTTTCTCTTCTATTGTCCTTCCTCTACCCTCACCCCTTTACCTTAATTTTTTCTTTTATTTTCTCTGCTCTTTCTTTTCTTTTCTCTGTCTTTCAATAACCCAGAGCAAAAGTGATACTAAAATTTGTGTTAATGACATAAAGGAAATGTACATAAGTTCTTTGTGCAACCATGGGGAAGATAGAGGGCTTTGTCTAGCTGATGTGCAATCACTACTCGCATCTTCCATTTCCCTGGCTATTTTTCTCAGCCATATTATAATGTTGGCACCTCTGTGTTTCAAAGTTGAGCAAAAGAAAGAACAAGTGGAGGGAAGTTTTGCTACTTCACTTCTTCCACCATTGTGGTCTCTCACTGCAGTGCCCAGTTATCCTAGACCCTGAATTTGTAGCATAGAGCTTAGAGTCATCAACAAACACAGAGAGACTCAGACAACTATCATTTTAAATTATGTCATGCTGGGAAACTAGGAAATTCTCCTACTATATTTAACTATGTGTAGAAGGAATATTTAAGTTTTCTCCAACATTCCCAGTCTTGTGAACAGAGACCTATAGAATCTATTAGCAGCTCAGCTGGTTTCACAATAACTATAATGTGATACTAAAGGAAAAAGGAACTCAAACTGAGATAATATAAGAAATTTTCATAAAAACAAAGATGAAAATCAGAATTTTTACTAGAGGAGCAATATTTTTATTATATATATTTATAATTCTAGATGTTCAGAATAACTGAACTGTTTATTATCTATAGTTTAATTACATTGAAACATTAACATCCCTCTCAATTAATTACTTCTAGGAAATTAGTATTTACATTATCAGGACTTAATCCATTTCATTTTGCTGCTATAAACTTTTAAACTTATGAATTCACAATAAAAATTATCAATAAGAGCCTCATTAGCTATTACTGAAAAGAATCATTAAATATGCAAAAGACATATTTTGTCATTATTTTGTGAATGGAAAAATTACTGCTTTTTCAAAAATTTTATGGAGTATAGTTGACTTACAAAACTGTTAGTTTCAGGTGTATAGGAGAGTAAATCAGTTATACATATACATATAGCCATTACTTTTCAGATTCTTTTCGCATATAGGTTATTGCAGAATATTGAGTAGATTTCCCAGTGCTATGCAAGTAGGTCCTTGTCACCTGTCTTTTTTTATATATGCTAGTGTGTATATGTCAGTCCCAAACTCTTAACTTATCCTTCCCTTTAACATTTGCCCTTTGGTAACCATAAGTTTGGTTTTGAAATCTTTGAGTCTGTGTCCTCTCTTCCTTTCTTGTTAGTTCTTTGTATCATTTTTTATTAGATTCCACATATTCATTATCTCAGATGATATTTATCTTTTTCTGACTTCACGTAGTATGATAATTTCTAGGTCAATTCATGTTCCTACCAATGGCATTATTTTGGGTTTTTATGGACAAGTAGTATTCCGTTGTATATATGTACCACATCTTTATCAAATCCTCTGTTAATGAACATTTAGGCTGATTGTATGTCTTAGCTATTATAAATAGTGCTCCAGTGAATACTGGGATGCATGCTTTTTGAATTATGGTTTTCCCCAGGTATATGCCCAGGAGTGGGATTGTTGGATCATATGGTATTTCTATATTTAGTTTTTTAGGGAACCTCCATACTGCTTCTAGAATTGTTGCACCAACTTACATTCCCACCAAAAGTAGAGGAGGGTTCCCTTTTTTCCACCCCCATCTCTGGCATTTATTGTTTGTAGACTTTTTGAGGATGGCCATTCTGACTGGTATGAGGTGGTACCTCGTTGTAGTTTTGATTTGCATTTCTTATATTTAACGATACTGAGCATGTTTTCATGTGCTTTTTGGCCATCTGTTTATCTTTGGAGAAATGTCTGTTTAGATCTTCCAAATATTTTTTAATTGGGTTGCTTGGGTGTTTTAATATAAAGCTGTATTAAGATGTTTGTATATTTTAGAGATTAAGCCCTATTTGCTCACTTCATTTGCAAATATTTTCTCCCATTCTGTCAGTTGTTTTTATTTTGTTTAAGATTTCCTTTGCTGTGCAAACACTTTTAAGTTTAATTAGGTCCCATTTGTTTATTTTCATTACTCTAGGAGCTGGGTCAAAAAAGATATTGCTGTGATTTATGTCAGAGAGTGTTCAGCCCATGTTTTCCTCTAAGACTTTTATAGTGTCCTGTCTTATATTTAAGTCTTTATTACATTTTGATTTTGTTTTGTATGTGGTATTAGAGAGTTTTATAATTTCATTCTTTTACATGTAATTGTCTGGTTTTCCCAGCAACCACTTATTGAAGACTTTATTTCTCCATTGTATATTCTTGCCTCCTTTGTTGTAGCTTAATTGATTATAGATTCATGGGTTTCTTTCTGGGATTTCTGTGCTGTTTCACTGATCTATATTTCTGTCTTTTTTTTTTTTTTTTGGTGCCAGTACCATACTGTTTTGATGACTGTTGCTTTGTAGTATAATCTGAAGTCAGAGAGCCTGATTCTTTCAGCTCTGCTTTTCTTTCTCAAGATTTATTTGGCTATTAGGGGTCTTTTGTGATTCCATGCACATTTAAAATTTTTTTGTTCCAGTTCTGTGAAGAATGTCTTTGGTAATTTGATAGGGATTGCATTGACTCTGTATTGCCTTGGATACTATAGTTACTTTGACAATATTGATTCTTCCAGTCCAAGAACACGATGTATCTTTTTTTTATTCCAAAACACTTTCTTCTATAAAAGGGCTGTAATTCTTTTTCATGGGAATACCCATCCTTTAAAGTTATGGATTTTTTTTAAGTTTTATTGGATTATAATTGACTTAAAACATTATTTTAGCTTCAGGTGTACAGAAAAGTGAATCAGTTATACATACAAATGTATTCATTCTTTTAATCCCATATAGGTTATTACAAACTATTGAGTACATTTTCCTAAATTCAGATTCCTGTTTATCCGTTACTGGGCTGATGAATGACCAAGTGTTTTAAAGCTAGAAATATTGGGAGTTACCCTGACTGTTGGCTTATATTTCAGACTTTGACTTTACAGAGAAATAATAATAAAAATATTATTGTGATTCATGGGAGGCTAACTTTATGGTGATAGCAAGTGGTGGTCATAGAAGAGTCAGTTTCCTACCTTCAACACTCTCTCTCTAATCCAGGAGGGAGCACTGGTTCACTCTTATCTAATGACTGTCTCAGGGACTCCCAGCAATTCCTTTTCATGTACACAGGGTTAAGAACTTTCTATAACCATCACATGACAAAAAACTGATAAAACAGAGACTAAATATTTTTTTTCTGGACTTGCCAAAACTGCTTGTTGATTTTATTTTAGGAAAAACCTGAATTTGGAGAATGTTCTTGTCTTGGACTGAACTTGATTGCCATTAAAAATCTGTTTCCAGAAATCAAGGGATCTTGTCTTCAGTCTCCCCTGTCCATATTCTTTTCCTGTTTCCCTTTCTCATGACCTAAAATGCCTTTAATATAAAAATCACACACATACACACAAAGCCACGTCAGCTAACTGAAGGAAGGCAATCTTAGTTTTAGGTTGACTCTCTTGCTGCAAGTAAATCAAACTTTCGCTTTTCTTATCCATTATTTGAGGGTTTAATCCTTTGCCAAAGTGAGGGGGCTCTGTTCCTGTTTTCCTCTCACTTTTCACTTTCAGGTTGTTTTTCTTTGATTCCACTGTATTGGTTGTTCCATTGCTATGGATCACTTTTGTAGCCAAATTAATAGTAAGAATCCTGGTCTTGACCAGAATAATTGACAAAGCTGCTATTTTATTCTCTGAGGAAACTGATCTCTTTTCACTCAGGCTATATCTTCTTACTCTCCACAAGCACCATTTCAGGATCGCAACATTTTGTAGAGCAAATTTGAATACTCCATTCTTTCTGCTTCTGTTTGAGAACAAGTTTGTGAAGTATATCCTTTCTTCCTCCTCTCCTTTAATGATCATCTCATGTGGATATATACGTAGCTATCTTTCTTCTTGAAGAAGAGGAAGAAAAGACCAACCTTTCTTTGTGTACTTTTGATTTCTTAAAGCTTTTCCTGCTGAAATGATCCCTTCTATTTTCTACATCATCAATTTCTTCCTTTCGACTGAACCTTTACTATCTACAGCTAAACAAGCTTTTATTAGTCTATCTTAAGTAGCAATATATGACAAAACAATAAAAACTGCAATCTAACAAAATTCCATCAAGCCCTGGCCCTAATTCTCTTTCAGTTATCTCATTTCTCTGCTGCACTTCCAAAAACAAACATAAACCCCCCAAATAATAGAAATGAAAAAATCTTGAAATTGTCAGTAGACATTATTTCTACTTCCTTATTCATTTCTTCTACCTGCTTTGGTAATAATTTGCTCATGACCACCCAACTGAGGCTGTTGTTGTCAAGGTCATTCATAACCTTTCATGGTAACAAATGCAATGTTTCTTTTCCCTTTCATATATTCTGTTTTATCCATACTAGATATAAAGTGTCCATTCCTCTTTTTTGAATCATTTTTTCATTTCCATTAAATCTCCCTCTTCTAGTTTTCCTCTTACCTAAAAGCCCCCATTATAATTTTTGGCTCCACTTTCTCTGCTTGCTCATTAAATTATAGAATGACAAAGGGATTCATGTGAGTCCTTCTTCATTGCTTCTCTTTTTTTATCCACACAGTCTTCTCCAGAAATTTCACGCAGTCCCATGGGTTTAAAAACTATCTGTATTCCAATGATTTCCAAATATGTGTATATCCAATTCAGAGCACTTGGAACTCCAGACTCCTATATTCAACTTCTTGCTTGATCTTTCTATTTGAGATGATAAACATCTCAAAGTTAGCCTGATCAGAACACAATTCTTGTTATAGCCACCTCCGGCTTATTTATCCATTATTCTTCCCTATTGCTATGAACTCTACAAGCATATACTTACTTGCTTCAGAAGAAAAATTTTTACCATCTCTTACACAAAAGACTAGAGTAGACTTCTGACTGGTATCTCTTTCAATTTTCAAACCAATCTTCATACAAAAACAGTCCTTTGAAGAAATAAATTATTTCCCCAATTCCTTTCAAATGGAAATCAAATTCCTTATCCTGGTTTACAAACCCTTTTCTTTTCTTGTAGTCTAATTTCTACCATTCCTCTCACTCTATGTCCTTCAACAACCCAGGTTTTCTCTGTATATCTGACCTTGTTTTTAGTAGAAGAGTCTTTTGCATTAAGAACAGCCCCTCCCTGGAATACTCTTTCCCCTGTTCTTTTAATGGATATGTCTTATTTAAGTATCATCCCCTTAGAGAAAACAACGCAAACACAATTATATAACTACATTTTCAATATCTTTATAGAACTGACATGATAGTTTCTTACTTATTGTGTGGTGGGGAGGGGGAAGGGCCCTCCCAAAACAAAGGGAAGGCAATATGCAACACCAACATGCTTGCATGCATGCCCAGTTCTGCAACAATGTAGCATAACTAATATCCATGAGCCCAGACATATATATAACTGTTTGCTCAAGATTTATAGAACATCTTATAAGGGGCACAAAGAAATTTAGATGTAGCGGGAAAACTAACCTGGTATATTAGGGCGGCACCCCGTTGCGTTTGGGGTGCCTTTGGATATGAATCCACTGAGCCAGTGCCAGCACGAATAAATGCTGCTTCCTGACAAAAAGGCCTTGGTGTCTGTCTCTCTGTACAAGAATTCTACAACAGTTGCATATGCAGCAAATATTTCCAAAATGTCTGACATTCTTTTATCTTTCATTTATTGTGTATTAAGTGCCTAGAACAGTATCTGGCATGTAGTAAGTAATTAATGATTAATGAATAAGTGAATGTATTGTTGAGTTCCCTTCATGGCTCAGTGGTTAACGAATCCAACTAAGAACCATGAGGTTGTGGGTTTGCTCAGTGTGTTAAGGATCCGGCGTTACTGTGAGCTGTGGTGTAGGTTGCAGACGCAACTCAGATCCAGCATTGCTATGGCTGTGGCGAAGGCCGGCGGCTACAGCTCCTGTTAGACCGCTAGCCTGGAAACCTTCATATGCCGTGGGTGCGGCTCTACATAAAAGACAAAAAAAAAAAAAAGTGAATGTATCGTAAACCTGCCCTTCCCTGTGATTAGGCTGAACAACCTAAGCTAGATAGACAGATTGCTTGCAGTCACTCTATATCAAAACTCCAGAATTATTTTGTCTTAATGAGTTTGAAATCCTGGAAGAGAAAAATGTCTGCATCGTGTTTTGAAGAATGATTACAGTTACTTAGACAGTGTTCTAAATTAATTTTTCCCTTAAAACAATGTATTGACATTTAAATGTATTTTAAGAATTGGAAAAGGTAAAAATTAGTAAGAAAATACTGCACTTAAATAAAATAATTCATTTTTAAAATCTGCTCTGCTGGTTAAAACTGTTTAGTTTTTACTTTTTAAATAAATAATTGCATCTTTATAATGAAAGCAAAACAGCAAAATATATGACAATCTCCCAACCTACATACAACCTATCAATTTCTTGTTGTTGTGGTTGTTGTAGGATTAGTTTGTGATGGCATGATTTCCAGGCTCTTTGTTGAAAAGTTAATATAAAAAAAAACAAAAAATATGAGATTCAAATCTAAAAAAATAAAATCAAAGTACATGAAATTAAAACAAATGACACCTATTTACAACTGCTGTATTAGAATGTAGGTTAAAAGAGGTGCACTTTTAACCTACTGCTTGGAATATTAAATTATACTGGTTTGTATGCTCTGGGGAATCACAGCTTTATCACAGGTTGAAAGTGCAAAAGCATTTAAGCAAAACGTTAAGAACCTGAAGGAATGGCAGTGCATTAGGCAATTTAAAGAAATAAAAAGTAAGATTTTCATTTAACCTATGCTAATGTGTACTTTCAAAAATGTACGCACCTCTTTTCAAAGGAATATTTGTTTTATAAAGGTGAAATCAATTTGAATGTAATTAATATGCTTGTTTTAATTATGCATTTACTATGTTCCAAGCCTGTGCTTCTTTCAGCCAGATATACACTAAAATTATATTAATAACAAATGAAATCCAGTAATAGGCTTAAGGATAGACAAGAGAAAAGGATGAATTCCAAAACTCTCTGTTTCTGTTTAACATAATGTAAAGTTTTTTAGAGCTGTCATGATTATAAAACTCATAATCATATTCTTATTTATATAAACACTTTCTTTTATAGCAAAGTTGTAATTAAAAGAAAGCAGTAGTAACTGGACAGATCTTTGAAAAATCTGTAAAAGTCAGATTAGAGTGAAAATGACCCTAATTATTTATCAAAAAAATGGTGAATCAGAGAAAGCAATACACACTAGACTGAGCATTTTTCTGCTTTAAATATGTTGTCCTTTGGTATTTTGAAAAAAAAAAATCTTTCACTGAAATAGTTTCTCCCATGTGATGTATTATATATCCCAGTCTTTTGAATATTGTAATACACAGAAAGATAATGTTATTTTTGACAAATTAATGTTCTAAGTAAGTCAGGAGTTTCAAAATGCTACAAAATGTAAAAGTATGGTCTCTTTGCAAATCCAGAAAGGAACATACAGGGATTTTTACATCTGGGAGCTGGAATTCAGAGTAAATGACTAAGAAATAGAATCAGCATCCAATTCTCTTTATCCTTTTGTCAAGGCAGTTCTGAGCCACTTGATGGAGAAATTAAAAGATACAAAAAGCAAAACCAACAGGTAAAGCTATTAAACTTAAGCAGTTCATGGTGGGAGAAACCTGCAGTTAGGTGTGAATGTTAATACTTAGAGTAAATAGAAGAGATGTAATGGTGTAGTTCTTTCCTTTCTTATAAATATTTAAAATACATACTAAGACAAAAAATGACCAGAAGTGATGATAAGGATTGAAGACAATTCAGAACATAAAATGCTAAAACAATAAAGAAATATTCAAAAAATAAAACATTAGCCCAGTTAATTGTTCTTACGCTTATGAATTTTTGAAACAAATAATTGTCTAGTTTTGAAAGTAATACTTCAATATGGAGAATTTTGAAAATCTAAAATCATATATTAAAAAAAGAATGAAAATCCCAAATATCCCTTCCACTCAAAGATAAGCATTTAGCAAATTTATTTTCTTCCAGTCCTTTTTCAGTGGACACATGAAGCATTTAGGTTGGGGAAAGGGCAAATTTTGGATGATATTTTATACAGTATTTTGTATTTATTTTTATTATAAGTAACACGATTTCATTGAGTAGAATTTTAATACTATAAATTGACACATAGAGGAAATTAAAGCAAAACATAAGCCTGCTGTGTGGTGAATCCATTTTTACTGTTAATTAGCAGATTGGTATATAACCTTATACTCTTTTTGGTTACTTTTCCAGACTTATCTACCCTCTCTTCTTACACTTATTTTTTTTTTCTCTGTGCATGTATCTCACCAATATTCTTGGCTTGTTGTTCTTGGCTCTTGGCTTAGCAGAATGTCCCTGCAGTTTATTATACAGTTGTCTCCCTCTCCCCACTTTCCATGCACAGGATTTTCCTGGCTAATTTATTTACTGTGTGGTTCAGAAATCACTCCTCCTCTGTTCCGGTCAACAGTACATCTTTCTCGATTTCACTGGCTCTCTAAACCAATCAATCCTGGTGTTCCTATAAGTTTCAGTATAATCCTCCATCTATTCATTTAGAAGAAATCATACTTATTATGTTTACGTATCTGTGTCTACCTCTAAACTATAGCTCTTTTATCCCCGTCACAATATACAGCTCACATTAGATGCTCAAATATTGTTAGTTAAAATAGCAGAAGTCATTATAAAAAAAAGTTTTATCTCTATCCTTTTTCTCTCTGATGATTTGGTACTTCTATTTGATATTTATTAATGTATACTTTTTATAAAAATATTCCATTTTTCCTATTTGTGCATTGCATTTTTGTTACTTGTATTAGTATGAGTGATACTGATACTAGTTTCCTAGGGTTGCTTAAAAATTATCAGAAACCAATGATTTAAAACAACAGAAAGTCATTCTTTCACAGTTCTGGAGGTTAGGATTCAAAATCAAAGTGTTGGCAGGGTCATATTCCCTCTGAAGGCTCAAGGAAACAATCATTCCGCCTCTTCCTAGCTTCTGAAAGCTGCTGACAGTCTTTCTCATTTTTTGGCTTGCGACTGCATCACTCTTACCTGTGTCATCACATAGCCTTCTTCCCTCTGTGTGTTTCCTCATCTTCCTTTCCTTCCCCTTATAAAAACAACAGTCTTTGTATTTAGGATCCATCCTAATGCAGCATGTCATCATCTTAATTACCTCTGCAAAGACTACATTTTTAAATACGGTCACACTCACATGTACCAGGGATTAGGACTTGAACATATCATTTTGGAGGACACCATTTAGCACAATATAGTACTATAATACCACAAATGCTGTATATATTAATTAATATTGGCTATCATCGTCTTGGGATTTTCAGGGAAATCAGCTTTAGAGTCACTTTATTTAAAGTTAACATAGAAAAATAGTATCTGCTGAAATGCATTTAAAACATGTATCTATATTCCTTTTTATTGGTTTGTAATTTTAACAAACTTGTCCATTACTGAAATCCCTGGACATGTCCTTGTAAATTAAATATCATAATACAAAATTTTAAGAAGCTAAATATTCTCTCACACATGATTGAAAGATGAACCTTCTGCTTAGCAGAGTAACTGAATATAATAAGCTTTCAGCAGCTATCCTATTAACTGAACATACTTGTAAACTTACTTCTATGATATACTTTCTACAGTATTATTACTATGGATATTTTCACTACAGATTTAGTTGGTTTCTTGTCCTGAAAGAGAGTAGAGTGTTTACACATGTTAAAATAAGCGAAATGTGTTTTAGAAAATTAGTGTATGAATGACTAATTTATGTCATTTAAAAGATATATGAACTAGACCTGAAACTTGAGTGACTTTTTGAGTATTATAAGGCTGTCACAGTTATAAACCTTCTGTTTATATTCATATGGTGAGGTGCAGGTAAAATATTGAGCGAATGGGGGTAGTATAAAATAGAATAAGTGCAATAAAAGTAAATTAAATATCTGAGTAATATCAAATAATATAAATGAGTGCCATGGGAACACAGAAAATAATTGGATCTCCTGAGCAATATATTATCCCTTGGGCTGGAAGTTTGTGTGTGTTCATGGACAAACTGCTGCTCAGAAAAATATTATTCACTCAACACACATATCTTAAGTGTATTATGTAGCAGGCTCTGCAATGACTGTACCTATTTTCTCTGATGGATTTTGTATCCCTAGGGCAGTGATGGTGTTTATTTTTCTTTTAGCATAAACATGGTTTGCTCTGCAGTGGTGGAGAGAGAACTGGGTCTGTATTAGAGTTTGGACTCTTGGATCATGACTAATGCTCTCAATCGTAGAACACTTTATAATTCACTTTTAAGTTGTTGGCTCAGCCTGTTAGACTGCCTAAGAAAAATGATCAGAGGACATGCACTATTTAGAAAGAGGAAAAAATGATGTGGAAAAATGTTTATCCTCAATAGGAAATACGTTTATTAAAGTTTAAATAAATCTAGAAGAATTTGCCTATCAAAAACCATGTTTTTTATCTCAGTATAAAGTCTAACTGCTGGCTAGAGGTGAAAGTGAAACAAGTACTCTAAAATTATTAGTATGATTATCAATTGAAAAATAATTTGGCAAAATATACCAATAATATTTTCAATTCTTAACCAACTATTTTATAAAATTGTCACAAAACCTGACTTAGGACAAAAATTATGGACTACAGATTCTTAATCATTTTTTGATTCATACATTTTCTTGAGAAAATATATGTTCCCCCCCAGAAAAATGCACAATCACACTAAATTTACATTGAATTTCAAGTATCAACTAATCTCCTGAGGCATAAATCTGGGATCAACTTTCTTTCTCTTCTTTTTATTTTTATCTCTTGATGAGACAGTTGGGGGTGATGCAAAATTAAAAATAAAATTCTGAGAACTCAAACAGTATTTTAAAATTTACCTGCGATGACTAAAAATCCTTATCCCAGGAGGATGAAAGTTAGGAAGTGTATTAATAAAATTCATTACATCTAAGTACAAAGAACATAAATAAACAAACAGAAAACCAATAAAATACCTGTGGCAATTTCTTGAATCTGAGAGGGAGAAGAGACATTTCAAGGCAACTAATTCAAAGTAAAATAGCATTTGATGCCAATGATTCAGGCAGCGGTGGTGAGTAAAATTTGTATATAGTGCACAGATGGGCATTTTCAGATAATTGAATTTAAATGAGCAAATTCAAGTAATACATAGTATAAGTACATGACAGACACATAATATACATAGATTTGATTTTTTGAAAGTCCACATACTAAAAATATTAGAAAATACAGACTAAGAACTTCTGACATTTAAATAAGATTTTTTCCCAGAATGACATTGCTAAAATTAGTAATCAATTCAATGAAACAAAAAACAGAAATCTGTGACTGTCTAATGAATTTTCAATAATAATTTAAAATATTTTATATATAATAAATTAAGTATATAAATATATAATATTTTAAATGCTGTGTAGTCAAAATTGTTTTCTCTGTGACTTATTTTACAACAATTATGTATACAAAGTCCTTTCCCATTTATATATAATGTGATTATTCATTTTTCACTGGGTTTGTATGTTTCATTTTTTCTTATTTTTAACTTAACTATTTGCGATATACTTTTGGTTTTCAAAATTCTTATCTTTCTTGATAAAAATGGCTTATTTTCAGAGTTGCCATTGTGGCCCAGTGGAAACAAATCTGACTAGTATCTATGAGGATGCCGGTTTGATCCCTGGTCTCCCTCAGCGGGTTAAGCATCTAGTTTCTGTGAGCTGTGGTGTAGGTCACAGATATGGCTGGGATCCAGCATTGGTGTGGCTGTGGTGTAGGTCAGCATCTGTAGCTCTGATTCGAAGCCTAGCCTGGGAAATTCCATATGCCGCAAGTGTGGCCCTAAAAAGAAAAAAAAAGGTTTATTTTCATAGTCTGAATTTAGTGGGGTACTAACATGACTTTTTTTTCTTCAGTTACTGCTTTTTTTTTAATAATGATTTTTATTTTTTCCATTGCAGTTGATTTACAGTGTTCTGTCAATTTCTACTGTACAGCAAAGTGGCCCAGGCAAGCATATATATAGATGTATGCATGTGTGTATATTTATATACACACATATATATATTCTTTTTCTCACATTATCCTCCATCAATTTCCATCACAGGTCACTAGATATAGTTACTGACTTTAAACATACTCTCTTATAACTCTCTTCTTTCTAGTCATTTTCAGGTATTAAAAAGTACATTTCTCTCTATGTCAGTTTAAAACTTCTTTCTCATGTCAAAAATCTAATTTTTTCTTACACGATTCCTCTCATACTAGCTCAGATGCAACCTGTGACCTGCAGCATCTGCACTGAAGGAAGATAATCTGTCTGCTCCTCTCTGCTCTTTCCCCCTCCTGATCTCTTCTTTTTCCTCTCCTTACACTGTGGTCTTTGGGGTTTCTATAGGCTCAGGTAAACAAACTGGAGAACTACCTGAAAGAGACTAAGAAATTGGTTTAGCATGGAAAGAGGGGAGAAAGAAACGGGCAGGGGATACATGCAGACGGCAATGATCATGATCACGATTTATTGGAGAATTTGGCTCCCGGGCGAGGTTCCGTGACTCTCGGGTATGGAGTCAGGGAAGTCGTGTCCGGGTTGGGGAGCGTGGGGGTTTTTAAGCCTTGTTGGTTCCAGGTCTGGATCTTTTCCAAATTAGGCAAGGTACCACCATGTCCCTAGGTGATTGGTCAGGGATAGGCGTTAGGGGGATTTCCGAGTAGCTGTAGCTTCGATCCTCCGTTGGCGCGGGTGGGGCTGGCGGCCTATCTTCCCGCGCAGGCTTGTCCGTTCCTCATGGGGTCTGCTTGCTATGAGGGGTCTCTTTGCCATTTGGGGGGCCACTACCCGTCCCCGCCGGCCTAACAGGGACCAAAGGTGCATCACTGGGTGGCACTATTGAAGTCTGTGTATTATCAGTGTATTTGAGGGCTAGGCATTGCATGCTAAATAGTTACACAAGTATAGTAGGCTCTCCACTCAGGCGGGTTCTGTATCCCTGGATTCAAGCAACCACAAATCAAAAATATTTTAAAAAATATATGGAAATTTCTCAAAAGCAAATCTTGAATTTGCTGTATGCTGGCAACTATTCACATAGCGTTTATATTGTATTAGGTCTTATAAATAATCTAGAAATGATTTAAAGTATACAAGAGGATATGCTTAGGTTACATGCCAATACTAAGCTAATTTACATAAGGGACTTCAGCGAAACAGATTTTGGCATCCAGAGGGCCCCTGGAACCAATACCCCATAAACAAGGAGAGACAACTGTATGTTCTTCAGGAAATCCCATTAGAACTCCCCACACCTCTGCATCCATTGCTTCATTCCTTAATATTCCTCAAATAATCTTTCACAAACTGTCTTTAGTCATTTTAATTTAATCTGTAGTTTCTTCTTCTATGATGGCAAAGCACTATTGAAATTGTTCATGTTCAATTGTTATTACTTGTTCACTTGGCTCATAATTACACCCATTCATTCTTTCCAGGTCAAGACTGTGAAAGTTCAGGCTTTGTCCTCTAATCTTCCTGTGATTCTCTTCCATATCCTACAACTCAAAAAACAAACAAAAACATACAAAACCCCATGGTGTAGATCAGCCACTCTTCTGAATGAGCAGTTTTCTGTTCAAGGCCTGACCTGCTCCTCTCTCCTCACTAGACTCTTATTCCGCACTAGTTGTTTTCTTGGCTTTCCCATCTCTTGGCCTAAAAGAATAGCAACAGTCTTCCCGGCATGACCATACATGATTCTCCAAGGTTACCTGCTTCAAAACACTTTCTTTAAACAGTTCTCTTCATTTTTCCACAAAATCATAATGGCTGGTGGAGTCATGGTCTAAAATATACCGTTTAACTTTCTGGTACTGGTACCGGAAAGATGATACTGGAATCTGGGTTCTTGTTCAGGCAAAGAATGAACTCCTGGAACACACTGGCAGCAAGCAAAACAAAGTCTTCAGGAAAGCAAATAGATCTCAGGGCTGCTGGGAGGAGGGAGAAGAACCCCTCCCACCCCCAGCCCCCGCCATGTGTTCTATTGTCCTATAGGGGTTTTCATCCCTTAAAGATAGGGGGGAGTAACAATGTGGGGTCCAGAAAGATGTGCTTTTCTCCCACTGGTCTTGCTCATTTACCTTATCAGTCCTCATTCAATAAGGGTTTTAGGGGTAGAAATGTCCCATAAGTTTTATGGTTTCTTTGTCCTTTTCTTCCAGTAAACTGAGCCTCAGGGATTAGGGATTAATGTCCATCTGGGTGTAGGTACACTGCCAATAGTAAACAAGGCCTGTGGGGATGTTACTTCCTGGAACCCTTAAGCCACAAATGTGAATCAATAGCCATATCAAAGAATGCATTGAAGCCCATACTCCTACACTGACTACCTGAGTTAGTATTCTGCCTCAGTACTATTGCCAAAACTTGGCCTCTGTCCACCTGTGTGGAATAGAAAATGAAGAGTTTGGGACAAAGGAGACAAAATAGTTTTTATTGCTCTGCCAGGCAAACGAGGTCACAGCAGGCTAATGCCTTAAAGACTGCCCTCCTTTGGGGAAGAACTGCAGGGAGTTTTATAGTCTAAAAGGAGAAAAGCAGGGTTTTAGATAAGAATCAGGGTTGGGGTAGGCATGCATTCTTCTTTTTTGGGGGAAAATTTCAAAGCTGGTGTCAGGAGATCTAAGTGGGATCCTGGTAGTAGTCTTTTGGGCTATGGCATCTTAACTTTTCTTACAATAACAGTAATCATGAAAGGGCATATTGATCAGATATTAGAACAAACTAGGAAAGTTCCTGAAAAAATCTCGGTGCTTATGATATTTAACCTACAGGCAGTTGTGCTCAGGGTGTCTCATCTTGGCTTATGGGTGACTGTGTTTAGGATGCAATCACATGAAGGAGAAGCACAAGGAAAGGCTTCAAGCTGTTCAGTTTTAAAGTAGTCATTTCTGTAAGAAGCATAGGAATATAACTTGTTTGTTTGTTTGTTTGTTTATTTATTTATTTATTTATTTATTTATTTATTTTAGATGTAAAAGGTGCCTACATCTTTAAGTGTCTCCCTTGAGGGGGAACAGGGATCTTGCTATTGTTGCTTGACTGTCCCGCCCTTACCTTTGCTTCCCCTCCCTTCCCATTCAGCAATTCTGTGAGCCTGCCCTTTGGAACTAAAGGAAGACCATGGAGGCTGAATGAAGCCCATTTTCTAAAAACAAGAAGTGGGGAACACAAAAAGGCTTTTGTGACCAGGAGCCACACAGGGCTGTCAACTAAAAAAATATAACCTGAAAGTTGAGAGTTAAGTGTTATTTGGGGTGAAATTATGATTTAAGTCCAGGAGACAGCATCTCAGGTAGCCCTGAGAAACTGCTCCAAAGAGGCAAGGTGGGATACTAGGGTATATGAGTTTTTGCAACAAATGGGAGGTAGTAGGAACAAAAGATTTAGAGATAACCAGATTTACAGAAGATTTACAAAAAAAAAAAAAAAACAGTTTCTATGGGAAATCCCAAAGGCATGGGCTTACTGGAATCACTCCTTTGATATGCTTTCCTGAGTTCCCTCAGGGCTCACTGGCCCACCCTTGGGAGTGGCTGTTCCCACTGAGAACACCTATTATTTTGTCCACTAACTGTAGCCCAGGAGAAAAGGGGAAAGCGGAAATATATATCATAAAGTATATCATAAGGGTGAAGGGTGAGGTGCATGCAGGCATGCACCTGTTCTATAAAAGTTTGCTGCTGGTCTCGTGAAGGTCACTACCAGTCACAGACATCAGTCATCACTGGTGGATTTTAGTGTTTTTCTAGATATGAAGAGATGCAAGAATTGGGCTCATAAAATATTCTCCTAAAAATATCTATCTAAAGACCTGTTCTTCCAGTTTTCCCAGAGCACAGAGTGCCTCACTCCTGGTCTCCACCCTGAGCTCCACTCAGGGAGTGCTGCAGTTGGCAGCTGCAGTGGCTCATGTTTACTCTATGTAGAGGCCGATGGCAAGTGCCAAACTTCACTTCACAAGGCCCTGCTGGGTTTTAGTACCTGCCTCCAGATATGGAAGAAATTAGAGTTTGTTAATCTCAGTTTTGGATCTTTACTTAAAATTCAGAGGCAATATGCAACATCCTTCTTCATATTATTTTTACAGAAAATTACACTTTTCATTTTTTTAAAAAATAATTTTAAGTTACTCAGAACAACTTTTCAGAAGCTCTCAGTCCTTCTGTACAATGAGATGGGCATCATTTTCTGCTACAGTCTAAACCATCTCTTGAAGTAGTGACCATGACTCATGGTCTGGAAGGGATAGCCTTAGGCTATGTAACAGTATTCACCTCAAGGCTACAACTGATGGGATCAAGGTAAATTAATCCTAAGGCTGTGCTGAGAAAATCAGATTCTTTTTCTTAATAAATTTAAATTAACAGATACTGAGACCAACTCAGTCTAATGTATGATATATGAAACATGAATGCAACTTCAGGTGGAGTTAGAACCACAAGGAAATTCCAGAATATTGAGTGAAAAATCATATATTGAGATCAAACAATCTAAGTGTCCATCGGTGGATGAATAGATAAAAAATGTTGTACATACACAGACCTGAATATTTTTCAACCATAAAATAAGGAAATCTTGCCATTTGAGGCAACATAAATGTATCTTGAGTGCATTGTGTTAAGTGAAAGAAGTTAGACAGATAAAGATAATACTGAGTATATAAACACACATGTATGGAAAATTAAAATAATAAAAACAGAGGGTAGAATCGTGGTTACCAGGGGCTGGGAAGTTGGGGGAAATGAGGAGAGTTTGGTCAAAGGATACAAACTCCCAATTATAAGATGAATAAGGTCTGGAGATCTAATGTCCAGCATGGTAACTATAATTACCAATTTTGTATTCTTGAAAATCATTAAGAGAGTATATCAAATATTTTCAGCATATAAAAAATTATAGTTATGTGAGGTGCTGAATGTGATAACTAACCTTATTTTGGTAATCATCTTGCAATATGTGCATGTGTCAAATCAGCATGTTATATATACCTTAAACTTACAAAATATGGTATGTCAATTATATCTCAATAAAGCTGGAAAAAGTAAAGAAAGAAAAGGCAAGATCAAAATTCACCCACGAAAGTTATACAAAGAATTGAGCTGCCTTATGAGTTTCTAGTTACTGTCAGACCAGGCTTCACTTTTTGTACTTTGTTCTTCAGGATTCTCTATTCTCACAAAAGAGGAAAGTCTCTTTATGTATGCCATATTGAAAGTCTCTTTTATTTATGCCATATCATTTCTCACAAGGAAATGAGGGCTAACAAAACATCTTGTGAGCCAAGTTTATCTGATTCATCAATGTAAAAATGGGAGCTGCAACTTCTTTAATCCCCTGGACACCCTTTAAGAGAAAGGATGTTTTATATGCATTTTATAGTTAAAGAAACAAAGGTAGGAATAGTAATAACCAAGGTCAGGAAGCTAGTAAGAAAAATCCCCAGGGTTTTATTCCAACTATTTCTCTTCTGTATTTGTTTGCTAATTGTTTTTTTATAGATTACCAGGAGATTAGCATCTTAAAACATGCATTTTAATATCTTATAGTTCTCTAGATCAGAAGCCTAAGGATGTGTGAGAGGATTCTCTGCTCATGGTCTCAGTGGTTGATATCAAAGTATCAGCCAGGCTGAGTTGTCATCTGCAACCACTGGGGAAGAATCCATTTCCAAGCTCATTCAAGTTGTTGGTGAATTCAGTTCCTTGCAGCAGTAGGACTGAGGTCCCTCTTTCTTTACTGGCTATCACTTAGGCTCTGTTCTTAGCTCTCAAGGTCATTCACATTCATTATCATATGGTACCTCCATCTTCAAGCTAGCAATGGTAAATCTTCCTTGTGTCAGATCCCTCTTATGCCTTGAATATTTTTGTTCAGGAAAAGCCTAGTCCCTTTTTAAGGGTTCAACTGATTAGGTCAGGCCTACTAAGGGCATTCTTTTTCTTAAATCTGATTTGGGACCTTAATTACATTTGCAAAATCCCTTCTTAGCAGAACCAAAACTAGTGTTTTATTAAGTAAATAGAAAGTGATACATATAAAGGGGCTGGTGAATCTTGGTGGCCATCTTTGAATTCTATCTGTCATGTTCCTTGCTTTACTTTGCTTAAGATTTAAATTCCAAAGGGAGACCTGTTTAACTTAGCCTGGTCATAGGTTCACCTTTTGGATAAGTGAACCTGGGATATCTTAATTAATAATGATCACTGGACTGATTACAATGGGAGTGGTTATTTTCCAATGGATAGCTGATATTTTCTTATTTTAAAAATAAAGCTAAAAGGCCATGGAGGAAAAAAAAAACAAATGTCTTTGCATGTCCCCCAGAGTTTTGAGTCTTGTTGTCTGTGGAGAGAGATGGAAAATAATTATAATCTAAGGAAGGCAAGAAAACAGGAGTACAAAGCAGAAGTTCCATTCCTCGATAGAGCCTGTAGCATCTTCTCTGTCATCTCTCCCAGGTCAGAATCTGGGCATGAACCATGTAATAGGTGGAAAAGGAAATGCTCGACCAAAGTATAAAAAAAGCTTTAGAGATTTAGTGTCTCTATAGATGTATGTTGGAAGGTGTCTACTGAGATGAATGCAAAACTAGGTTGAAAGCATAGGTAGAATTTAAAAAAAATGCAGAATGTGAAAAATGTATTTGGCCAGTGTTACTGAAATGTCCCCTGGAGAAAGGAAGAGTCATGTTAATCAGAAAACCTGGAAATACATGCATGTGAAGTTTGGACAATTTAATTTAGAACATCCTTTAAAATAGAGGTGGCTACTCTCCCTTTGATCTTTGTGCTGCTTAAACAATAATGAAGCACATTTCTGGAGTGCTCTTAAGATGACCCTAGCTAAGGACTTTCACAGTTTATTAAAATTACTTAATGCCAATGAAAGTACTGGCCAACAACCTAAGGTTTGATTTTTAAAAATTATTGCCCACATTATTTCTAATTCTATACTAATTTCTAGATTATTTATATATTCTTTGACTCTGGTTAAATAATCAGCCATTTGGAAAGATGAGTATTACTATTAAATTACTTGAAGAAAAATTGGCACAAGAGTTTTTGAAGAATTAGGTAATGGAAGACTATAATCCTCCTTCTTTGCTGCTGAATAACTCAGAATTATGCATAAGTAAAGCAATGAGTGAATATTTTGTCTTGGTTTCATTCACTATAATTCAAATTTTAAATAAAATGCTATTCATTCATATAATGATATAAAATTTATATTATAAAGAAGCTGGGGATTGAGGTAAATTAGTCATTATTGGCTTCTGAAGATAGCCCACTGTTTTAGAAACCAAATCTCCAGAATTCATTGCAATGTGCGTTTGTAGGAGTGTTTCATTAAATGAAATAATTTTGAAGTTGCTTCTTAAAAAGAATTAAGTCAACTCTGATATTTAAAGAAATTGGAAGTCATCACTACATACTTCTCAAGAAAAGAGTTATACAAGTTGAAAATTCATGGTTTTCCTTGGACTCCTGAGAGAATTGAGTTTAGAGGTAAAACCACCACCCTGGAATATACAGACATGAAAGAATACAGAGAATCACTCCTGAGACATGTTATCTGGCACAGAAGGCACTGAGCCATAAATAGATAGGAACACACATTTGATAATTTTGATGAATTATTGGAGACTAAGACTGGACTAGCTTGTGTATGAGAAACTCTGGGGGCAGGCTTACTCTTCTGGAATCCCTCACCCTTGGTCCCTGCCCCTCTACCCAGGAACCCTACATGATCCAGATTCTCACAAGAAAAACCTCAGAAAAATTCCCTCCTTCTGCTCATCAGAACTGAACTCAGATGGGATAATGATGTTGGAATTATCAGATGTGAAATTTAAAGAAAACTGAGATTAATATGTTAAGGGTTCTAGTGAAAATAAAACAAAATGGTGGTATATGTAGAGAATCTCTAAAAAGAAATGAGGAGTTCCCGTTGTGGCTCAGTGGTTAACGAACCCAAATAGGATCCATGAGGACACAGGTTCGATCGATCCCTGGCCTTACTCAGTGGTTAAGAACCTGGCATTGCTGTGAGCTGTGGTGTAGGTCACAGGCACAGCTTGGATCCCATGTTGCTGTGGCATAGGCCGGCAGCTACAGATTGGACCCCTAGCCTGAGAACCTCCATATCCAGTGAGTGCGGCCCTGAAAAGACGATAAATAAATATATAAACAAATGAAAAAATACTAGAAATAAACATTATAAGATAAATAGCAAAAAAATCAGAGTGTATTAAAATAGGGTGATAGAGAACTCCAGTCTGAAATGCAAAGAGGAAAAAAAGGATATAAAAAAAAAAAGAACTAACACCAAAGAACTATAGGAAAACATCAAAAAAGTTTAGCATGAATGTAATTGGAATACACAAATTAGAAGAAAGAGAAAGTAAATCAGAAGAAATATTAAAATGATAATGGCCAAGGACTTTCCAAAGTTAATGATGGGCAATTAACCACAGATCAGGATGCTCTAAGAACCGCAAAACAACAAACAAGAACAAAAACCCAACATTTGGGCATATTGTATTTGAACTGTGAAAAACCAAAAACAAAGAAAAAACATTAAGGAAAAAAAAACTTGCTTGTTGAAAAAAGAAATATAGTAACTTTTCACTAGAATCGATGCAAGCAAAAAGAGAATGAAGTATTTAAAGTATTTTTTTTTTTTTTTGTCTTTTTGTCTTTTCTAGAGCTGCACCTGCAGCATATGGAGGATCCCAGGCTAGGAGTCGAATCAGATCTGTAGCCGCCAGCCTGCACTACAGCCACAGCAACACGGGATCCAAGCCATGTCTGTGACCTTTTCCACAGCTCACAGCAACACCGGATCCTTAACCTACTGAGCAAGGCCAAGGATCGAACCTGAAACCTCATGGTTCCTAGTCAGATTCTTTTCCACTGCACCACGATGGGAACTCCAGTATCTAAAGTTCTGAAAGAAAAAAATATCTACCAACGTAGAATTTTCTATGTAGTGGAATTTTCCTTCAAAAATAAAAGAGAGGGAGTTCCCCTTGTGGCTCAGTGGGTTACGAATCCAGTTCATATCCATGAGCATGCGGGTTCCATCCCAGGCCTCACTCAGTGGGTTAGGGATCCATCATTGCTCTGAGCTGTTGTGTAGGTCACAGACATGGCTCGGGATTCGGCATTGCTGTGGCACAGGCCATCAGCTGCAGGTGCAATTTGACCCCTAGCCTGGTAACTTCCATAGTAAAGGAAAAATAAAGACTTTCTCAGACTAACAAAAACTGAAGGAATTCAACAATTGGCAGACCTGCTTTGAAAAAATGCAGTTCTTCAGAAAATTTGATCTATTTAGAGAAATTAAGAGCACTTGAGAAAGAATGCATGGAAGGACAACGAAATATTTTCTTTTTCTTATTTTTAATTTATCTAATTGTAACTGTTTAATAGTAGATCTATATGAGTAGCAGCAATGTCACCTGTGATGGGAGAGATAAAATGGAAAAATACTGATATATAATATATAATTTTTATACTATATATATGTATATATAATACATATATATATATACGGAGTAGCATAGTGCTATTTGTTGCCAGACATAGATCAGTCTAGAAGGCATATTGTAAACTCTTGTTAGAATAGAATAAAAAAAAAAATAACAAAAATAACGATATGTTCTCTAAAAGAACCTACCTGAAGTACAAAGACAAAGATAGGCTAAATGTGTAGGGATAGAGAAAATATATACCATGCTAATACCAACAGTAGAAAGTTGGATTACAATGTTAAGTTTTTGTTTGTTTGTTTGTTTGTTTTTTCTTTTTATCACCTCACCCACAGCTTATGGAATTCCCAGGCTAGGGCTCAAATCAGAGCTGCAGTTGCCAGCCTACACCATAGCCACAGCAACGTGGGATCTGAGCCAAGCTGTATCTGTGACCTATGCCACAGCTCACTGAGTGAGACCAGGGATCAAACCCTCATCCTCATGGATACTAGGCTGATTCACTCTGCTGCACCACAACAGGAACACCCAAAATGTTAATATTTAAATAAAGCAGTCTTCAAAATAAGCCAGAATTATCAGGGGTAAAAAAGGCATTACATAATGGTAAAGAATGCATTTCTTTTCAGGAAAGCATAGCAATTCTAGACATGTATGCATCTAACCAGTATGTCAAAATATGTGAGGCAAAAATTAATAAAATGGAAAGGAAAAAGGAAAATATAATGATTTTCTATTATATTTGAAGATTTCAACACTCCTCTCAGTAATTGTTACATCAAGCAGGCAAAAATCAATAAAGATGTGGACAACTTAAGCTGAACAATCAATCAACTTTATCTAATTGACATTTATAAAATACTTTATCCAGCAATAGCAGAATATATATTCTTCTCAAGTTCCTGTGAAAAATTCCCCAGAAAAGACCATAATCTTTGCCATTAAACAAATTTTAACACATAAAATAGTAGAAATTATATAAAGTAGCCTCTCACACTGAAATGGACTTAATCTAAAAATCAAAAGCAGAAATAGCTGGGAAATATCCAAATATTTTTGTAATTTATACAGCATATTACTAAATAACTCAAGGGTCAAATAAGTTTCAAAAGAAATTAAAAAAAAAACTATAGGAAATTAAAAATAAAAATACAACTTATCAAAAACTGTGGATGCAGCTAAATCAGTGTTTGGAGGGAAATATATAGCATATAATGGAAAAGAAAAAAAATCTAATATCAATAACCTAGGCATCCACCTTAGGAAATTAAAGAAGAGAAAATTAAGCTAAAAAGCAAGCAGAAGAAAGAACTGTTATAAATTAGAGCAATAAAAAAAAGCATCAGATATAGATTTTTTTCCTGAAAATCCCAGCAAACATTTAAGGGAATAGTTGTTCTAATTCTCCATAGCCTTTTAGAGAAAATAAAAATAGAAGAAATACTTAGTTATTTAAATTAATTAGGCTAGCAGTATTCTAATATAAAAATGAAGACATAAGAAAATTATGTACTAATATTCTCATGTATATAAACAGCAAAATATTAAATAAAATTCAGCAATATTTAAAATGGATAATGCATCTTGATTAAGTGAGGTTCATTATAGAATTTCAAGGCTTCTTGTATAATCATACATCAGTCGATGCAATTCATCATATTAACAGAATGAATTAAAAAAAATAGGCTGAACAACTTGCAAGACAAGAACTCTAATTTGTTTCTCTTGCCCTCTCAGTGCCTAGCAAAAGTCTTGTCACACAAACAGTGTAATAAACATTTGTTGAATTAACGAAAATTCTACATAAAATCTCCTACTCATAGTTTTTTTTCAAGCCTAGTCTTTGAAATTCCAGTTCACAAAGTCAATACCAAGAGGAGGATTAGAGACAGACAGAAAGACTGGCTTGCCCAGAGCTGTTGTAAGCTTGTGGTTCAAAGTGGGCAAGAACACTTGTAATGTTTCATTAGTCACTGAGCTGTTAGAATGGACAGAGCACATCAAGAAGGAGCTAAGTGCTTAATTGTAATTCATGGATCCAGAAAAACTGATAGCTGCCTGTTCATCAAACCATCCTCTTTTTTCCCCCTTTTTTCTGGGTCAATTCCAGCTCTAATTAAAACGTAATATTCTCCTGAGCAAACGTAATATTCTCCTGAGCAAATAATCACATCAGTAGATACAGGAAAATATTAAAGAAAACAATCTTCATAATTATCCAACCCCCCCCCCCCCAGGGTTACAAGAGAAATTCCTTAACCTAATAAAGGAAATGTTGAAATCTATAGCTAAGATCATACTTACTAATGACATGATAACCACCCACCCTCTATATCTGTGATCAAAGAATGAATATCCACTCTCACCACTCTTACCATCATATTGGAAGAACTACCTCAGTGCAATAAGAAGTAATAAAGATTGGAAGGGAAGAAATGCAAGTGTCTACTTGACACGATTGTCCATGTAGAAAACCCTAAAGACTACAAGAAAAAAAAAATTTCTGGAACTAGTAAGTATAGCAAAGTTGTAGGATATAATGTCAATATATAAAAGTCACCTACTTTCCTATAAGCCAGTAATGAACATTTGGGAATTTAAATTTTTAAAATACCATTTATATAATTACAAAAAAGAGTACTTTTGTATAAATCCAAGTAAAAATGTATAGGATCTGTATGCAGAAAACTACAAAGCAAAATGATAAGAAATAATAATAAAATAACCAAATAAATAGAGGACTAGTCCATGTTCAGGGATTGGAATATTCAATGTTATTCATATAATAATTCCTTGTAAATTTGTTTTATAGATTCAGCAAGCCTGAATCAGAATTCCAGAAAGTTATTTTGCAGCCTTGGACAGACTGATTCTAAAATTTAAATGGAAAGACAAAGGGCCTAGAATAATAGCATAATACTAAATAAGAGCATAGTTGGAGTACTCGTAATACTTGGTTTCAAAACTTCATACAAAGGTATAGTAATTAAGACATGGTGGTATTGGTAAAATAACAGGAACACAGATTAGTGGAAGAGAATAGGCAGCCAAAAAATAGAACCACAAGAAATAACAAATTGATTTTTGACAAATGCACAAAGGCAATTCAGTGGAGCAATGATGGTCTTTAAACAGGTAATGCTGAAATAACTGGAAGTTTATCTGAATAAAAAAGGACCTAGATGGAAGCCCTATACTTTACATGAAAATTAGCTCAAAATGGAGCATGAACTTAAATGCAGAATGCAGATTCTAAAACATAAAGTAGAAGGAAAGCTAGGTAATTTGGGTTTTATGATAAATTTTTTAGTTGTGACACCAAAAGCATGATCCATGAAATAAAATATTGAAAAATTGGATGCTAGTAAATTTTTAAAAACTTTTACTCTGCAAAAGCCACTTTTAAGAGAATGAAAGGACAAGCCATGGACTTCGGTCTTTTGCCATTTTTCATTAGGAAAATTTAAATTAAAACAATGATGAAACTATTGCTTAAGAGGATAGCAGGCAACAGGAATTCTTACTGATGATGGTGGGAATATAAAAGGGAACAGCCACTTTGGATGACAGTATGATCGCTCCTTAAAAATTCATACATAATCTTACCATATTACCTGTTATAGTACTCCTAGTTACTTACCCACTTGATAAAAAAAACCTGTATATGAGTGTTTATAACAGCTTTATAATCAGCAAAAACTGAAAGCAATCAAGGCATCATTTAATAGGTAAATGAATAAAGGAATTATACATTATAAAATGGAATTTTATTCAGTTATAAAAAAGAATGAGCTATGAAAGCCACACAAAAGAATGAGCTATGAATGCCACATAAATACATATTACTAAGGTGAAGAAGCCAGTCTGAAAATGCTACAAATTGTTTGATCCCATTTATAAAACATTCAGAAATGACAAAACTTATAGATATGGTAGCAAATCAGTGATTACCAGTCATTTGGGAAGGAAGAATGATTGAATGATGAAGTACATAGAATGTTTTTAGGATGATAAAACTATTCTGTATGCAGTAATGGCGGATACATGACACTATACATTTGTCTAAACTCTTGTAAGTTTAGGGTATAAAGGCTAACCTTAATATATGCAAGTTAAAAAAATCATTTACAAGGTCAGGTTATCCCAAGAGGAAATGTAAACTGTAACAAAATAATCTGACTCTATAACAAATTTATGAACAATCTCATTGAATGTGACTGGAAAAATGTGCTGACCAAATTAATTTTGGGAAAGTATGTAGACTAAAACTAAATGAAAACTAAACTTCACATGAGTCTTATAGTCTAGTTGCTAAAATTATTTTCCATGGGCTAATCATTTTGAAACTAATTTATGTGAAGATAGAATTTACCAAATGGGTTAATGGATTGTGGATTATGATAGCCAGGTTTCTCCTTTTTGGGCTGGGAGCTTTTAAACAAGCAGGGGAAGAAACTAGAATGATCCATGTGATAATGGGTTAGAATTGGAGATATCAGTATAACTTAATATAGATACAAATAGATAAATACAGAACTATTTATAGATATGTGTAATAGAGAAAGGAATATAAGTTTAAATCAGAACTAACGTACTTTGTACATTTTGAATGACAGTGTCTAAGATAAGATTTTAGGAAACAAAACCATGTATTGTTTTTTTGAAACCTTTACATAAGAAATCTTTGACTATTTGAACATGTGGTCATCTGATAGATGTTGATGTTATCTGACAATTACAGTCAAGATTTTTTTATAGTCAGAGTGAGCATATGAGTTAAATAAGCTCCTTTACAGAATGAAGCTTGAATAAGGTATATTCTTATCTGGGCATGGCTTATATTACATGAGCAGCATAATAATAACTAGTAGTGAAAAATTAAAAATAGTGAAGTAATAGGATATTAACCAATTACTTGTGAACTTATTTGATACATGCATCCTGTTATATTATGAGCTACATTTGCCAGGGAATTTTTTTTTCCTTTTTACAGCCCCATCTGTGGCATATGAAAGTTCCCAGGCTAGAGGCTGAATCAGAGCTACAGCTGCGGCCTATGCCACAGCAACGCGGAATCCAAGCCACATCTGCAGCCTACGCTGCAGCTTGCGGTAATGTCAGGTCCTTAACCCACTGAGTGAGGGCAGGGATCAAACCCACATCCTCACAGAGATGTCAGGTTCTTAACCCACTGAGCCACAGCAAGAACACCCCAGGGAAGTTTTTAACCAGTACGTATTCAAAATCTAGCACAGAGCCTGAGAAATTGAAGTTACTCCATAATATCTGTCAAATAACTGAATGAACATGATGGGTGTATTTGTCTGAAAAAAATTACAATGATCTGTGGTAACAGTCCTCAAATCTCACTTGCTTAAAACAAAACCTTCACTTAATACTCGTTACGAGTCCACTGCTGATTTGGGTCACTCTCAAAGGCCACTGTCATCCATGCAGTAATTGAGCAATGCAGATTGTTTAGGTGTTATAGATCCACTACCTCAAATAGGATACCTTCTCCCTATTATTATAATAGGGAAAATAGGGAGCTGTGAATTTCCCAGGGCATTTTTTTTTTAATTGTTATTAGCCCAGAAAGAACACATGTAATTTTAGCTCACATTTCACTGGTCAGAACTCCTCACATGTTTCCTTTTATCTGCAAAAGGAACTGGGAAACGTAGGAAAGGATATTGAATAGTTAATTAGCATCATTGTCTCCTTCTCTGTAATTATTAAATCAAAATTAGTTGAATGAATGAATAAATTATTATAATGAGGATAGACTAACTGAGGCATATTTTTATCATTTTGTCCTATGTATGGGCATTTGATACTACCAAAAAAATGCCTACTGCCTCCAGTGTTTTGATATAATTACTCTAAGTAACTGGCTGTTTCCTCTTGAAGTTGGTTTCTGGGTTACACAATCTTACATTTTCCTAGATTCTATTTTTTATTTCTTTTCACTTTACAAGTACATAATGATACCAACATCTTTCATCAATAGATAACTGTCTTTAAAGATCCACTCTGCATAAATCATCTGTTTTAATGATGTTCACTTTTATCCTTCCTCATTCAAAGCTCATTATGAAATGTAATAACACAGGAACCAAACAGCATATGGGTTTCTTTGATGACCGCATTTATGAAAGAAATTTTACTATATAATTTCGTTGTCCAGGTTTCAGATCACTTGAAAAGGAGACTTTGAAACTTGGCTTCTTAAAGTCTTTGAATATAAACCAATTTGCATTATAGAAAGAAAGTACCTGGAACACTTATTCCTTTAATAATTAAATTTTTGTGATAAAATAGAGTCATCAAGCATGTTTCTTAAGAAATAAAAGTAGTATCACAGAGAAAGGCAGAGAGCAGTTAAGATTTGGACATGTCGCAAAACGAAAGAAATGATAATTGAGCTGCTGGAACCCAAGTGAAATCAGACTTATCTATCTCATCTAAATTTTCTTTTTTTGATCATATATCTGGCATATTAGGACAGGTAAATCCAGTATTATACTTCTAAGTCTGGACTCCCCAAATATTTGTAATTCTTTTAAGGGTAATAATGTTTATTTCAGTATTTCAAAATACTGGATGTTATCCCTTTCCCCTAAAATGATACAAGCTAACTGAATGAAATTACTTGTCTTTAAAGACAGTCAGTCAGTGTGGTGATATTGATTGTCTTATGCTGAGTTGTTTGGTAAATCACACTGACTTGAATTCCCAACCCTAGTTCGGTTATTTATAACCTGAGGTACTTTGAGCCAGTTGATTTTTTGGATCTTCTGTTTCCTCATCTACAAATGGGCATCCTAACAATCACATATCACAGTTTTGAGGATTAATGACAGAACATATGTAAAACGTTCAACATATTTGTCTTTGCCAGCTTGGGTTGCTATAACAAAATACCATAGACGAAGGGTTTAAACAACAGACATTTACTTCTCATAATCAAGGCTTTTTCTCAACCTAATTACTTCTGCATACAATCACACTAGTGGTTGGGGTTTCAAGATATGAATTTTTCTTCTCTTTTTTTTAGAGCCATACCCATGGCATATGGAGGTTCTCGGGCTAGGGGTCAAATTAGAGCTGTAGCTGCCAGCCACAGCCACAGCTACAGCAATATCGGGTCCGAACTGCGTCTGCAACCTACACTACAGCTCAGGGCAACACCGAATCCTTAACCCACTGAGTGAGGCCAGTGATGGAACCTTCATCCTCATGAATACTAGTCAAATTCGTTTCTGCTGAGCTCCGACAGGAACTCCCAACATAAAAATTCTGAGGATACAAACATTCAGTAAATATCAACATCCTAAGTGTTTACCTAATCATAAACTTTTTTTGGTTAAATTACCATTGACTTATTATATTAGTTTCAGGTGTACAATATAGTGATTCAACTTCTTTATACTTAATGAAATTATCACAGTCTAGTTGCCATTTGTCACCAAAGTTATTACGATATTATTGATTATATTCCCTGTGTTGTGCATTACATCCCTGTGACTTGTTTCTTTTATAACTGGAAATTTGCACCTCACCTATTTTGCCTGTCCTCACAGCCCCTCCCCTCTAGCAATCATCAGTTTGTTCTCTGTATCTATGAGTCTGTTTTGTTTTGTTTACCTAATTTTTAGACTCCATATATAAGTGAAATCCTATAGTATTTGCCTTTCTCTAATTTATTTCACTTAATATAATACACTCTAGTTCCATCCATGTTGTCTCCAAGGACAAGATTTCATTCCTTTATCTGGCTGAGTAATATTTCATTATATATACCACTTCTTTACCTATTCATCTATTGATGGACACTTAAGTTGCTTCCATATCTTGGCTATTGTAAATAATGCTGCAATAAAGATAGGAATACATATATATTTTAGAATTGGTGTCTTCATTTTCTTCAGATGTATATTCAACCATGAGACTGTTGGATTATATGGTAATTCTATTTTTTTTTTTAATTTTTGAGGAAGCGCCATACTGTTTTTCATAGTGGCTGCACCAGTTTACCTTCCCATCAATAATACATGAGGAGGGGTTCGCTTTTCTTCCTGTTTTTCCCAACACTTGTTATTTCTTATCTCTATGATAATAGCTATTCATAATCATCATAAGATTTTAGTTGAAAAAATTAAAATTGTAGCTAATAATTATAAAGTATAATATTAAACAATTCAAAGGTCTGTAAATCCCACTACTATTAGATCCAGTAGTGATGAAAAGTGGTTTTCTAGCCCCATAGGAAAAGTGATAATTCATTTTGACAGACAAAAAGTAATATGACTTTCTTCAAACTAAAAGAACACTGAAAAATGGGAAAATTCAAGAAGGCAGGATATAAAATATTGCATAACCCTGCAGTCCGCCAGAAAGGACAAAATAAAACAAGAGTGAAACTTGAGAAAGTGGCATGAAGGCCATTGTTTTCTAGATTTGCCCAATATCTATGTGTAGGAAGCATACTTAAACGTTTTTCATACTTGTTATACAGTACTACTAAAGTAATTTTAACTTCCTAATATAGTATTTTGACTTATTTGTTGGAATTTTTTAGATATACTTAGGCATACTGTGTACAGTTATATATTACGTTGATATTCTTGAAACAAATTACCTATAGGGATAGTCTGATACATAGTAGGTGGGAAATAGGCAATTATTTCTCAAGGATTTGCTTAGGGATTTAATAAGTGATGGTGCTGCACTTAATAAGTATATCTAACTTAATTAGACATAAAAAACAATATGTGACATAATCCAGTTCATACCCACAGAAACTGGGGACCACTTGTTTTGGTTCACCCTCTCCTGGGGAACTGAGCATTGTAAGGGAAGAGAACAATGCTGGTGGAGGGAAGGAATTCCAGTGTTTGGATCTATGAAACAAGTCACAAAAAAGGAACCCAGAGGATATATTAGATTCCTGGGGCTTCTGTAACAAAGTACCATGAACTGGGTAGCTTGGAAAAGCAGTCATTTGTTGTCTCTCAGTTCTAGAGACCAGGAATCCAAAATCAGGTTGTTAACAGGGCCATGCTCCCTGGATCTTTTTCAGGGCTTACCCGTAGCTTCTGGAAGGAAAACCATTCCTTTGTATGTCATTCTCTCTGTGTCTAGGCATCATTTGTTTGTGTGTCTGCCTCTTTTGATGGTTTTTGTTTGTTTGCTTTTTAATGAAGACACATATTATTTTAGGGGCCACCTATCCTATTGTGGCCTCATTTCAACTTTAGTTGTATTGGTAACAATGCTATTTCCAAACAAAATCACATCCTGAGGTACGGGGGGTTAGCTTTTAAACATACAAATTTTAAGGGACACAATTAAACCCATAATAGTGGGTTTATATCAAGAGGGTTAAAAATTACAAGCAACAATTTAAAGCTGGAAGCATCTTTATTAATCATGTTAACACAAAACATAGAAATGTAACACATTTTCTCTATGAGGAAACTAAGGCCTACATGATGAGGAAACTTTCCTGAAGTCATTTTATTTATCTCATTTAGGCCAAAATTATGATATCCCTGATCTAGGTTCTTTTCTATAACAGCATGCTCTGAGCAAACTTTGGCTCTTATAAATGTTGATTTGCATATGTAAGTCCTGAATGGGACAGAAAAGAAATAAGTGCATGTTGTTAGATAGTCAAAGTCACTGCTCTTCACAAAGTACCTAGTCTCACATCTATATTGGTAAAAGCCCAATATAGGTGTGAGACTATACTTGGTACTTATCCTCTATGTAGTACATATGGGTCATACTTCCAGAGGATAGAGAAGGAGTAAATATCCTTTAAGGAACAGCTGAAATATATCCATCACAAAATTGAAAGAAGTAATAGTATTCAATTACTAGGAATGATGCTAGAGAATTAAATATCCTTAGATGTGGAAATATATATTTCATGTTCATAAGTTATGAATTGGGTAACAAAATATCATTTTATAATTAAACATAGATAAATGGACTAGAGCACAAACAGTAGCATTGGAGTGGGAGGACAGATAATTCTAGATAAGGTATCTCCAAAGAGAAAATAAGAGAAAGAATGTGAAATTGATAGACTGTTCAGATGTACTGAGCAGCAATTTTCACTCTATGTAGAGAGACTTGGAATAAATTAGAGAAAAGTATCTTCAAAAAACACAAATAAGAAAATAAATATCTTTCTAGCTGAAGTCTATCTCTTGAGACTCTAAGCCTTTCACTCACAGTATTACAGAGATAGAGCAAATAAAATTGCTTTCAGAAAAGGCAAAGAGAAGATTGTGAAGAATTCTCCAAAAACTTGATTCAGCCTTCAGGGTATAGATAGGGCATGTGTATGAAAAAAAAAAAAATCCATCATGGATTAACTAAGGAGAGGTTCCTAAGTAAATGGAGAAAGATTGAGAAGTCCTCAATTTATCTTAATTTTATATATGACCTGGCAGTGTTCTTGAATTATTACCTACTAAGAGTTATGAGCTATATCGAGGTAGCCAGATTTGTAGTTTGTTAGCTTTGTCTTTCCAAAATAAATGGGTTTAAACTCCATGTAATGAAAGAAAACAAAGAAAAAGCTTAGTGCTTATTTTTGGGAGCAGGAAAGAAGTCTATATTTGGAAGAATGCATTTGACTATGAAAGCTGACTTGGAGATTTCAGAAGGATAAAAGATCACATGGGTGGATGGCAGTTACTGAAAGCAGGGTAATGAGTCCAAGACTGAGTCTATGGCAATGGTGGAAGGGGAGAACAATTACGGATTCAGCACAAACACTTTCTTCTACTCAAATTTTCTCTAACACATTTTCTATTTTATAATGTTCTCTAGAAGTCACTTAAATATTTTCCCAGGATCAATTTTCTTTCTGGAAGCTCTTTAGTGAAAAACTTTTTCTTTTATGTTTTGAAGCTTGATAATTCTTAGATTAAGAAGCTGCTTTTATTCCCCAATGTGTATTTCATATTTTTAAACTAAGTTTATATAATACATGCTCTCATTTATTTTCCTTGCACTGTTTGCACCTCCATTCTTTCATTGATTTTCAGAAGAAAAGTTATATGTAAGCCATTTCATTATTTTTCTTCCTTTTGGCATTAAGCCTTAGGAACTGTTTTTGCATTAATCTGAGAACTAAGCTTCATACTTCATTTACTAACTACACATTAGAAAGAAATTCTCATTTTTCTACTGCTGAATATAGACTAACACAAATCCTCCATGAGGGGTGAGAATCTTTTCCTTAATACTTATGAACACCAAAACATATAAAATTTCTATAGAAGCTTGAACATTAAACACAAGGATTTTATTTTGAAATTAAGAAAACTTTTCTTTTTTCTCCCTGTTTGTTTTCAAAATCAGGCAGGTTTATCTCCTTGTTTATGTATTATAATCTCTATGCTTATCCAATTCTAAACCATTAACAGGTGCTAAAAAATGTTTTTATACTTCATTCACTCTATATATTTCATTTCTTCATGACTTATTATGTGTAAGGTATTGAGGAAATAGTGATGAAAGAAATAGACATCACCCCTATCGAGAAGCTTGTGACCTTTATGTTATTAATGTGTTATCCCATAATATTTTTCTAACACAAAATTACTCACTTTATAGCTTTTATTTTACTTGAAAGCGTTGACTTATTCCTCTGTATAGTCACAAGGCAAGTAAAGTAGTTTTTTGATGGATATAATGCATATTTTGGGTAGAGTTTTTAACAGATTAACTCCACAGAGCTCAGGGTGTGCTAAAGGTATTAGTTTGAACCCCTCTCCTACAACACCCATGTTTCTCACCCTTAATCTTACTCAGGATACTGATATATGCGCTTGGGCAGGCATTCTGAGCTGAAACCCTAAAAAACAACTGAAAGACACAAAATATAGACCTAGTGGTGGAATAAGTTTTATTATCATAAACTTCAAAGAAGAAATAATGAGAGAAAATGTAAATAAAGTTGAATGTGGACAGAAGCAATACATGCCACTTACAGGCCTTGGGGAAAATGAATCCTCCACATACCCAATATTTTCTTCCATTGGTGGTGTATCAAAAGACTTACAGATTGTGAGTTCTGAATAACTGAACTGAGTAAAACACTCCTACCCACCCACGCCTCATACACACCATACTGTACTGTGGAAGCAAGAGACCTTCATTGTGCTAAAGTCACTGAGATTTGGTTATTGTTTGTTAAAATAGTTAGCCTAACTAGACTAACACATGAGTAAAAATTATTATTTCTAAAAGATGTGAAGAGAAAAATCATCTAATAGTATTTTAAAGGGCAAGGGCTTTTGATTAATGTCATGGGTAAAATATTTAGTTTTCTAGGTTAGGCAATTATTTACAGACATTGCAGCATTTTAAAACATGGATTCATCTATGTTTCTTCTCTAAACTTTGGATAAATACAAAAGAGCAAAAACACAAACTTTTCAAAAGTGGCAAAGAAAAATAATTTCACCATCTTTTAGGTTTCAGAAAGTAAGATGCAGAAGTATTTCTTTATGTTTACATAGAGTGACCAGGGATAAATAAATATACTCATGCATCATGTTGCTCAGTGTTCCCTTTTTTTTTTTCTGTGAGGGTCCTAAAGTGGCAATAAAATTGAAAGTGAAACTTTTTTCTACCATTCTCATTTATATGCCCTATCAACAAGGTCACACTATCATTAATTACCTAGAAGATACTGTTCCCATTATGTCCACGGGGACTTATTCAACAACATGATAGATTTCACTGTCAGTACATTATTTCTCCTGTAATAGACTACACTTCCTTTCTTTAATTTTAACCTATTAGTGCTGGCTCTTTTACCTCCCTAAGCTTCCTTTCTCCCTTGAACAATAATAAAGGACTCATCCTTTTTTAAAGAAACTAGCAAAGCTTTACTAGAACATACTCTCAGTCCTCATCATAAGTAAATACTACATATTGTAGAGATGACTTCCATGAGTTATATAAAGTATGAATTCATGCTTTATTATTCAATTTTCTTTATAGCTGTGGAATTTTTATACTGTAAAATTTGAATTTTAATTTATACTGTAAAATTTTAATTTAGATATGATTACTTTTTTTGTCTTTTTAAGGCTGCACTCGCGGCATATAGAGGTTCCTAGGTTAGGGGTCTAAAGGAGCCGTGGCCACTGGCCTATCCCACAGCCACAGCAATGCCAGAAGCCACAACTGTGACATACACCATTGCACATAGCAACAGCAGATCCTTAACCCACTGAGAGAGGTCAGGGATTGAACTTGCATCCTCATGGATGGTAGTCAGATTCATTTCTGCTGAGCCATGATGGGAACTCCTATGGTAAATTTCTTAGAGAAAAATGTATGTTTGAAAAGAGTTATCTTTCTTGTCTTTTCTACTAATAACTTAGAGGACAGTGCAAGTCTCATCGTTCTGGAGACAGAGGAGGGAGGGAAAATTCTCAGAGAATTAAGGGAGTCCTTAAGAGAAATATTTATAGAGACTGGAGTGGCCCCTGGTAGGAGGGACAAGTGCATGTCATTCACTTTGCCTTCAGAATAATGGCCTCAGTGCTGTATAGAACTATTGCAGGGTAGTATGTGAACTATTCAGAGAAACTGAAAACTTGATGTGTCCCCTGATATTTGTCACCCAGGTGGATTGCTTCCCACTTGGATAGTTTTGAAAGCAGAAGCCTGGCTAAAGTCTCCTGTAGAGAACAGCAATTGAGATGGAATGGGATAGGTTCAAGTCCCAGCATTTGGTGTGGCAGAAACACATGAGATTTTAACTCCATGAAAGGAACTGCAAAATGAAACAATAATAAGTATTATTATTTTCTCATTGTAATTATCAAGTAAGGAAAAAGGATTGGGTGGAAAATGGTAGAATGTTGATAACTGTTAAAGCTGGGTAATACATACTCGGAGTTTGTTATATTTTTTTGTGTACTTGTATACATTTGAATTTTCCAAATCAAAAGTTTTTATAAAAGGGTCACTCATTAATTATATGAAAAACTGAGTACTAGGAGCATTAGGAGAAAAGCATAGCTCCAAGGAATCCAGTGATAATAGAAGTTAGATGCTAGATGATGGAATAGCGGTAGAAGTAGTAAGAAATGAATAGAGTTATTTGTGGTGTGTTCAGCAATTTGAGTCAACAGGAGTTCCTGTTGTGGCTCAGCAGGTTAAGAACCTGACTTAGTGTCTGTAAGGATATGGGTTTGATCCCTGGCTTTGCTCAGTGGGTTAAGGATCTGGCATTGTGGCATAGGCAGCAGTTGTGGCTCAGATCTGGTGTTGCTGCAGCTGTGGTGTATTCGATCCCCTGGGAACTTCCATATGCCATGGGTACAACCAAAAAAAAAAAAAAAAGAAAGAAAAAAAAGTAAAAGAGCCAACAGGGTTTGATAATGAAGTCTTATGAAATGTGAGTGAAAAAGAGAAGTTATGACTGAACATCTGAATTTTCTCTCAATTTCTGGTATTTAAAATGAATTGATTAGTCTACCAATATTTTCTAGACTGTGGTAGTTCTCAAGGCTTATTATTTGAAAATTAGAATTTACAAATAGACAAGTAAGAGGAGCTGAGAGACTAAAACATTTCTCCAAAAGTTCCAAAGGAGTGATGTGACCTTTTCAAATACAAACTGGTTCTACTGCTTGCAATATTATTCATAGACAGCCCTCAGATCATTAACAATAAATATTGCATACCAATCTACTAATTATAATCATTTGTATCCATTTCAAGGTCTAATATGTATTTCTTATTTGCTGTAATTCAGGAAAATATAACTGCAATTTAAATAATAATGATAATTATTATAATGGACTTAGAAGTCATATTGTGACCTTAACCTCATCCAGCAGTTGAATAGAGGTCGGAGAGAAACCTGGGAACTTGCTGTTTGTATTTTCCCCAGGATGAGTAGGCATAAGTTCAAACTGTGACATCTCTAAGGGGTATATGAACTACGGTTTCATTTCAAGAACTTCATTTTACTGTAAGAGATTCAGCAGAAGTAGAAGTATAAGGCAATTCTGGAATTAAACTGTACTAGCAATATAATGATTCTTTGCAATCAGAATATTGAAAGTAGGATCACAATCAGTGGCAAGAGCTTTTATGGATCAAATGAGGCTTTCATTGGAGGAACCACCCAGGCTATATCAACTTTAAAGGCAGGGCTCCAATTTATATATGAGGTACTTGATTTGATATTGGGAAACCAAAGTTTGAGTACAAAAGCAAGTCCTTAATGAGACTTTTATTAACTTCCTAATCAAAATTAGCCCAATCCTACTCTGTTTCTTTAATATAATTGTTGTTTCATTTTATTCATGACATCTATCAGAATTTGAAATGATCTCCTCTAGTTTATGTCCTTATTGCTAGTCTATTCTCCTTAGAATATAAGCTTCTTATGGGGAAATATCTTGCTCATATTGTTTACCCTTATATCATGATCATCTAATATAATTTCTGTTGTAAAGTAGGTAGTCTATAAATATTTATTAAAGTAGTGTTAATTCAAAGCTGAGCCCTAGTGGACAGGAAGGCATTAACAGCAGGACTGCAATCAGTTCTCTCCCTTTTAGGAGGATCTACCTGGGAAAAACTGAGACAAAACAAACAAACAAACAGGAATCATAAATGAAACAAAACTAGGCACGTGGCCAAATTTCTTTGAAAACACAGTACTGGTGGGCTCTTTGACAAGCATATTGGTGTTATTTGCTAGTAGGAGAATGTGCATCTATAAAATACTTTTAGCAAGATATACTTGGTCTGTATAGGTTTGCTTAAGCTATATAATCCTGGAATTTATGTATTTACAAGATATATCTTCTTGGAATATGTCACATAGTTCTCTAACTATTGGAGAATAAAAGGGAGCTGTTTTGAGACCGAAATATCTCGCTCTTGTAAATGAGGTGGATGCATACATCACTTAGAAATCTAATCTGTTACATCTGAATCAGAAGGCAGTCTAACATGACAAAAAAGGACCAGAATTTTAGCACTGGTGACCCTGTGTCTCTTTCTGCTTTGCCTTTGTGTCATGATTATACTTGAAATAATTAGTAAAGTTTAGTACTGGGTAAGATCCTCTGTTCTTGTGAGCGTAATCTGAAAGTCAATCATTTATGTTATTACACCTAAGGAGTTGGCCAAATAGGAGAGGTAAGAGGCAAGCTGCTGATCTGAGGCTACTTATGAACTTGGTACACATGAGAATTAGGAAGTGAGTGGGACTAAAATTTACCTGTTGAAGAAAAAAGCCATTTTTTCTGAGAGAGTCTGAGGAATCTCCTAATTGTCATTTAAAATTATTCTTGCACATCATCTCTTGTAGAATCCAATTTAATTTCAAAATATTAATTAGGTTAGCTTCAGAATTTTATTTTAAACTGGATATTGTCCAATTAGAGTTTATATAATTATTTGACAAGTAGAAAGCAAAGAGAGCTGCTAATAAATTCATAAATAGGTCTCTAAGGATCAATATCTTATACAAGCATGACTCTCACCCCTTTTAGGAAAACAAATTCACACAATTTGCAGCATTAACTTTCATACATGAAGCATAAAACTGTATAATCTCATAGCACTAATTTATCTTCAAATAAATGATTTTTTCTAAGCTTTCTTTGGTCATTAAACTGTTATCAGCTTTCATATTATTGCATGCAAAAATCAGGGCTGTTATAAACTTATGTTTTATAATTTACTTTCAAAAATTATATCAGAGTAAATATTGCCCAAATTTCATTGATTGAAACACTGACTTTGTGAACCCAGGTAATTTGGTTCCAAATGCAAGACTATTTCTAGTTTGTCAACATTCCAGGTCAATCCTTCTTAACTTTGGGAAGAGTTCACATGAATGCCTTTGAAATCTGCGTACTTTGGTTCATAAATAATTCTAAATATGTATTTTTTTTTGCCTTTTTGCCTTATCTAGGGCCGCACCCGCGGCATATGGAGGTTCCCAGGCTAGGGGTCTAATAGGAGCTGTAGCTGCCGGCCTTTGCCACAGAAACACGGGATCCGAGCTGCATCTGCGACCTACATCACAGCTCATGGCAACACCGGATCCTTAACCCACTGAGCAAGGCCAGGGATCAAACCCACAACCTCATGGTTCCTAGTCGGATTCGTTAACCACTGAGCCACGACGGGAACTCCATAAATATGTAAAATGTGTTATGTAATAATTTATTTATAGATATACTATTTCTAATAATAAAGAAGGAAATGATGTAAATGCAGAAATGACACACGGATATATAATATATTGCACTTAAGTGATGTCTACAAATGTTGTAAAGCATAGGATAAATTATTTGCATGTAATGATAAGAAAACTATGTAGAAAGCCATGCTCATGTGCATATGTGTGTGAATAATTAAGTTTAAATATACATAGAAAAAATACGCAGAAAATAAAATTTTACACAGTGTTATCTCTTAGCAGTGAGATTATGGGTAATCTGATTTTTTATCCTCAGACTTACTGAATTTTCAAATTTTCTATAATGGGTATAATTTCATAATTAGAAAAATGTACAGAGTTCTCATTGTGGCTCAGCAATAACAAACCCAACTAGTATCCATGAAGATGCAGGTTTGATCCCTGATGTCTCTCAGTGGGTTAAGGATCCAGTGTTGCCATGAGCTGTGGGGTAGGTCACAAATGTGGCTCAGATTACTGTGGCTTTGGTGTTACTGTGGTTTTGGTGTTACTGTGGCTTTGGTGTAGGCCAGCAGTTACAGCTCTGATTCAACCCCTAGCCTGGGAACTTCCATATGCTGCGGGTGAGGTCCTAAAAAGACAATATATATATTGTCCATATATACATAGTTTATGAACATACATGGGAATTTTACACTAGCATGCATACTATGAACTGGGAAAATCTTTACTTTTTCATCTTAATCAGCTAATGGATTATCAACTAAATTAAATCCAGAGAAATAATGGACTCATATCAACTCAAGGATACATCAGAAATGATTTTTTTGTATGGTTCATCAGTACATATATTCATATTATAATATTTATCTTAAAAATGAGCTATTTAATGGTGCTCAGATTAACTACTAAAGATATTATAAAATGGCATAAAAGTATGGTGAGTCTGGCATTTAAAAATGTGGCTTATTAGCAATAAAACAACAGATAGGTGAAGGATACAAGCATATTCCTGTAAGCAACAAAGTTAAGCTAAATACATAAATCTTTATGGAGACAACAGAGAGTAATAGAGAGAGCTGAGGGAAAAGAAACATGAAAGATGAGACAAGCCTGAAATGTTTCAAATCTGCCTATAATAATATAGCACATAGAAAATGGAAAAAGGGAGGCAAGTGAAAACAAAGTTAAAATTTAGGCAAAGGAAGAAGAAGAAGTTGATAGACAATTATACAATCTTAAAAATGTGAGCACTCAATCCCTTATATGTTACTGCTGTGACTGCCCTATCTTTTCATGAACAACTCTAGTGACAAAGTATGTCACCAAAGATAGCTCTTCCTAGGTATGGGTGACCCTATCTACAGCAAGAGATTTTCGTTTTATTTTTGGTGATGTATTTTGGTCAAACACCTTGTAAATTCTACATATAGCCTTGTTTTCCACTGTAATATTACATAGACTATGTCTAACACTCTTGTTTTCACCCTGTAGATCTCCTGGTATATAAATAAGACAAAATTTTTCTGTGTGTGTGTGTGTGTGTGTGTGTGTGTTAAAAATTTCCAGGTCATTTAAGTAGTTTTCACATGTGCTTTACGGTTCCTACTACTCTGTGCTTTTCCACCTGAATATATTCAGGATTATCAAACTCTTTCTAAAAATGGAATCTCTTGTTCTGAGCAAAAAAGTCCATGCACGAATTCAGCAACTTGAGGTTGAAAGGGACTATAACTTTCCTCAGTTTCAATACTACATGTTTATGACAGTGTAGTCTCAGAAACTTTTAGCATTTTGGACAGTGATATGACATGGTTTACTCATAATAAATTTTCTGGCCATTTAGCCACCTCTGTCATTTTCACTCGTGTATCAGCTAACTTGTATCTCTCTGTGCTTTATTTTTGTTGTGACCAAACATTTCCTCTTTATCAGTTTGATCTTTTGTGTTAATTTGTACCAAATTTTCTGTTTTGCATGTGAGAATTCTTATGGCTCTTCATTCTATTTTTCAAGAAAATTGTCTCCTGTACATTTAAGCCTTCATACCAAGCTTCCCATTTGGTAGATATCATTTTCTTTTTTTAAGTAACAGATACAACTTGTGGTAGCAGGGAATAAAGATCATGCTTTCTAGAAATTACTAACTTGCTCCATTGGTTATCAAGTGGCTTGTTTTGTGCTTATGATTTTGTACCCACCTCAGTAAACTAGTCAAGTTTTCCAGTTTGTCTACAAGAGTATTCTGGGAGATTTTTTCAAAGGACTTCCTGAATTTCAGATATTCTACATTTAACATATTACCTGGGTTATTGGTCTGGTATTGCTGCAAAAAAAAAAAAAAAAAAGGGAAACAAGGCTAGTCTGTCTGATATGACATGTTGTGGTGGATTCATGCTTGCTCCCAATTATTACAAGTTCTCTTAAAGGCTCTACTACCTTTCAGTTGGAGATGTCTTTCAAATATACATAAGTATTATACATTACTCTCACTTCCCTCCGCTTTTAAAAATATCAGTATTACATTTGATAGCTATAGTTTTGGCATTTCTCCTCTTTTTAAAAATTATTATTACTGATAACTATTAATTATAAAATTTATTGTGTGTATTAATTTAATTCTCAATATCATCCTTTGGAATGTGTTGTTTTTCTTCTCATTTATATTTTATTTTATAATTGAAGAGAGAAGTTCAAAAAGCTTGGCAAAGCACACTCAGATAATTAGGGGAAATTAAAAACTTTCCCCAGGTCCTTTAATCTCAAATTCTGGGTGTTTTTCTCTCAAGTTAGCTGACTTTCAACAGGCATGAAATTGACCACAAGTTACTGAAACATCTAGAAGGTACTCATCTTTTCACATATACAAGATCTTGGGTTTTTAGGTTTTTCATATGAAGACCATATTCCAGAAAAAGAAGAGAGAGGAAAAATGTGGATATTAGGTAGGACAATACAATAATGATTGCTAAGTTTTACTGTTTTTTTTTATTATAAAGAGATATAGCTATATAGATAGCCTTGTACTTTTTTCATAAGAAAATACAAGAAACTCTTGTTTAATGGTTACCTCCTAGAAATGGGACTGTCAGTCTAGAAAATCACAGAGATTTTTCATTTGTTTGAAAAAAAGATGACTCATGTTTGTGCTTTTTGAACATTTTACTATGTTCATTTATATCATATTAATAATACTAAAAAAAGAGAATTTGTAAAACATTATTTTAAAAAGTCTCAGTATATTATGTCTAGTAATTACTCCATGAAAATTCAGAATAATTTCTAATGAAACATTGAGATCTATATAATCTCATGAGAACTTTGTTCTTTTAGAATATTTAGCATTTTTTTCAATCTCAGTTATATGTATGACTAACCTTTCTTACCTGTTTAGACCAAAGTACAAAAATAAATTCTCATATTCTCCTAAGGCTTCATTTACTTATATTTTAGTAATAAAATTATTTTTTGCTACAAACAAAATCCTAAGTAGAACTTTTCTTATTTGTTTATTCTGATTTTTTTTCCTCAGGAGATTAAACTGAAAGTAGGATAAGTGAAGGGATTATAAAACAGCATTAAGTAGATTATAAAGTAGAATTCAGATATTTAGAATTTTGACAGATTTCCTCATTCTATGTTTTATATTTGATATGAAGAATACATTGTACTTTTTCCATTTTGTAAGATTTTCTGAAGAACAATCTTTCAGTTTTATTACTTTTGCTACTATTGTCTTTCACTTTCGATCATATCCTCTTCATAGTGTATATGATCCAGAGTTATTAATTTCCACATAAACCTCTTGATATTCAGTGACACTGAATATCACATTTTATAGCTTTTTGATATTCAGTGGCACTTGCCTCACTGCTAAGAATTCCATCCTCTTTGAATAAGGCATTAACTTTCTTTACTCTTTTCTAACTATATGTCTAATTTTATCAAGTCATAGTGATACTCAAATTAACTAGACATACATGTGTACATATATATATAACCTAGATGTACATATGTACATATAGATGAGTATAATATGCATATACAAATTAAAAAGATAAATATAATTCCTAATGTTTGCAAAGGTGCAGTGAAATAGTTATCCTTATAAACAGCCAATTGTAAAGCGGTGAAAATTTGCGGAGTGATTTTTGTGAGGTAACCTATCACCAATGAAGTAATACATCATTCCTATATTGCTTGGGAGAAATCCTGCTCCAAGTATCAAGTCTACCATTCTGACACCTTAAGGAATGATTCATAAATATCAATCATGTTCTTCCACACAAACCAATTTAACTTTTTCCTTCTCCAAGTTTGCTTAACTAGAGAAAATATTAAGAGCCCTTGATCACCAGTTTTTGCAATTTTGACAGAAGACAAAACCTTCTGTTCCCTTGCCCTCCACAGGCAGAGCAGAGCCCAGAAACCAAAAGACTTAACTAAGTGTGATGAGAGCCTGGACATTGTGTGTGGGGGGGGTTGAAGAAGGTAAGGGGAGAAAGGCTATTGGCTGCTTGCACAGTGCATGAAGATAGGTATTACCAAAATTAGCATAGATAAAATTTGAATTCCAACTTTGAGCGATTTCAGGGAATTTAAAAATCTACCACATTTCTAAATTATCCTTGACACATGAAAGTCATCTTGTTGAGACAGACTGACCTGAGAAACTATTAACTGATAAACTAGGAAGGAAAATAGGCTTCCTAGGACCAAGTCAATACAAGCACCTTCCTCATAGCTGTTTTAGAGTATTTTACTAATCTTTAGAAAGAGTCACAAGCTGACAACACATCTATACTTAAGAGTTAATAAGATATCTATTATTATATCTGTAGTTTTGCCAATATGTAATATATCACTGTTGCTCTGCCTATGTCCGTGTCCTAACGATATTAGGATCTAGTTTATTTCTAATAAGCTGTCACTGTGTCTTATTCAACCACTTCTCTTATCCTTACAAATTCTCAAAGGCCAGAATATCTTCAAGACTTTTTTAGATAAATCTTAAAATATGTCAGCATGACATATCACTATTGATTTAATATGGACAGACCAGGGCTAGTGCTTTCACTATAAAAAGCCCCACCTCCAAAAGGAAAAAGTTCCTTGGATGTGGTCCCAGTCTATGAATAAGTAATCACAAGAAGCAGTTTCGGACCATCTCAATCAGACACAGATTCTATACTTTTGGAAGCTAATCAACAACAAACTCATTCCTGTAACAAGGTTTCAACAGCTGAAAGTCATCTTAGTTTTAGCACAATTTTGCTTGTTTAATCCACTAATCCCTGAATGCCTTGATACTTCCATCACTATTTAAAATCAGTACTTACATTGTTTGGAAAGATTTCTTAGCAAGAACAACTCTCTCTTGTTTAGCAGTCAATCAATTAAGCTTTTCTTTGTTTCATATATTGAAAGACAGTCTTGCTTTTTTTTTTGACATCTCCTTACAAAATAAGGCATAAGTTTGCTGCAAGGCAAATCATATTTACTTTAAAGAGAAAAGATAAAACTAATCAAATATTTTAACACATATTTGTGGAACAAAATATAGAAATATAAAAGAAAAGATGTTTAGGAGTTCCCGTTGTAGCTCAGTGATTAATAAATCCGACTAGGAACCATGAGGTTGCGGGTTCGATCCCTGGCCTTGCTCAGTGGGTTAAGGATGAGGCGTTGCCGTGAGCTGTGGTGTAGGTTGCAGACGCGGCTTGGATCCCACGTTGATGTGGTTGTGGTGAAGGCTGGCAGCTACAGCTCCTGTTAGAGCCCTAGCCTGGGAACCTCTGTATGCCACAGGTGTGGCCCTAGATAAGGCCAAAAGACAATAAATAAATAAGTAAGTAAATAAATAAATAAATAAATAAATAAGATATTTAGAACTGAATGGCATTAGCAATAATACTAAAAATTTTTGATATATAGCTCAAGTAGAGACTAAAAGGAGATGAACAGGCCTGAAAGACTATATTAGCAAGATGAATAAAAATAAATGAGCTAAGCATCCAATTCAAGAAAGCAGAAAGAGAAGTAAATAAAATTGAATAGAAAGAAATAATAAAGGAATATAGCAAAATGAAAACAAAGAAATAATATAGGATATAAAAGACTAAGAATATATAAGCTTCTAGAAATATTGAACAAGGTGATAAAGACAGAGACTGTAAATAATGAAAAGGAGTCCTTACAAATAACGAGAGTCCATAAAGTTATTTTTAAGTAACTTTATGACAATTTAAAAATGTAAATGAAATGATAAACCCTATCAAATTGATTCAAGACAAAGTAAAAAATCATAAAAAGTCTATTATCCAATAAATTACATTAATTTTATTTTTGTTTAAACTCTCAAATAATACGTAATTAAAAACATCACTGGCATTGTTTTATAGGCACAACTGTCATGATGTATTCTTTGTACACATTTATAGATTACGTGCTTTAGTACTTACTCATAAATTTAATTTCCTATGTTGTTCCTAAATCATTTGTTATTAAATTAATGCTGGACTTCTACAAATAAAATATTTTTTCCATTTACTATTAACTAAAAGAAGGATTTAAAACTATCTTAGAGCCAGACTTTGCCACTTAGATTCTCCAATCCTTTGAGTCAGTATTCAGTTCTAAACTGGGGTGAGGGAAAAAGGGGTTGATATTTAAATGGAAGTTGTAATTAATGCTTCAAAGAAGAATTTACTATTTAAAAATGAGAATTTATGAAACTCATGCAAGATAAATGAAGGAACTGGAAAGGGAGATTCAGTAGAACAGGTGAAAGCAGAAACTACAAAAATTAATGCTATTTCACATTTACATATATCTGAGTTGAGACTATTCATTAAACTGGGTATACCCTAAGAAGACTCACTTATACATATAAAAAAGGCATGGAAGGGATTTTCAATGCAATATTGAAATAGCGGAAAGCAGGACAATGTACATGCCCATTAACTGGGGTATTACATAGATCTGAGTCATAAACATAGACACTAAGTTGTGTAAGGATGCTTACAGTATGATAACATTTAAACTGTGTATTTTCAAACCATATATATGGTATCTTCTTAAATACATATATATGTGTTATACATATATGTTATATATGTGATAATATTATAACATGTGTGAAGGACACTCATCAACTATAGAATAGGGAAGGGAGGAAATTTAAGAAAGATAATGGGAGTGAGAAGTCTTAGCAACATGTATAATGAGTTATTAACTTTCAAGAAAAGATTTGAAGCAAATTTTGTGTATTAATACTTTTTTAAAAGCATAACAGTATCTAGTATACTATTTTTCTGTAGTTAAAATATTTTAAAATTTAAAATAAAAATAATACAAATATTTTGACAAACTTTTCTATAAATTTTAGTTGGCAGCATAATATAGATTGTTAATATTGATTTAGTTCTTTATTTCCCTTGGCAGAAAAAGAATCACTTTGAACTTAAATATTCCTTCTTATTGTCATTTGCATCTTCATGAGTGATTAAAAAAAAATCAGCTTTCTTTTTGTATTTCCATTGGGAGAGCTAAGTGTCATTTCATTTTCCCTGAAAAGCTCTTCACTAAAACAAGATCCAACACATACAAATCACACTTTTTTATTCTTTTATTTTTATCCCAGCCTGAAATGAAACTGAACAACTGGGGCCCCTCCTGTATACTTAACTAAGCTTATCTATTTTTGATTCATTGTTTAGAGCAGGGGATTATTCCAAGCTTTTAAAGGTACTACAGTGTTAAGGATATATTTCCTTGTGAAGAGTCAATACATGTCATTAGACCCTAAGCTACTTTTTCAAGTCCTCTTTTCCCAAAATAAACTCTGAGGATAATCCCCATTACTGAGTAGTGATTCACAAGAACATGGAAACCACAGTTTATTTTTTTCTTAATCTTACCAAAATAATCACATACGTGACTGAATAATATCATATGAAATAAAACGTTTTTCAAAGATATTTTTCCTGTGCATTATACTTAAAAATAAATCATTCGTCGGGCCAATAAGGTTTTCCCCCCTGGAGCATGAGCATTTTAGTTGAAATTCTCTTTCTTATTCTTAAAAGGAGCAATAGATACCTCTAATTGTATTTACTGAAAGAAGTTTTAACAACTGGCATGGTAATTTATTTTGGGGTAAATCAATGTCTTCACAAATTATTTCTACCAATGTAAGAAGGAAATACAGACATAAGACAATAATTTGATGTTAATTTTCATTAGCACATTGTTATCTATGCCATTATTAAATCTTATGTGCTTATTTGTGTAATGTTTTAAAATGGTCTACTCTACATTTATTTATCTGTGCTAACTTTAGCTCTGTCTAAAGGTAAAAATGATCCGTAAGTCTGTCAGGAAGGGGTTTAAGTAAATCATTTTGTTCTTCATAAAATCACACAAATTCAATTTAATAATATTTATAATGTATCCAAGTGTCTATTGAATTCATCTGTATTATATATATTTGTTATATATAATATACATATTGTACATTTATATTTAATTATCAGCAGTCTCCTTCTGCTGGCATATAATTGCATTTCTTCACTCAAATTTCTGGTTGCGCCTAACTTAGAATTGTATTGCATTTTGCTTTTTCTGGCTTTTTATCTCTTATTCATCATCTCCCTACTGTAGCTAAGGGCCCTTGACAGCGAAAATAAGATTCTTATGTTCATGGATTCTTTATTATATAAAATGTGCATTAATGTCATTCTTATCTGCTAATGGCCTCTATAAGCAGGGAAAGCAATGAAAGGGAATGAAAATAATTATTTATTCACCAGCTTGGTCAAGCATATCACTAATGAACCATGAACACAGATTATCTGAACAAATTTCCAGGGTCAGGTGGGGTCTCTTCTTTTTGATTTTGTTGAAAATATGAATAATAATTATTTGCTATAAAATGCACAAAAATAATATATCACATTTTCAAATCACATTTATTTTAGAAAATGGAAATATGCTAGACACTGAAATACAAAGGATACAATGTTTGGTTAGTGAAAACGCTTTTCATATGTCTCATGATTCACTATCACATAACATATTTTCCACTTGCCATGTAATAGCTAATTTAGACTCTCAAATTTCCAATACATTAGTCATTAATTTGGGAAGACCATCTTTGCATAATTGAGGTTTTATAAGTTTGGATTCAACAAATGTTAGTTCAGTGTGCCTGACATTGTGCCAGTTGCTGGGAGCATACAGATTAGTAAAACAGTTAATATCATCATGGAATTCACTGTAGGAGAGACAGCATGCTAACAAATATGCAAGATTGTCTTATGAGAAAGATTATCACAAAGTAACATAGAGCCCATATTTTGCTTACTATGAAATCTTTCTATATTTATGACATGAAATGAGATTTACTAATAATGGCATACTTCCAAGTTGTATGTGTGTGTGTGTGTGTGTGTGGTGTGTGTGTGCATGCGTGTGTGTGTTCAGACATGGTGCCTTACACAGATTATCATTATTAGTCCTCAAAAAATTTTAAATATAGCATATATGTATTTTCTCTTTCCTTGCTCAAAATCCCAGCTTCTTTAGTATCATACTATTTCACTAGTCTCATTGTATATCTAGACCTCTAATCTACTTTGCCTCAGTCACTAAAGACCTTTTTTTTTTTTTGCATTTGTTTCCTCCTGACTTAGTCTTTTATTCCACATCTATGCTATTGCCATTAAAGTGATCAGCCAAGATGACTGATCCTTCACTCCTGATTCCTGATCTCCTCACTTCCAATAAAGTTTTTCTTAAACTCTCTTCACCCCATATTCCTATGATCACACCTTATGTCTGTTTGTCATCAATAGCCATACCCATATCAATGTGACCATTTCCATTTATCCTTGATTCTAGTTAGTTCACTCCAAAATGTTAGCCCTGATTTATACCTCAAATTTATTGTTCCACGAAACTTTCCTGTTATTCATCCTTCACCTTCTATCTTTATTTTTCTTTTTATCCAATTTGTCTCATAATACAATATTATAGCCAGTTCCTTGCAAGCACCTTGGACTCACTTTTTCCTGCCTCCTTCATTTTCCCTATTTGGAAAAACCCAAATTTTGGTTGTTCTTGTCTTAAGGATTTTATATTGCAGTTTGCTCTTATTTATTTTGAAACTTCATTTCTCTATCCCTTTTGAATTATTCCCATCAGTTTACCAACATACTTTATTTAAAACCAACAAAACCCAATTTTTCCATTGACCCTTCCATCCACCTTCAACTATTGTCCTGTTTCTCCTTTTCACAAAAACACTGAGAATAAGCTGTTTCTATTATTACCTCACTTCTTATACACTCTAAATATATTCCATCTCTCTCAGTTTTCACCCTCCTCTGCTATTGTTGAGATCACCAAGAACCTCCCATAATGCCAGATTCAATGACTGTTTTCATCTTACAAGTTTTATCAGTAATATTGCACAAAATTGGCTACTCATTTCTTGAAATAACTCTCTCTTGTTGAATCTCTTTCAATACATATGGTAAATTGACTCATTTAAAATCCATACCAACATCCTTCTATTATCTTCCTGTACTACAGTAGCTAAAAAGCTAAGAACTGTATTTCCCAAACCTCTATATATATAACTCAAAGATGTAGGGATTTATTTTATTTCTTTAAAGTTTTACTGAAGTATAGTTGATTTCCAATTTTGTAATAATTTCATCTGTACAAGTGATTCAGTTATACATATACACACATTCATTCTTTTTCATATTCTTCTCTCATATAGATTATCACAGAATATTGGGTAGAGTTCCTTGTGCTATACAGCAGGTCTCTGTTGGTCAGTCATTCCATATACTGCAGTGTGCATATGCCAGTCTCAAACCCCCAGTCCATCCCTCCCCCTGACCTATCCTCTTTGGTAACCATAAGTTTGTTTTCAAAGTCTGTGAGTCTGTGTCTGTCCTGCAAATAAGTTCATTTGTATGCTTTTTTCAATATTCAACATTAAGTGATATCAAACGATATTTGTATTTCTCTGACCTACTTCACTTAGTGTGATAATCTCTAGGCCATCCATGTTGCTACAAGTGGCATTATTTCATTCTTTTTTTAAGGCTGAGTAAATATGTATTCCATTGTATTTATGTACCACCTCTTCTTTATCCATTTCTCTGGAGATGGACATTTTGGTTGCATCCATGTCTTGCCTATTGTAAATAGTGCTGCAATGAACTATTATTTTTCCCCATTTTATGTATGAGAAAATTTAGAGATGTCATGTAAGTTGTGGTACATCACACAGTTAATAAAACGTAGAATCAGGATTCAAAATGAAATCTAACTTTCTATACAGAGTTCCACTTTTACTGACTATATTGTTTCACTGGGCTGCAATCAAGGTTTCAGCAAAACCACTCTGTTCTGGAAATTCTAAGAGAAGAGCCATTCCTTATTTCTTCCAGCTTTTAGAGGCCACCAGCATTCCTTGGTTTGTGACTACATACTCCCATCTTGAAGGCCAGTATCTTCAAATCTTTGTTTCTCTTCTATGTTGATCTACTCTCCCTCTGATTCTAACTTATAATGACTCTTGTGAGTGTATTTAGGGTCCACCAGATAATCCTTAGATCAACTTCCCATCTCAAAATCTTTACCATAATCACATTTACAAGTTCTAGGTATTAAGACATAATGTCTATAGGGACCATTATTCAGCCTACTAAAAATGGACATTGAGATATCCTCAAAAATGAGATATTCTCAAAAAATTTGGCCAGGTTTACAAGTATATTTATAGGCAAATATGTCAAATTCTACTGCGTGTAATACTTAATTTAACTACGTATTCAAAAGCATTTTTTTAAATACAAATTTGCTTTTCTTCCCTCTCAAAGTTTAAGAAAAAAATGTATTTAAACTCTTAACTTCGGTCTTCTACATCACTGTCTTTGTCACCGTTAGAGCCACTTTTCAAATCATCTGGAACAGGTTTTCAGAGCCTGTTATTCTCAGTTCCATCTAAATTTCTTGAAATGGAGCCACTTTTAAAATTCATATATATTCTTGCCACCGGTAAAGTTAGTTCAAGTTCCAAGTACCATTGATATAAAATAAATATTATGATCTCCTAAATTTCATAATTATAAAGGAAATATTTTCGTCATAACAATAATGTGATTTTTCCACTGCTTTGAAAAATGAGTTCCAAAGACATTGTTTTTTCTTTTTGGCCACACCCATGGCAGGTGAACGTTCCTGGGTCAGCAGTTGAACCTCACCAAAGCAGTGACCCAAGCTGCTGCAACGACAACAGCAGATTCTTAACCCACTGTGCCACAAGTGAATTCCTAAAAATATATTTATAAAGACATTTAACATTTGTTGTGATGTCATATACAGTGAAAGTCACCGAATCTTTCTTATATTTTTTTGCCTTTTATATTTACTCATACCACCAAGCTTCCTTGAACATTCTGGGCAACTGAAGTCATGATATTTTCTTCAAAATATTTTATCTTACTCAAAAAAAGACTAATGAACAAAATGGCCTATAATAAGGACATGTTTAATATATTTCTGAAGAAAGATTTTAGTGAATAATCTCCTTATATCTGGGCACTTATAGTACATGAGAGAGAAGGGTAAAAAAATGGTGGGAAGTATAATTAAACTAAATTCTTACTTATCCCAGTAGGAAACCAGTAAGTAATTTATAAAATGAACTCAATAAAGCCCTGTATACATACATGATTTAGGGAGATCAAAATAAATACTGGAAAATAGAGTATGAACTAATAGATGTAGTTTTTTTCCATCTAAGGAGAGTAATTTGAGGTGAGTAGAATAGAGCAGATCTTTTAATTAAAAAGGTTCTCTATTATTTTATTTTTTAATTACATGCATTATTGCTTTTTGTAATTACAATGCAGTTAAATAGCAACAGAGTCTTATTTAACCCATTAAGTCAAATTGTGGACCTCATAAGCTGTGGTACCTAGTACATTCTCTGTAAGCATATGATTAAAACCGTAGGTTGCTTGCTCCTATGGAACCTTTATGTATTACTTCATTTCAATTAGAAAATATACCACCAAAACATATGCCATCACTATAGAGCTCCTCTGCATGAATTAATGAAGAACACTGTTTAATGTTTCACTTGTCCCTTTTGGCTTCAGTTTCTGGAAATGCTTGGCTATAGCGCTGTTTAGAATGTTTGTAGGTGGTGGCTAAAATTTGTTATGCATCATGTCCTATGGATCCCCTTGGATACAAATGTTTTAATTACTCCAGTGGAATGAAGTGAAAAGACTCACCATATTGATTTGTCAGGAATAAGACATTCCTTGCTCTACTAATTCTTGGCTCTGGCTGTTAAAGAGCCATTGCTTCTTGGTTTGCAGCCTGGAATAATAAGTTACATAAATAACTTCCTTGTGGCTGGTCCTCCTCCAAACTTGATGTGGTGCCATGATTCATTAATATCATGTCAGAGAGCAGACTTGCTTGGAATATGCAATGGTTTCCCTCATCTAGAAATTGCAGGAACAGTGTCAGGGTTAAAGAACTAAGTACAGGTGAAATACCATTACAGACCATGCTATCACTCAGAATCTGTTTGCATAAAAAAGCTATTTTCATGATCATAAAATTACAAAACTTAAAACTCCTTTAAAATGAATTATTTTTTGTTCCTTATACATATAACAATCATCTGTAATATTAAGGATTTAAGGATGGGATAATATTAGATTAATGTACATACATCTATTTCACATCAAAGTGAAATTATATATCATTATTTTGTCACGTCTTACCATAGAAATGCCATGGAAGCTCAAAGTACTTGCATCTCCATGTTCTTTCCTGGGTAAGCTCTTCATACTGAGAGTGGGAAGGAAGTCAGATTCGTTTCCTGGCTTCAAATCATTAGATGAATGCTCAGTAGGTGAGGCAAAGGTAATTGTATATAAGGAGGTAATTATGATAAGAAAGCCAAATGCCTCTGAGAAGTTTCTTGTACTATCCAGTAGGGGAACTCCACACTGAGTGTGACCAAACTGTCCTAATGGGTTTTTTTTTTTTTTTTTGGCCTTTTCTAGGGCCACACTCGCGGCATATGGAGGTTCCCAGGCTGGGGGTCTAATCGTAGCTGTAGCTGCCGGCCTGTGCCACAGCCACAGCAATGTGGGATCTGAGCTGCGTCTGCAGCCTACACCACAGCTCACGGCAACGTCAGATCCTTAACCCACTGAGCAAGGCCAGGGATCGAACGCGCAACCTCATGGTTTCTAGTCAGATTCCTTAACCAGTAAGCCATGACAGGAACTCCCCTAATGAGTTCTTTATGTACAAATGCTGCAAAAATACAGAAAGGCAAATCAACTCTTCTCAATTCCTAGAAGAATTGTTCTAGTTCTCAGTAACAAGTGTTTATCTTAGACTTGGAATAATGTAGTAACTCTGTGGTTTTAAAAAAGTGAAGTTCTTTGCTGCCTTGTATTTATACATATGCAACTATCACTGTAATAAATGTTTCAACAAAAAATTGTCTTTTCCCCTGTGATACATCTAGGAAAGGATATCTGAAATGTTAAGTCTTGCCAAAACGAAGCAACATTTATGGGATCCTAGGTCCCAGATGAGGAAGAGGGAAAGGATAACACTCTTTCTCTTTATCTATTCTTTCTACTAGATTCAAAATAGTCCTTACCTGATTTGAAATTATAGAATAGGATTTCTAGAAATGTTTAAAATTCTGTTAGTCTGGAATATTTTGGAAGCCTTATAAAGCTTTAATATTGTTGATATTTTTTGGTTTTAAAATTTTTATACAAATAGATCCTTCATTTATGGAAATTAATTCATTTGAAAAATGGTGAAAAATGTTATTCCAAAGACCTCAACAGTTCCAAATAAACCTTTATTTTAAAACTCTCTTCTTAGATTTAAATTCTTTTTTTTTTTTTGCTTTTTATGGCTGCACCCGCAGCATATGGAGGTTCCCAGGCTAGGGATTGAATTGGAGCTACAGCTGCCAGCCTACACCACAGCCACAGCAACGCCAGTTCCGAGTTGCTTCTGCAACCTACACCACAGCTCACGGCAATGCCGGATCTTTAACCCAGTGAGCAAGGCCAGGGATTGAACCTGCAACCTCATAGTTCCTAGTTGGATTCGTTAACTGCTGCGCCACGACAGGTACTCCTAAAGTGGTTTTTGAAGAATTTATTTCTGTAAGTACATCCTACAAAATAAACATGTAAACCTCAGGTAAATATCCGAGGGAGAAGAAATAAAAGAATTTTGACAATTCTTAGACTAGAAAGTTTTAAAAAGTAAAGACTAACAATCTCATCTGCAGGAAGACAATTTCTAAATTGTAGATTTCAGAATCTATATAAATGTATCACCTTGACCCTGCTACTTTATCTCCCATGCTCAGCTTCTTCATAAACCTATATGAAAGGGGAATTAGGATTAAAAAACAGGGTTATTTCCACATCCACATACCATAATTCAAAAAATAGTCCTCTTTGTCTAAAATAATTCTTTCTACTAATTTATAAGTAAATTTTAAAACTCTTGTTCCTTTAATTCCTTTCTCACTATCAGCTATTGTTGGATATCTTTTAAAATTTTTAGTAATAAACATATCTTAAAATACATTGAGATTTTGGAAGCAGTGGCAAAGATTTCCTTATATCCATATACGAATAGTTACCATAGATCTCACAACCAATACCACTCATTATTAAAATCTTAAATTAGTATGGTATATTCATCACAATATAGGAAAAAATTTTGATTGGTTATTATTAACTAAAGTCCATACTATAGTCAGATTTCCTTAGTTTTTAACTATGGCCATTTTCTGTTGCAGCATAACATTCATGAAAACGTATTACATTCAGTAGTCAGGTCTCCTTAGACCCCTGTTCGCTATGTCGGTTTCTCAGACTTTTCTTGTTTTTGATAACCTTGACAGTTTTAAGGAGTACTGGCTAGATATTTTGTAGAATATCCAGCATTTGGGATTCATCTGATATTTTCCTCATGATTAGGCTGGATTTTTTAGTTTCTCTGAGGAAGATAACAGAGGTAAAATGCCATTCTCAATAAATCATATCTAGGGTGTGTACTGTCGACATGAATTACCACTACTGATGGTAATCTTGAGCACCCGGCTGTGATAGTGTTTGCTTTATTACTTCACTGTAAATTAACTCCTTTTCTTCCCTTTCTATGTTCTGTGCAAGTATTTTACTTGTGCAACCCACTCTTAGCAGGTGGAAAGTAGGCTCCAACTCCTATAGGGAAAAAAATAATTTGGCATTCTTCAGCATGGGAGTTTTGTCTATTCCCTCTCAAAGTGTTTATTCATTCAATTATATATTTACATTAGTATAGACTCATGAATATTTATTTTAAACTTTGGATTATAATGCAGTACTCTATTTTTTCCTCTGTTTGTTCCATTCTTGAACACTGGGAGCTCTTTCAGTTGACTCCTATGTTCATACACCAATATATATTTTTCCTGATTGGTGTTGTGTTTTAGAGTACTTCCTTACTTTCCTGTGCTACAGAACTATGTTGTATATTTATTGCCTGAGTTGTTGAGTTGTTGAATCGGCCATTACTAAGGACTCATTTTTTTTTTTTTAAATTGCAAAATCATTTTAGAAAATAAGATCTGAGCTTTAGATATACTCTTTACCACTGGGGTGTCATTCTTTACAGGTCTTCTTAGCTCAGAATATATGTCTACTAATCCATGCTTGGGCACACGTCTATAAATATTTATAATGCATCCCTCTGTATATACATTAAACTAAATATGAGTTTATTAGATTCTTCAACTCTAAACCATTAGCATGTGGGTCATTCTAATCTTTTCCCCATACCATCTGTACCCTACCTATTCTAACAGTTAGAAATCTGACCTCAGCTGCCCATCAACCATTTAATTAATTGTTAGATTCTAGTACACATATATTATGGTTTTAGAATTGTTAACTTCTACCTTTGTAAGAAAAAAAACTTTATTAATGAATGCAGTGGCCATTTTGTACAATTCCTTTTACCTTTAATCATGCAATCCCCACTCTTTCCAAATTATTTGTCACTATGTTTTCCTAAGCTTGTTTCACATATTTGTAATACAGTTAGATCATTTAGTCACAGTTCCCATTCCTTCTTGGGATTCCTGGACTTTCTGAATTTGCATATAGTGAGGTTCCCTCTTTGTGTAGTAAGGATCTATGTATTTTGACAAATGCATAGCATCATATATCCAGAATTTTAGCATCAAACCAAATGGTTTCACTACCCTAAAGGATCCCCTGTGATTCATCTAGTCACTTCTCTGGCTGTCCTCTGAAATCCCTGGTACCCACTGATATGTATATCATCTCTACAATTTTCCTTTCAGAATTTCATATAAATGGAATGATGTTGTATGTAATGTTTTTAGTTTGGCTGCTTTTACCTAGCAACATATTTTTAAGATTCATTAATGGCTTCTTTGGACCTGATTGTTTGTTCTATGTTACTAAATAGTATTCAATTTTATGAATGTCATTCAATTTGCATATCCAATCATTTTACTGAAGAACATCTTAATCGCTTCACATTTTTCGTGATTATGCATAGAACTGCTATAAACCTTTGCATGCATTAGTGTGGACATAGTTTTGAATCACTTGAAAATACTTAGGAACATTACTCCTGGATCATATGGTAAGGCTCTGATTAATTTTGTAAGAAGTTATTAAACCATATTCTGAAGTGGCTAAAGCCTTCTCTGCTGCCACCACCAATGAATGCAAGTTCCTACTGCTCTGTATTTCACCAGTAATTTATATCGTCAGTGTTTAGATTGTCCAGGCATTCATAATAACCTATTATAATGTGCAGTGGTATTTAATTTTTTTATTTGGCATTATCTTAATGGCAAATGATGTTGAATGTGTTTTCAAGTTTATTTTCTGTTTGTATATTTTCTTGGTGATTTCTTTTTAAATATCTTGCCTATTTTTAGTCTTTTTTCCCCGTATATTTTACAAGTACTTTGTGTATGTTAGATACACACTTTTCAGATGTTTTGAAAATATTTGAAGTTATTTTCTCCCAGTTTATAGTTTGCTTTCTAATATGACTTTAACAATGTCTTGACAGAGAAGATTTTAATTTTAATAAAATTCATTTTATTATTTTATTTTATTATTTTATTATTCATGGACCATATTTTCACTAATGTATCTAAAAATTCAACACAAAATACAAGGTCACATAGATTTTCTCCAATGGTTTGTTTTTGTTTTAACTTTTGCATATTAGTGATCTATTTTGAGTAAACTTTTTCTGTAATATGTGAAGTCTGTGGCTAGATTCCTTTCTCTTTTTTTGCATATGCCTGTCCAATTTTTCTAGCACAAGTTATTGAAAAAATTATCTTTATTGTATTGAAATCAGATAGTGTGAATCCTTTAATTTTGTTCTTCTTCAGTTTGTGCTGGCTATTTTAGATCTTTTTTTTTCCATATACATTTTTTAATCAGTTTGTCAATATCTACAAAAGGGTTCCCTGAGATTTTGATTGGTTTGCATTGAATTTATAGATCAGCTGGGTCAGAACTGAGATCTTAATGGTATCAAGTGTTCCAGTCCAAAAACATGGACAATAGCTCCAATTATTTAAATACACTTCTATTTCTTTTTTTATTTTATTTTATTTTTTTTGGTCTTTTTGCCTTATCTAGGACCATACCCGCTGCATATGGAGGTTTCCAGGCTAGGGGTCTAACAGAGCTGTAGCTGCCGACCTTCACCACAGCCACAGCAATGCGGGATCCGAGCCACGTCTGCAACCTACACCACAGCTCACGACAACGCCAGATCCTTAACCCACTGAGGAAGGCCAGGGATTGAAATCGCAACCTCATAATTCTTAATCGGATTCGTTAACCACTGAGCCACGAGGGGAACTCCCTAAATACACTTCTATTTCTTTCAACATTGTCTTATAGTTTTCCACATATAGATCCACTACACACTTAGAGTTGTAACTAAACATTCCTTCTCTTTATTCTTTATAATATTTGTCATTCAAGTGTCTATATGCTATAAGGACCTAGTATAGTCTATTGTTTTTAAAGGAACACTAAGATCAGTTAAGAAATATTTTACCATCATTTATTATTTCTCTGACCTTTTTCCTTTTGTTATATAAAATTTCTCAAGTACCTTCTTTTAAGGTTTTCTTTCTGTCTTTGATTTTTTGCAGTTTGAATATGATATGCCTAGGTGTAGTTTATTCACTGTGTATTCTACTTGTTCTCTAGGCTTCCTCAGTCTGTTGCTTGGTGTTCTCGGGGCTTCCTCATTATTAATTTTGGGAAGTTCCTTGACATTACTGTTTCAAATATTTCTTCTACTTTATTTTTTCTTTCTGATACTCCTTTTATACATATATTACATCTTTTATGTTGTCCTACCAGTCTTGGAAGTTCTTTATTTTTCTCTTTGCACTTCATACTGTGTAGTCTCTACTACCCTACCTACAAGACCACTGATTGTTTCCTTTTTGAGTCCATTGATGAACCTATAGAAAGCATTCTTCATTTTTTTAAAAGTGGTTTTTAAATAATTTCTAACATTTCTTTTTACTGTTTTTAGAGATACTTTGCATACTTTAGACATCTGTCCTCTGGCATTTTGTATGCTTTTTCCACTAGAGCCCTTAACATATTGCTCATAGCCATTTTCTATTCCTTGTCTGATCATTCTAATATCTTTATCATATCTGAGTCTGGTTCTGATTATTTTTTTTTTCTTAAAAACTCTGTTGTTTTTCTTGCCTTTGGTATGCTTTATAATTTTTTGTTGTTGTTGGAAGCTAGATATGTTTTATTTTGGGGTGGGGGTGAATATTAATTGAAGAAGATGGGCATTTAGAGTGAGGATTTATATTCTTCTAGCTAGGAATTGGCTGGTTTAGTTTTTGCTGTTAACTAGAGGCTCCAGAAACTTTAAAACCATCTTGTATGTTTGTTGCTGTCTCCTCAAGACTTTAGGCTTCCATAAGTCCTCCTCAGAGAGTCTGTGTCTAGCAGCTCATTCAGCTGTACCTGCTGGTAGCATACTGAAACTCTTCTGGCGGTGGTTAGGTGGCCTGGAGAGGGAGGATTCTGCGTTCTGATTACATCTCAGTCTTGCAGTGAGCCTGATTCTCAGGATTATGACCATTGCATGTGTTTCTCTGATGGTTTAGCTTTTTCCCTATTCTTTCTTCCTTTCCTCAGTTTCTGTGTTTCCAATCTGTTTTCTTGAACCCCTGACCCCTGCTGACTGTTTTTTTTTCCCCATTGTGTGATACAGAAAGGCTAAAGGTGGCCGTAGTAGGAGAAATTTTCTTTCCCCAAAGAAAAGGCTCTGGTAAAGTCTTTTTTCCTGGAGTATAGGCCTTTGCTATATAAAAGTCTCTGAGTATATTTTATAATGACTTTTCCCTTCATCCTCACAGTCCATGCTCAACCCCCAACAATTCTTCAAAACTACCATTTTAGTATGTTTCCAGGACTACCAGCTTATGTTTCCAGGACTTTCTGCCCAGGTGATCGGATCTTCTCAGCGTTACTTACTGTGCCTTTTACTCCAGGCTTCAAGGTGGTAGTTTGCCTTGTAACATCAATTCTGATGGATCCAAGAAAAGTCATTTTTATTTTATCCATATTTTTCTTGCTTTAAGTACAGGGGTGGCAATTTCTAAACTCTTTACATGTGGAAGCTGAAACCTAAAGTCAACATCCCTTTGTTGAAGAAAACTTATGTAGTCTGCAACAAGAGGACAGGACACGTGTGGATTAGATTGTTATGATGGATAGTGTTTCAAATATTTGTTTTAAAATCAAATTCAAAACTACAATCCAGGGAGTTCCCATTGTGGCTCAGTGGTTAACGAATCCGACTAGAAACCATGAGGTTGCGGGTTTGATCCCTGGCCTTGCTCAGTGGGTTAAGGATTCGGCATTGCCGTTGAGCTGTGGTGTAGGTTGCAGACGTGGCTCGGATCTGGCTTTGCTGTGGCTGAGGCGAAGGATGGCGGCTGGAGCTCCGATTAGACCCCTAGCCTGGGAATCTCTATATGCCATGGGTGTGGCTCTAGAAAAAGCCAAAAAAAACAAACAAACAAACAAACGAACAAACAAAAAAACCCCTAGAATACATATTTTATGGTAAAGACATAAGTGGAAATTATATTGAAGAAAATCATTTCTTTGTATTTTTCCATCAAGAAAGAACTTTGATAAACTTAAAAGTAACATTTGATACCAAGTACTTGAGTTGAATGAATTATCTCTGATTTACTAGTGCTAAAGTGATACTTAATAAGTTGGCAAAAAAGTTTTAATATTTCCTTTCTTTTGTAAATGATTTAGTTTTTTAAGTTAGTAGAAAATTAAGAAATGGCTTCAAATATATGAGCAGAAGGATCTCTGGCTGTTAAAGGATTCCATCATAGGTCCTCTGGGTAAATGCCCCATTTCCCTATAGGCCTATCTAATGTAATTCCATATTCAGTGTTAACGAACCATGGAAAGCCTGTTTGAGAAATGTGGCAAGGTTGCAGGGGAGTGAGAGTCTATTAAGAATCAAAAATTATAAAGCTGGGATTCCTAACTCTGTGAAATGTAGTTAGGTAATCTTTGAAATCACACAGATATTTTTTTAAATGTTAATGAAGTTAATGCAAATAACATTTTATTAAATACAGTATAAATTTCTATCTTTAAATGCCTGTACAAGAAAATATGTATACTCAATTACTTGTCAGAAAATTGGCAGAATTTTTCCTTATTTTTATTTCTTTGTTTAAATTTTGTTTATCTCCAATTTCTTCTCATTTCACCTACTGAGACTTAAGTAATTATATGATTCCAGGATACGTGTACTATCTAGAAAGGATTATCATTGTTATAAACAGTTAAATAGATAAAATAACTGTTACATAACCCATATACACACACATGCTCACACACAAACACATCGAACTCTTAAGTCACAATATCTAGGCTAATAGTAACCACATGTTGCAGTAAGTCATGGGAGATAATTTATTTCTGGGTAGGAGCAAAATATTTTTAAAGATACTTCTCAAAATTTGACAGCATCCCAGCCAGGAAGTTTATATACCGTGTCCTCTCTATATCCTTCTCACATAGGAGGGAGGCACATCTTTTCCCAAGTAGGTTACAAAAAAAATTTACAGAACAGAGATTTTTAAATGATCTAAACTACTTGAAATCCAGTACTTTTCACAGATATATAACTATGAAAATTAGTACATAAAAGACAAGAAGTAAATAAATACTGATGGTGAAATTTTATGTGAACTTTAAGCAAATTGTACAGAAGACTAAAAATCCTCTTCAATCAGTGTACCAATCCTAAGTGGAGGTGTCAGTCAGTTCAGGAGTGGTACAGCAGTCCTAATGATTTTTCACACAATACAGACCAGAGTGGGTTTTGTGATTGATTAGAGTATATGGAACCAGCAAGGCAATGGAGAGAAAATAGGGAAATTACTTTTTCTTCAGAATATTATGGGAAAATTAGGAGTTAACTATTATTAGTTTTAAAACTGAAAGATATGTGTATGAAGTTCAGTTTTGCATGTGTGACCCTTGAAGAGAGGTTACTGTAAACAAATTGCTCAGATTTGATTCCTGGCTCTACTACCTAATAGTGGTATAATTTTGAGGAATGACTCAGTTTCCTAATCCTGAGATCTTGACTAAACAGTGCCTCACAACCTTAGGGTCATTATGATGATTAGATGTTGAAATAAATGCAATGGGCTTAGAAGAGTGCCATGCACAGAAATGCTCAATAAAATGTTAGTCTCTATCATTACACGTTATAGCAAAAATATATGAAATGTGACTATGGGAAATATTTAAATATATGGTAAATCATGTATGCAGTAGACTTCAATAAAATTATATATACTATAGCTAATTTTAATAAAATTATGTATGCCATAGCTATATATACATAACATTATGTAAACTATAGCTATTTTCTTATGTATACTATAATACATATATATAAAATTATGTATATTTTGTATAATTGTGTATAACATAGCTAAATATGAGAAATAGTTAAGTGTATGATAAATCATGTGTGCATCAGACTTTAATAAAATTATATATACTATAGCTAAAAATATACTATAGTTATATTTTTATTTAACATTTTTTTATAAATACTTAGATTAGTGTCTGGTGCATTTTATAAAGTTGATCTGTACAGTGGATTTAAGTCATTTTCAGCTTATGTGCTTATCACTCTTGATAAAATCATATCAAAATGAAAAAAATCAAATATTTTATTTTAACTCAACTGGCGCTGGAGTATCAAAATATAGATAATAAGGGAGTTCCCACTGTGGCTCAGTGGGTTAAGAACCCAACTAGAATCTATGAGGATGAGGGTTCCATCCCTTACCTCACTCAGTGGGTTAAGGATCCGGCATTGCTGTAAGCTGTGGTGTAGGTTGCAGATATGGCTTGAATCCCGCACTGTTGTAGTGTAGGCCAGCAGCTGTGGCTCAGATTCAGCCCCTAGCCGGGGAACTTCCATATGCCACAAGTGTGGCCCAAAGAAAAAAAAAAAAAATTAGAGAAAAAAATTACTGTTTCCCGGAGTTCCCACTGTGGTGCAGTGGGTTAATTACTTGGGTTGTCTCTGTGTAGGTGCCAGTTTGCTCCCTGACCTAGTGAAGTGGGTTAAGGATCCAGTGTTGCTGTGGTGTAGGTAGCAGCTCAGGCTTGGATTCGATGCTTATCCCAGGAACGTTCATGTGCTGTGGGTGTGGCTGAAGGGGAAAAACAATTACTATTTCCTGAATGAGCCGTATTTAATATTCCTAATATTACATACTTGACCAGCAACATGAATGTTAAATTTACCTTTTGCGAAAAAGTATTCATGAATTCCATTGTGAACATATTTTATAAAAAATGAATAGATTTTTTTTATTGTAATTACTCAAGTTGATCATACTTGCAATCCAGATTCAGTGCATAATTATCTAATTTCTATTTCAGGTTTTATTAAATAGATTTCTTGAAAATGAGGAACAGAACATCAAATCTATAACATAATTGCTACACTACAGTCATTTTTCATCCCTGACTGTAGTTCAGCAAAGCACACACTCACAGACACACATGCACACGTGGCCACACCACTTCTATACACTATTTTGGATTTTGAAGTAGAAATAGGCCAATTCTAGCCATTTGGAGTATGAGTAGAATGACCACACTGTCCATGTGTCTAATGGCCATGACTGTCCTATGCAAACCAGAATGCATGGTCACCCTAACTGGGTTCTGAGAGGAGAGCACTGTCCAGTGCTCACCAGCTTGTACTAGGGTAAACACACTTGACTTAATTTGAAAGTAGCTGCTGACATTTTGCAGCAGGGTGAATAAACGTATACTCTCCTCAATCATGAGTGTTCTCATTTGAACAAAACGGTTACTATTACCTTTCATAGAATTTTCGAGAGTCCCATGTGAAATTGTACATTAAATCATGTTTTTGCCTCCTAATAAGCCCTTTAAATGTTAGTTGCCATGTTACCACCAATAGGTTTAATGGTTAAATGATTTGTCTTCTGATGATAAACAACATGTACTAGCATATATATTCTGTTAAAAATATGGTGAATTAAAAAATAATAATTTTTGTTATGGTTACATCTTCAGCATATGGAAGTTCCCAGGCTAGGGGTTGAATAGGAGCTGCAGCTACTAGCCTATACCACGGTCACAGCAACACTGGATTCGAGCCACATCTGCAACCTATACTGCTGCTTGCAGCAACACCAGGTTCTAAACCCACTGAGGGAGGTCAGGGATTGAACCTGCCTCCTTAAGGACACTAGATCGGGTTTTTAACCCACTGATCCACAACAAGAACTCCCTTCGTGGCTCAGTGTTTAACGAATCCGACTAAGAACCATGAGGTTGCGGGTTCGATCCCTGGCCTTGCTCAGTGGGTTAAGGATCTGGCGCTGCCGTGAACTGTGGTGTAGGTTGCAGACGCGGCTCGGATCCCGCGTTGCTGTGGCTGTGGCGAAGGCCAGCGGCTACAGTTCCTGTTAGACCCCTAGCCTGGGAACCTCCATATGCCGCGGGTGCGGCTCTACATAAAGGCAAAGACAAAAAAAAAAAAAAAGAACTCCCAATAACTGTATTTTAGCAGGTACTTTGAAATTAAATAGCAGATCATGTATTTATATTTATGTCCATTCTTCTTTTGTTCTTTCCTGCATTCATCCTCATATATACTTTCTTCATAGCTTTTAAGTTTCCTGAAAATCAGTGGGAGGCCAATGTCAGTATATTCATATTGACATATTTTAAGCATAAAAACCGTTAATGATACAATATTAAAAAAAATATCTCTGTGAAAATAAGGTATATATGAACATCCTGGGCTACATTTTCATATCTAAATTGGCCAGAGTGAATCAGTTTGTGAACCTAGAACTAACCCTACACTTCTTTTTGTTGTTTTTTGCTTAGGGCTGTTCAGACAAAAGAGCCTGCCTGTACTCACTCCTTCTTGCCTTCTTCCTCCCTTTCTTCCTCCTTTTCCTCTTTTTTCCTCTCTCCTTCTCTCATTTCCTTTCTTCCTTCTTCCCTCCTTCTCTCATTTCCTTCCCCATAATGCCCCTACTGTTCTCTTTTTTTGCTTCATCCTGGTCCACCCAATGTTACTAGTACCCTCAGTCTATGGGTTCCATCTATTTACTACTGCCCTGCTCTGTCTGTCCCTTGAAGTGGCAATGTAAGGTTGACCTGCCTTTTCATAATGCTCCCACCTAATATCTATTTTCTATTTAATCGCTGATGTTGATAAACCTCTTGACTAGGTTTATCATTTTAGAAAATATATATGCTTTTAAAATCTTGAGATTCTTGACATATTTTTCATATTTTGGAATAAAACCAGTTTTAACCATTCATGAGCTTTTCTAGGGTAATAAATTAGGTATTCCCTAAAGATGCTTTACAACTTAATATTTTCATTGTATTCTACTATAAAATATGTCCCATACATATAAAAAAAATCTTGGGTTTTTATTAGAGGTTTCCTATAACTTTGGAAATGTAAAATGATTATTTCAAATTATGTGCAAATGTTTTATATGCAGAACAGAAAAATATTATTTATAACTTATCAATATAGTTATGAGATGAGACTTCTTCATTAACGATACATTAGTTTTACATCCTGTCTTGTTATTTTTTTTTTTTTACTAAGAATAACAAAGTGCTATTAAATTGCTAGTACAAATTTTTCCTGATGAAGTACAGAGAGGGAGCAGCAGGTCCCTTGGCTATAATATTTTTAACAGTCTAGATAAATAAAAGGTGATTTAAATTTTAAGAAGGCTTAAATAGTTCTAGAATCTGAAAATACTTTTACATACATTTAAAAATTAATAGTAAATCTCACGTTAGCATTTTGGTAGCTATGCTTTTAGACTTAACTTCTATGCTGCTATGATAAAAGTATTACTAGAGTGTTATTAACTCCATTAAAATTATCTTTTAAAAACAAAGTATCAAATAATTTCTACTCTGGTTAGTTAACAGAATTTATAAAAATAGAGGACATTCTTATCAAATAAGATAGAAATTTCAACATGGATGAAGAAACAAATCATTTAATTTATTAATGAACTTCAAAGGGACCTAAGAATATATTTAAATATACTCATTGTACATGTGAAAACTATACACATACTGACTCATTTATAATTATTTACTACAAAATCCTAGAGCCATAAACAATCTCCCTACAAGTAATCCTCTTCCCACTATGATTCCTTTTAATGAAAGTGTTTCCAGCTTAATTTACAGTTAATACCCTGTGTACATTTAGAGTCACAAAAAGCTGATTTCCTCACAAGAAATCTCTATTAAACAAGAATGTCTAAAAAAAATTTGTTGTATTGACTATAACTTGTAACTTCTACCCATTAGCTTTTCTTTTGTTTATTTGTTTAGTTTTTATTTTTTAAGAGCTGCACCCACAGCATATGGAAGTTCCCAGCCAGGGATTGAATCTGAGCCACAGCGATGACCTATGCCACAGCTACTGCAATGTCGTATTCTTTAACCCACTGCACTAGGCTGGGGATTGAACCCACACCTCCCCAGCAACCCAAGCTGCTTCAGTGGGACCCTTAACTCACTATGCCACAGGGGGAACTCTTACCGATTATTTTTAGTTCTGGATTTTGTATTCTAATAAATCTTCTCTCTTCTTTATCTGACGGTCCTTTAAATATCTGAAAGAAGTACTGTATCCTCCATTAAGATTTTTTTTTTTAAGAAGGAAGTGATCCCAGTTCTTTTAATTATTCTGATGGTCTTTCCAAATGTTACTCATGGAAGTGATAACAGCAGATGTTTTAACTAATGCAAATTACAGTGTTTGTTATTCATTTCTTCTGCCTATTATATTTCAATTAATCAGCCCTAAAGTTAATATTATTTCTTTTACATTTATCTTTAGACTGTGAAACTTTAATATGTGAATGCATTTACTTTAATATGTCTAGCTTATATGTGTGTGTGTGAGGGGTGATATACATTTCAAAGACTCAGAGCCTGCATAATTATTTACCAAAATTACACTACATATTTTTGGAAAGGAAATGGTTTACTCATTACTCTGTCAGTCTGCCCTATCCCCAGACATTCTACCACTTGTGCTCATATTCCATTACAGTTAAATTATTAAGCAAACCTCTGAAAAAGTCCTTCAAAAGATGCAGCTCAGAGACAAAGCTGACATGGTAATCAGCACATATGTAGTGCAGTGTGAGAAGTACTTTTATATTAGCAGCATGAAGGCTCTGAGAATAGCCAAAACACTCATGACACTCTCAAACTGAAAATGTTAAAGGTGATAAATGAAGGGTTGGTTACTGGTTAAATAGAAGTATAAAATAATGAAAAAGAAATTTGGAAATACATATTGAAGGAAAGGGGTTGATATAAAAGAAGTATCTTTAGTACAGAGGTCATTCTTGTACTTTATTGTCATCTCTGTATTTTGATCAAATGCATTATATATAACATTGATTCATAGGCTGATTGATATGTTATAATTTGACAGCTATATAATAAAATATTTGATTAATTAAAATCACACTTTATAACAAAAAGATCTCACTTATTCACTAAAGGGACACATGTTCTGAGAGAACATGAAGATCTAATTAGATTATAGAATCTTGGACTCATGTTCTCTATTAAATAGATTTATGAATTTCGGTAAGTCATTTAACTTCTCTTGGCTTTGTTTGCTCACTTTAAATTGAAGGATTTGGACTAAATAACCTTCAACTTTCCTTCAAACTTGAATAATCCATCACTGATTAAAAGAGATGGTAAAGAGAAATTAAAAATTCTATCAAACTTCAAAAATGTATAAAATCCTGAGGCCACTGCCATTCTACCAACTTATCTGAGTTTGTAGCCTTTCAGATCAGAAAATTTTGCATGGGTGGAGTAACTTCCTGTCATGGTGCAGTGGAAATGAATTCGACTAGGAGCCATGAGGTTGCGGGTTCAATCCCTGGCCTTGCTCAGTGGGTTAAGGATCTGGTGTTGCCGTGAGCTGTGGTGTAGGTTGCAGACGTGGCTCAGATCTGGCATTGCTGTGGCTCTGGTGTAGGCGGGCAGCAACAGCTCTGATTAGAGCACTAGCCTGGAAACCTCCATATGTCGCAGGTGAGGCCCTAAAAAAGACAAAAAGACAAAAAAAAAAAAAAAAGGAAAATTTTGCGTGGGATTATCTCTTCAAGTAGAATCCCTTGATTCATAAGTCATGCCTTTGTCCCTAAATGTCAGTAACCCATGTAGGCTCCTGACACCCCCACTTAAATAATCATTTCCCTCTCTGGCTCTATCCCCACATCCCACACCAAATAGGATACAGACACTACACATGCCTGATAACTACCTTTGCTGCTAGAGTCCTGAGATGAGTCCAGACTTCTGTACTGACCATGATATTGCTTGTGCAAGAGGTGGCAGTAATCTTCCATCCATATGTAAAAGATGACCAGGGCATGGTCTTCTGGGCCTGAAAAGTCCATCTATTATTGAAAATCTAAAAGGTAAGGCCAAAATGCAAGATTCTGGTTATGATTGCTATTCATTAAGTTTTCCGCAGTTCTTCCTCCTGTCCCCTTTTGTCACACAGTCAACACTCCTCCATTATTTTAAATTATTTTTTCCAAAATTTCCCATTATTTATGTATATAAATTTTCACAACCTTGAGATATTTCTTCTATCTCTTAATGTTATCTGAAATTGGATGATTTCCCAAGTGTATTGCTTTTCTGTTAAGCTTTCTAGGGGAAGAAACTTAATCTTCTGTACCCTACCTACAAGAAAACACCAAAATTAATACTGTTAAATTATGAAAAGTTTTTTTTCTCATCAGATGACTTTTATTTTTGTCTTTTACATTCATCATCTATTTATAATTTATTTTACTTTTTTTGAAATGAATATCAATTTACTATGTTTTAGAAATTTTTGTTTCACTCACAGATTTATTCTGTTAGTGAATTGACTTCTGATTATCTATGTACACCTATAATTGAAGTAAAATCCATTAAAAGATTAAAATAAAAAAATATATATACTTTATTCTTTTAAAAATGATTTTAGTTTTTCCATTACAGTTGGTTTACAGTGTTCTGTCAATTTTCTACTGTACAACAAACCAACCCAGTATTATATATATATATATATATATGTGTGTGTGTGTGTGTGTGTGTATGTATATATACACACACATATATATATATAATCTTTTTTTGTAATGGATTTTATTTCAATTATAGGTGTACATAAATCATCAAGAGTCAATTTTATAAATTTTGTATCCAAAACCCACAGCGCATCCCCCCACCCCCCAGATTGTCTTATTTGAAAAACCAAGGTTTTCCAAAGACTGTGAGTCATTTTCTGTTCTGCAAAGAAGTTCACTGTCTTTTTAATTTCCACATGTAAGCGGTAGCATTGGGTGTTGCTGTCTAATTGTCTGACTGGTTTCACTTTGCATGATAATTTCTAGGTCCATCCATGTTGCTATAAATGTTGGTAATTCGTTCCTTTTAATGGCTCAGTAATATTCCATCATGTGTATGTACCATATCTTCCCTATCCACTCCACTGTCGATGTGCATTTAGGTTGTTTCCATGACCTGGCTATTGCATAGAGTGCTGTAATGAACACTGGAGTACATGTGTCTTTTCGAGTCATGGTTTCCTCTGCATAGATGCCCAGGAGTGGGATTGCTAGATCAAATGGTAATTCTATTTTGAGTTTTCTGAGGAATCTCCATACTGTTTTCCATAGTGGTTGCACCAATTTGCATTCCCACCAACAGTGTAATAGGGATCCTTTTTCTCCACTCCCTCTCCAGCACGTATTGTTCGTAGACTTTTTGATGATGGCCATTCTGGTCGGTGTAAGGTGGTACCTCATAGTGGTTTTGATTTGCATTTCTCTAATGAGGAGTGATGTTGAACATCTTTTCATGTGTTTATTTGCCATCTGCATGTCCTATTTGGAGAACTGTCTGCCTAGATCCTCTGCCCAAATTTTTGATGGGGTTGATTGTTTCTTTGTTATTGAGCTGTAGGAGCTGTTTGTAAATTTTGGAGATTAATCCCTTGTCAGTTGATTCATTTGCAAATATTTTCTCCCATTCTGTGTGTTCTCTTTTTGTTTTGTTTAGGGTTTCCTTTGCTGTGCAGAAACTTTGAAGTTTAATTAAGTCCCATTTGTTTATCTCTCTTTTTATTGTCCTTGCTCTGACACATGGATCTGAGAAGATGTTGCTATCATTTATGTCAGAGAATGTTTGGCCTATGTTTTCCTCTAAGAGTTTTATAGTATCTGGTCTTATATCTAGAGCTTTAATCCATTTTGAGTTTATTTTTGTGCACGGTGTTAGGAAGTGTTCTAGTTTCATTTTTTTATATGTAGCTGTCCAGTTTTCCCAGCACCACTTATTGAAGAGGCTGTCTTTTGCCCAATGTATATTCTTGCCTCCTTTGTCATAGATTAGTTGACTATAGATGCATGGATTTAATTCTGGGCTTTCTATCCTGTTCCACTGATCTATATTTCTTTCTTTGTGCCAGTACCATACGGTTTTGATGACTGTAGCTTTGTAGTAGAGTCTGAAGTCAGGGAACCTGATTCCTCCAGCTCCATTTTTCTTTTTCA
>PVHT021183634.1:29781429-29828056 GCA_004024745.2 Catagonus wagneri | reverse complement strand
CCTTATAATTTTCAGAGTACAGGTCTTTTGTCTCTTTAGGCAGGTTTATTCCTAAGTATTTGATTCTTTTTGATGCAATGGTAAATGGGATTGCTTCCCTAATTTCTCTTTCTGATCTTTCATTGTTAGTATATACAAATGCTGTTGATTTCTGTGTATTAATTTTGTATCCTGCAACTTTGCCAAATTCATTGTTGAGCTCTAACAGTTTTCTGGTAGAGTCTTTAGGATTCTCTAGGTATAGTATCATGTCATCTGCAAAAAGTGATAATTTTACTTCTTCCTTTCCAGTTTGGATTCCTTTTATTTCCTTTTCTTCTCTGATTGATGTAGCTAGGACTTATAGAACTATGTTGAATAGTAGTGGAGCGAGTGGACACCCCTGTCTTTTTCCCGATCTCAGCAGGAATTCTTTCAGCTTTTCACCATTGAGGAGGATGTTAGCTCTGGGTTTGTCATAGATGGCCTTGATTATGTTGAGGTAGGTTCCCCCTATGCCCACTTTCTGATGGGTTTTTATCAGAAATGGGTGTTGGATTTTGTCAAAGGCTTTTTCTGCATCTATGGAGAGGATCATATGGTTTTTATTCTTCAGTTTGTTGACGTGGTGTATCACACTGATTGATTGGCAGATATTGAAGAATCCTTGCATCCCTGGGATAAATCCCACTTGATCGTGGTGTACAATCCTTTTAATGTATTGATGGATTCGGTTGGCTAGTATTTTGTTGAGAATTTTTGCATCTATGTTCATCAGGGAGATTGACCTGTAATTTTCTTTTTTGTGGTATCTTTGTCTGGTTTTGGTATCAGGGTGATGGTTGCTTCATAGAATGAGTTTGGGAGTGTCCCTTCCTCTGAAATTTTCTGGAAGAGTTTCAGAAGGATAGGCATGAGGTCTTCCCTAACTGTTTGATAGAATTCACCTGTGAAACCAACTGGTCCTGGACTTTTGTTTGTTGGAAGTTTTTGAACCACAGTTTCAATTTCAGAACTTGTGATTGGTCTATTCATCTTTTCTCTTTCATCTTGGTTTAGTCTTGGGAGATTGTACTTTTCTAAGAATTTGTCCATTTCTTCTAAGTTTTCCATTGTATTGCCATAGAGTTGCATATAATAGTCTCTTATGATCCTTTGTATGGCTGTGATGTCTGTTGTGACTTCTCCTTTTTCATTTCTAATTTAATTGATTTGTGTCCTCTCTCTCTCTTTTTTTTTTTTTTTTGATAAGTCTGGCTAAGGGTTTATCAATTTTGTTGATCTTTTCAAAGAAACAGCTTTTAGTTTCATTGATCTTGTCTATGGTTTTCTTCATTTCTATTTTGTTGATTTCTGCTCTGATCTTTATGATTTCTTTTCTTCTACTAACTTTAGGTCTTGTCAGTTCTTCCCTCTCTAGCTGCTTTAGATGTAAAGTTAGGTTGTTTATTTGAGCTTTTTCTTGTTTCCTGAGGTAGGCTTGTATTGCTATATACTTTCCTCTTAGAACTGCTTTTGCTGCATCCCAGAGGTTTTGGAGTGTCAGGTCTTTGTTGTCATTTGCTTGTAGGTATTTTTTTAATGTCCTCTTTGATTTCTTCAGTGATCCATTGATTATTTAGTAGCGTGTTGTTTAGTCTCCACGTATTTGTATTTTTGGCCATTTTTTTCTTGTTGTTGATTTCCAGTCCTATAGTATTGTGGTCAGAGAAGATGCTTGATATGATTTCAGTTTTATTAAAGTTACTGAGGCTTGATTTGTAGCCCAGGATGTGATCACTCTTAGAGAATGTTCCGTGTGCACTTGAGAAGAATGTGTATTCTGTTTCTTTTGGATGGAATGTCCTATAAATATCTGCTATGTCCGTCTGATCTAATGCTTCATTCAGGGCCTGTGTTTCCTTATTGATTTTCTGCCTGGATGACCTGTCCATTGCTGTAAGTGGGGTGTTAAAGTCCCCCACTATGATGGTGTTATTGTTGATTTCTCCTTTTAAGGTTGTTAGCAGTTGCCTTATATATTGTGGTGATCCTATGTTGGGTGCATAGATATTTAAAATGGTTGTATCTTCTCCTTGGATTGATCCTTTGATCATTATGTAGTGCCCTTCCTTGTCTCTTAAAATGTTCTTCATTTTAAAGTCTATTTTGTCTGATATGAGTATTGCTTCACTGGCTTTCTTTTGATGCCGGTTTCCATGGAATATTTTCTTCCATCCTCTCATTTTCAATTTGTATGTGTCTCTAGAAGTGAAGTGGGTCTCTTGAAGATAGCATATATATGGGTCTTGCTTTTGAATCCATTTGGCTAGTCTATATCTTTTGGTTGGGGCATTCAGTCCATTAACATTTAAGGTAATTATTGATATATATGTTCTTATTGCCATTGTATAAACTGCTTGGGGTTTTGTTGCTCTTTTTTTCTTCCCTTATTCTCTTGTTGACTCCTCTCACAAGATGGCTATCTTTAATGTTGTGTTTGAGTTGATTTTTCTTATTTGTTTGTGTATCAACTGTAGATTTTTGGTTTGCAATTACCATAAGTTTTGATATAGGAGTCTATATATAAATGAGATTGTATTAAGTTGTTGGTTTCTTAATTGCACTTGCTTCTCCAGTGACCTGCATTTGTGCTCCATTCTTACGATTTCTGATTTTGGTAGCATAATAGTGCATGGATGATTTATTATCTTTACTGTATATATGGCTTTACTGGTGGGCCTTGTCATTTGTGGTGTTCTTGTTTCTGGTTGTGGCCTTTTCTTTTCTGCCTAGAGAAGTTCCTTTAGGATTTCTCGTAAAGCTGGTTTAGTGTTGCAGAAATCTCTTAGCTTTTGCTTATCTGTAAAGGTTTTGATCTCTCCTTCAAATCTGAATGAGAGCCTTGCTGGATAATGTAATCTTGGTTGGAAGTTTTTCCCTTTCATCACATTTAGTATATCACGCCACTCCCTTCTGGCCTGCAGTGTTTCAGATGAAAAATCTGCTGATAACCTTATCAGGGTTCGCTTGTATGTCATTTGTTTCTTTTCCCTAGCTGTTGTCAATATTTTCTCTTTGTCTTTAATTTTGGTCATTTTGATGAATATGTGTCAGGGTGTTCCTCCTTGAGTTTATTTTATATGTTACTCATTGCACTTCCTGGATTTGACTGAGTGGTTCCTTTCCCATATTAGGGAAGTTTTTTGTTATAATCTCCTCGAATATTTTTTTTCTCCCCCTTCTCTCTCTCTTCTCCCTCTGGCACCCCTATAATATGGATGTTGGTTCATTTAACATTATCCCAGAGTTCTCTGAGTCTCTGCTCAATTCCTTTCAATCTTTTCTCTCTCTCTTCTGCATTAGTGATTTACACTAATTTGTCCTCCACCTCACTGATTCGTTCTTCTGCCTCCTGTATTCTACTGTTGGCTGCTTCTAATGAATTTTTTATTTCAGTTATTGTATTTTGCATCTCTTCCTGTTTAATTTTTACAGCTTGTATTTCTTTGCTCAGTGTTTCCTGTAAATTATCAATCTTTGCCTCCAGTCTATTTCCAATGCCTTGTATCATCTTCAGCATCAATAGTCTAAAGTTTCTTTCTGGGAGGCTGATAATCTCATCACTGAGTTGTTTTTCTGGGCTTTTCTCTTTCTCCCTTATCTGAGTTATAGTTTTCTGTTTTTTCATTTTTATACGTTTTTGGTGTGGTGACCTTTTTGCCAACAATAGAGTGGTAGCCTCTGTTAGTTCTGATGATTGCCTCCCCTGTGGCTAAAGTTGGTATGGAGGGGGCTTGCCTGTAGGCTTCCTGATGGGAGGGAGTGATGCCTGCTCACTGGTAGGTGGGGTTGATTCCTCTCCTTCTGATGGGTGGGGTTTTTTTTCTCTGGATGAGATTAGAGGCTGGCTGTGTGCCTGAGGGGTCTTTAGGCAGCCTGTTTACTGATGGGTGGGGCTGAGATCCCACCTGGATTGTTGTTTGGCCTGGGGCTTCTCAGTGCTGATGAGAGGGACCAGATTTTCCCAGAAAGGGCCACCTCCAGAGAAATGCAGGCTGCTGAATGTCCCCAAGAGCTTCACCTCCAATGCCCTTCCCCCACAACAAGCCACAATCACCCTTGTTTTCCCAGGAGATCCTCCAGGAATTGCAGTCAGGTTCCACCTGGATTCCTATGGAAACTGCTTTGCCCTGGGACCCAGTGCACGTGAAAGTCTGTGTGTGCCTTTCAAGAATGGGGTCTCTGGTTCCCCCAGTCCTGTGGAGCTCCTACACACAAGCCCTGCTGGCCATCAATGCCAGATGCTCTGGGGGCTCTTTCTCCCTGAGCCAGTTCCCCAGGCATGGGGATTTGACGTGGGGCTCAGAACTCTCAGTCCTGTAACTGAGTCTCTGTGATACAGTTACTTTCCAGTCTGTGGGGCTTCCCACGCGGGAGGTATGGGGTTGCTTCTATCGCGTAATTGCCCCTCCTACCTCTTGATGTGGTCTCCTCTTTGTCTTCTGGAGCAGAGTATCTTTTTTGGAAGTTTACAGTCCATTTGGTTGAAGGTTGCTCGGCAATTGGTTGTAGTTTTGCTTTGTTTTTGGGAGAGCAGTTGAGCTCCAGTCCTTCTATTCCACCATCTTAATCCCAAGCAGGAGTCAATTTTCTAATGTCTCATTTTTGATAATTTGTTTTTTACTTAAGCATAAGAATAGGAAGGAATAAGTAAGTGGGTTCATATAATTTCTGAACAAGTAAGGCTTCCTTTTGCCTCATTAAGAGCAGATGCAAAAGCCATTTTGTTACAGTGCGACACAGTGTCTAAAGGCCATCTGGAACCCCCATCTGCAGGCAAGGAAGCGTCTTGCTGAAGGTGCCAGCCTAAATATATATAATCTTTTCCTCACATTATCCCCCATCATGTTCCATCACAAGTGCTATAGTTCCCTGTGTTATACAGCAAGATCTCATTGCTTATCCACTCCAAATACAAGAACTTGCATCTATTAACCCCAGACTCCCAGTCCATCTCCCTCCCCCTCCTCCTTGGCCACCACAAGTCTCTTCTCCAAGTTCCTGAGTTTCTTCCTGTGGAAGCATTCATTTGTGCCATATATTGGATTCCAGATATGTGGTATTTGTCTTTCTCTTTTTGACTTACTTCACTTAGTATGAGGGTATCCAGTTCCATCCATGTTGCTGCAAATGGCATTATTTTGTTCTTTTTTATGTCTAAGTAGTATTCCATTGTGTATATATACCACATCTTGATCCATTCATCTGTCTATGGACATTTAGGATGCTTCCATACCTTGGCTATTGTGAATAGTGCTGCAATGAACATATGGGTACATGTGTCTTTTTCAAGGAAAGTTTTGTCTGGATATATGCCCAAGAGTGGGATTGCTGGATCAAATGGTAATTCTATTTTTAGTTTTCTGAGGTACCTCCATACTGTTTTCCATAGTGGTTGTTTACATTCCCACCAACAGTATAGGAGGGTACCCTTGAAAAGGTTTATTTTTGTCTCCTCCACCTCCACACCCCATTTTTTACTTGCCCATTAAAAAATTAATACACTTTATATCTTTTTGATCAGTTCTAGGCTTACAGTTTCAGTTTTTCTGAGTGAAAGGTAGAGAGAGAGCCTGTATATCCTATGTCCCCATCTCTCCAAGTTTCCCCAGCTGTTAACATTTTACATTTACTTTGATGCATTTATTGCAAGTAATGAACCTACACTGATACATTATTATTAATGGAAGTCTGTAGTTTACAGGAGTGTTCACTCTTTGTGCTGTATTTTCTTTCGGTTTGAGCAATATATCATGCCATATATCCACCATTATGGTATCATACAGAATAGTTTCATTGCCTAAAAATCTCTTGTGCTCCACTGATTCATCCCTCCTGCTGTCCTTTTCCCCAAACCTCTGGCAACCAGCTACTGATCTTTTTACTATCTCCATAGTTTTGCCTTTTCCAGAATATCATACAGTTAGAATCATCCAATATGTGGTCTTTTCAGATTGACTTTTTTCACTTAGTAGTGTATATGTGTGTGTGTGTATGTATGTCAGTATTTCATTTTTTATGTCTGAGTAATAAATATTCCATTTTGTGTGTGTGGTGGTGGGGTATTTAGATTTTTAATCCATTTTGAGTTTATTTTTGTATGTGATATTAGAAAATGTTCTAATTTCACATTTTTTCACATGTAACAATCCAGTTTTCCCTGCCCCACTTATTGAAGAGACTGTCTTTGCTCCACTACATATTCTTGCGTCCTTTGTCATAGCTTAATTGACCATAAGTGTGGGTTTATTTCTGGGCATTCTATCCTGTTCCATTGATCCATGTTCTAATTTTGTGCCAATACCATACTGTTTCAGTTACTGTGGCTTTGAAGTATAGTCTGATGTCAGGGCATATGATTCCTCTAGCTCCATTCTTCTTTCTCAAGATTGAGAAAGCAATTGACTTTTGTGTATTAGCTGTATATCCTGCAGCCTTGCTATAATTGCCTGTTGCCTTGCTATAACTGCCTAGTTTCAGGAGATTTTTTTTTGTCAATTTTTTCAGTTTCTACATAGGCGATCATACCAGCTACCTTTTCCCCAAATTTTATTTGGGCTATTTTTTCTTCCTATTGCTGAGTTTCAAAAGTTCTTTATGTGTTTTGGATGTCAATATATATATATAGTAAATATAATAAAATATATTAGTTTTGTAGGGCTGTCCAAGATCAATATGTCAGCAGGTGAGTTTCTTCTAAGGTCTCTCTCCTTGGCTACAATAAACATATATAATAAAACATATATATATATATATAAAACATCTATTATATATCTCAAAGATTTTTTCCCAGTCTGTGCCTTATTTTATCTATATCTTAATTCCAATCCGTTTTAAAATCTTCTCTGTTGGTCTTGTTCTTCCCTGATTTCCTAGACTGAAAATTCAGTAAGGCCCTATAATTTCCAGAAACAAGTTTTTCCTTGGTCACTTTAAGTGACAAAATAAACGATGTCATTAGTACATTGCCCAGATCCATTTAATAATCAAACCTTGATTCTTTCTTTATGGCTGTAGTTTTCCTTGCTCACTATTCATCCATTTTCTGTTGGAAGCTTTTATGGAAAAATGGGAAATTTCTTTTGGCAAAGGTAGGGTATGTTAGCAACTTCTTTCTATTCCCACTTAGTAATTCTTCTTCATCTCACTAAACATATATTTTCATCCTTTTAGGAGTTGGATCATCAAGCAGTCACAATGATTAGCATTGGCTTTCTTTAGACTAGATGTCCAAAATGGGCTTTTCCTTTCTTAAGTGCTTTCATAAGCTTTTTGCCACTGTCTTTCCCTTCCCCTCCTGCCATGAGCTAAATCATGTCCCCCTTCAAATTCTTACATTGAGGCCCTAACTCCCAGTAGCTCAAAATGTTACTATATTTGGAGATAAGGCCTTTAAAGATATAAGCTAAAATAAAGCTATTATGATGGGATGTAATCCAGTATGACTAATGTCTTTACAAGAGGAGGAAATTTGATTTGGGCACAAGAATACAAAGGGATACTTTCTCACAGAGGAAAGATCATATTAGGACACAATGAGAAGGTGCCCATCTACAAGCCAAGGAGAGAGACCTTAAAAGAAACTCACCTGCTGACATATCGATCTTGAACAGCCCTACAAAACTAATACACTGCTAGACACCTAGGGTCTCTCATCTGCATTTGCCTTAATGAATAGCTACATCTCTCCTCTGGCTTTTTCTTCATTCCCTAGGTACCTGGGAACACTCCCACTTTGTTTTTCAGTCAAATTTAACATGATACCAAATGTTTTTCATGTATATGGCCTGTAGCAATGTTTGGAAAATGGTGTTTCTTTTTAACATAAATTATTAATTTTAGAATATCTTAGATTTATATAATTATTACAAAGATAGTATAGTGTTCTTGTATACTCCACACCCAGTTACTTTATAGTTAACATTTTTATTGGTATGGTACATTTATCACAACTAATGAGCCAAAATTGATACATTTGTAGGATAACCAATTCCTCCGCTTTTTAAGTCAGTTATCAAAACAGCTATTCTATTTTTTTCAGGCTACAGTCACACACCAGTTAACTGTGCCTCTCAAAATATAAGAGGTCCATCAAAATCTCCATGACTGGTCCTATTGGAGAACTTTGTCTGAGGCTTCAAAAATAGTTTGATAATCTCCCCAAGACAGTATGTCAAGAGTTCCCCCAAATCCTCTCCTATAATCTACTCCCCACCTACTTACATCATGATGTTGTTGAGGTCTTTTAAGTTTCAAATAATTTGTTTTTTTCTTCTTCTGAAATTTTCCCAACATATCTTCCCGCTCCACTTTATAACATCGTGTGTATTGTTTACATTCTCTAGCTGAGATTTTATGATCTCTTGCTTGTTATATCAGGACAGAACAAATCAAAATACAAAATGATATACTCACAAAGGCTAAATGGAAAAGGTAGGTAGAAAATACCAAGTGTTGACAAGATGTAGAATAAGCACAGTGTCATACATTGCTGATGGGAGTATATATTAGTACAGCCATTTTGGAAACAGAGTAAAAAATTTAAACGAATTATATATAGTCCAACAAATATATATCCAACAAGGAATTTTTGTATTTGTTTACCAGATGACATGCACTAGAATGATTGTAGCAGCACTGCTTGAAATAGAATTAAACTGGAAACTACTTAGAGGCCCATCAACAGTAGAATGGATAAATAAATATCGTTATTTTGCACAATGGAATGATACAGAAGTGGGAATAAAACACTTTTCTTCTCTCTCTATATATATATCAATAAGTGATCTTCAAAACATACTTTACATAGTATTGAATGGAAAAACATGACACAATAGAATACATATTATATGATTATATTTACATAAAGTAGGAGGAAAATGAATCAAATTTGTTAGAAATCAGGCTAGTGGTTCCCTCTGGTGGAGATAATGACTAGAAAGGAGTATGAGAGGGGGTCTGTGGTACTCATAATTTTCTATTTCTTGATCTGGTGCTGGTTCCACAAACACTTTAAGTTTGTGGAAATGCTTCTAGAATTTTGCTGATGACATGAGCATTCTTCAGTACGTTCATTATGATACCCCGCAAAATGAAAAAAAAAGTTCATAAAAGTATTACCCTATTACAGTGTATGATGACATAGTCACTGTTCCTCCAGGTGTTTCTAGATCATACTTTTTTCATGCATGGTCAAAGCTTCCTTGTTATTTCATTTTTACTGACTGCAGCAACTTCTCCTCTTTATCATTGCCTTTTATTAGTTTCCTGTCATATCTCTCCTTGAGCAAAAATTTTGAGCCTTTATTCCCTGGTTCCAGTTATACCTAGCTCCACTTATTTTACAGCAATGAGTTTTTTAAAATTTACTGATAACACATCTAATCACTTAGATTCTTTATTGTCTTAAAATCTCCACAATTTATAACTCCTTCATTCTTGTAGCTACACTCTTGAATTTCTTATCACTCAGAATCATTCCACACTATGGAGTTCCCGTTGTGTCTCAACAGAAATGAATCTGACAAGCATTCATGAGGACACAGGTGAGATCCCTGGCCTCGCTCAGTGGGTTAAGTATCCGGCATTGCTGTGAGCTGTGATGTAGATCACAGATGCAGCTTGGATAAGGCATTGCTGTGGCTATGGTGTAAGCCAGCAGCTACAACTCTGATTCAACCCCTAGCCTGGGAACCTCCATATGCCACGGGTGTGGCCCTAAAAGATAAAAAATAAAAAAAAAGAATCATTCCACACTAGAATTTTTACTTTCTAATATTCTATTCTCTCAACTCAGTTTTCTGTCCTCATAATTATACACATACAGATGAACACACAGACACATACCTTCCACATCAAGAATTCAGATTCTTCAACAAGCGGTTAGGTTTTTTTCACCCCAACTACCAGAACTCTCATGGATTTATTTCCTTTATATTAGTCCTAAATGTTTTTAAAGAGAAATTTCTATGGACTTTTATTGATGTGCCAATCACTTTAGTAATTTAATATACTAACTCAAGCGATTCAAATTTGAAAATGGTTATTTGACATACTGTTTTCCTGAGGGAGTTTTTTCTTAACTTAATCAGGCAAAAACTTCAGTTAAAAAAATTAGTAAAGGAAATGTAGAAAACTTATCAGTCCAAGCAAAGAAAAGGAAAAAGAATCAAAGAAAAAGCATTGTAAAAAGAAAACACAAAACAAGGTCGATTAAAAATATAACCTTAAGCAAGATCAAACAGTCAAAAAACTAACAGAGGTAGGAAAGCTGTACACAGCACAATTAATTTTTTTCCAGCAGCTCTATGAAGGGCAGCCTGGGGTAAAGACCTGGTCCTGGGAGCCCCTGGCCAGATGCCTTCGCCCATTAAGCATGTACCCAGGAAGTGGGGGTCCAGAATCTGGACTCCATCTGCCTGGGAAGGTCAGATGAAGCTGAGCGGGTGCCTGAAGTTTCCTCCAAACCAAGGCCAGAGTGCTGGCAGTGCTTGCAGGCACCTGCAGAGTCGGGCCACCAGGCTATCATCCCAGAAGTCCACTCTACCCTGCCGGTTGTCCTTATTATACTTGGATTGCTTTTTCCTGAACATCCTCTCCTGGCACCATAGCACTATAATGGGCTAAGATAAAAGCTTCTCAATAGTTTGTAAAATATACGTAGTATACATACACATATATAGAACTGATTCGCTTTTCTGTACACCTGAAAATAATGCATTTTAAGTCAACTATACTCCAGTTAAAAAAAAAAAAAATTCTTCCTGATTTCACTGTTGGCACCAAACAAGTTGTGAAGGTACAGAGAATAGGAGAGCAGTGGGATGAGGCCCTGGCTGCAGGAAAACTAGAGCCACTAGCTTCTGATTGCTGCTCCTGGGCACTCTTTCAACCCACCCTCACCCCCGCCCCCTGCCCTGCAACTTCTCTCCCTCCTCCTCCCTCTCCCCCTCCTGCCTCCTTCTTACTCAGGCTCTGGTTTAGGCTCTGGTTCTAAAACAAGTCTCCTACTCCCAGCCTCTCTTGTACCATGGCTGGCTGCCAAAGCTATAGTAGAGCTTCCATCTTAAACTTTTGGATATACCACTTCAAACAGTTTTTAGCATATTTAATTGCTGTATCCTTCCTTCACTGTACATCTTTGGGCAATTCAGCAATGCCCATTTCTCTATCTACACCTTGGCTCTCTTAAATAATACTGGAGAAAATTGTTTTAACTGTATGGGTTTTGGCTACCACAATTGTGTGTTCTTTAAATATAGCTGGATCTTTGACATATGCAGCAAGTCATATTGCCCCAATTATGCTATGTAACAAACCACTTCAAAGCTCTGTGATTTAAAACATCAGTTTATTTTTTCTCCTAGATCTGTGTGTGTGTAGGATGGGGTGATTGTATTTAATGTATATTCATGGATCCAGATTTGCTCTACAGCCTTTCACCCTCCTTGCATAAGCAGACTGGAGTGTTTTTCTCAAAGCTGAAGGAGAGGATCGAGGCAAGAAGTCTAATAATGAAAATGATTTCTAAGTTACTGCTTACATCATATCTAATATCCTGTAGCCAAAGCAAGTCATACTTCTGAGCTCAAGGCAAGAGTGGAGGGGGATCTTCAAATTTAAATGGCAAAAGTGAGATGGGAACAGTTGGGATTAATAAGGCAATCTATCACTGTACAGGTTAACAAATCATTACCACTCATGCCTTTGGTTGACTCTACTTATAATTTCCCTCAATAAATTAGTCTGAACTTGTATTTCTATCCTTAAGTCCCACATCTACACATATTTTGTTGAAAGATCATTTACCTTCCTATTTCACAGGGGAAAAAAGTCTATTAGGCATGAATTCCCTTAATTTTCTGTCTTCTCATTCCCACACTTAGACTTACCTATATTATATGCTTTTATATATCCTTCAAGTATCCAGGGGAAATCAAAAAGCATTTTAAAAATTAATACAATTTAAGGCTACTTTAAAAAATACCTAGATCATGATCTCCCAATTCAGTAAATTCTCTTCATCTCTCTTTGTCTCTCCCCCTTTGTCTCAATGTTTCTCGTGTGTGTGTGTGTGTGCGTGCGCTAGCTCTATGAATATTTCCTTCCCCTGTCTTGTTTTTTATATACATGGTACAGTAAAATAGTCTGAGGCTTAAGTCTTTTTTTTTTTTTAAAGCAAAATGTGCTAAATCAATTAGCTAGGGAAGAAATGCCCAAATATTTGATCTTGAAAACAAATGGCTTCAAGACACTTCAAGGAGATTATGGAAAAGAGCAAAGTTTGCATTAATTCTCAGAGCCCCTTATCAAATTGCCAAGGTCAGTGGACAATTTTCAGGTTTTATCTTCCTTAACCCCTCTGAAAATGATTCCTTTTTGAAACTTTGTATGAATTTTATATTCTCTCCCTTGTCTTCTCTGTTACCACCTGGGAAAAATGCTCTTCTTAAATATCATTTTTCTCTGCTTGCCACTTGGCTGTCGTTTTAAAAGTAATCTTGAATATCTGTGATGTAATACATTATAACAAGGTTTATAATATAACTACCCAGGGGAAAATTTTTCTTCATTTGATTTCCTTGAGGGCACCCCACAGTCAAACTAAGGCATCCATTTTTTTTGCTTCTACACATGTTTCTTAATTCCCATATTGCCCTCTTATAAATTATGGATGCCTTTGGTATTTATCCTTATTTTACCTGGATAGAAATGTTTCCATGGCATGGTGAGAAATGCTACAAAATGTGATTTATTTGGCTCCATATTCTCTAGGGGATTGTTTTACTACTGTGCTTTGGAGTATTTTGGATTCCACTGTGAGTTATAATAACAACTTATCTGTGAAATAAGCCATTTCGCACCATGAAAGATTGACAGAATTGAGAAATGACTGCCTTTAAAAGAATAAAAAAAACATACAGAAGCATTACAAAATTCATGAGGAATTCCTACTGACATTTAGAAATTCCAGTTATCTTGGGGACTCAAATTTTAGCTGTTTTGTTTGTTTGATTTTAAATTAAATCTTTCTCCAAGTGAATTCATTTGGATCATTTATTCAAAGGTTTTATAAATTCACATGTATCCCCCTGGGAAAACTTTGACCCTTGAAATAGTTGTAAACATTTCTGTACACTGTTAATTCTGAGAACTTTGTGGTTTTTAATGATGAATTTAGGGCTACAAAATCCAGAAGGTAGAAAGAAAAATAGTTGAGATCATCCAATAGCCAGCTAAAAGGACAGCTCTGATGAAATCTCTCAAGGAGGAAAGGTGTTGGAAACATGTGTAGCTACAAGAAATGGTTTAAATCAAATGGTCTAGCTTTAGGATAGAGGTGATCCTGTTTTGAATAGCACTTTTCTTCTCTGCTTTCCTTGCAAAGGGTGGTCATTCATAGAAAAGACCACTGAAGAGAAAACAGAAACAATAAAAAACAAAATGAAAATAACAAATATAACCAAGACTGAAAAGAAGGAGCTTGATGTCATTATCAGAGAAAGAAGGACTAAGTCTGTGATTCGGTCCTTGTTCTCTGACCTGGCCTAAACCTACTCAGGAGCCCCATGGAGTCTTCGCATGTTCTTCTGCCCCATTTGGAAGTATCTTGTATGTCCTCTGACTATGGGCAGGGGTTAAGACACTACATATCTGAGAGACTAGGGTAACCACGGCTGGTCAGATGCTTCACAGAGTTCTCAGTCTATTAAGCCCTGAATTGGGCCTTGACTCTATTTCCTTCTTATATCTCTCAGTCTTAAGCATTTCCAGGAGAGAAGGGGCAGCAGTAGGGTAGAGAGAGAGGAGAAATAAGTCTTCCTCCTGTTTTTTTTTTTTTTTTTCCTCAGCTAAATTTGATACTGGGAACACTTCATTTTGATTATACTTCTTTTCTATCTTTATAGGAACTCTGCTTCTAGAACTATCTCCACTCCATTCCTCCCTCCCTCCAGGGTGAGCTCTTCATCATAGGCCTCCTGGTCTGGGCTGGCCACACATTTTTGGAGACGAACTTTTTCTCCTTATCTAATAGCAGGAAGAGCGCTAGAGAGAGAGAAGGCATTGTCCTAGCCACATCCGTTTCTGCTCTCACCCTGAAATCTTAGGCGGCTTTCTCCCTTTTGCTGCAAATGTCATGACTGGCAAGATATGTGCACAACCAAAGCTACTCAATAGGAAGTTTAGCAGTGATATCCTCAACAAGTTGCTTTTTATCTTCCACCTTTTTTACCTGGCCTCTTCTTTAAAATATATTCTAGACAAAAAGAGCCCAGGAATGTATGGACATGGTTTGAGTAAAGAAGACTTGTAGGAATTTGAGAAAGATGGTATCAGATAATGTGAAAACCATACAGAGTCCAAATAAGATTTGAATCCAGTTGAGAGCTCTCATATTTCCTGCAATTTTTCCAATTAGTATTAATATTTAAAATTTGTCTCTTTATCTGGGTTTTACTCAGCTCTTTATCTTCTTAAAAGGTGGTTTCTACTTACAGAGAATTCACAAAACTTAGACATAATTTTCTATTCCTGGAGTTTCTTGAGCACTTCCTGAGTCATGGATTTTTCTAATGACACCAGTAATCTCCAGAAAACTTTGTCATTATTCATCAAAATTTCCAGATCTTTTATCCAACTTCTCTTCAAGTACCTGAAGGGAATATTGAGCAGAACATACCCATTCCTCCTTACACCATCCAGACCCCAAACCTATACCATGTCAATTGAATCTATCTGCTTACTTAGGGAATCCTAAAGGTAGGGTATTTCTAAGAGGACATTAGACGGTATAAATAACAAAGTTTGACATTTTGGCTAATTTAAACATCTTTGTTATTACCTTCCCTTATTCCCTGGAGATAAGAAATGGAAAAAAACTCTGGTAAGAGAACTCTATCTAACAATTAGATTGGGTGTTTCTCTTAAGGAATTCTAGCGTGCTATTACTAGAGAAGTGGGAATAGAGGCTAGAAAAACATGAATAAATTCTCAAGGGAAAGTGCTTTCAGATTTAGCTATAACATAAAAGAGCCTCTGTGGAATACATCTGCTCCTGATTTGATTTTTTCCTCTCCAGTACTCTTCATCTTTTATGCTATAACCCCCCCTTTCTAGTGGTAACCCACTTCCCTCTCTCAGAAAAAACTACCCTTTCTACAGGAAGAGGTTCCATTTTTTGTTTCTTCCTATTATCTGTAAAAGAAAGCTCTTTCTTGGGTTTCACCTGGAGGAGAACTGACATTTCCTTTTTGTCCAGTCCATAGGTTCCTGAGAACAGAGGACTCTAAACCACCTGGGCCCTAGATGGGTCAATAGAACTACCATTTAGATTAAAGGTAGGCTTACTTCCATGTGATTTACTTATATAGTAGACATATCATATGAAAAACAGTGCTAATTAATCACTAGAGACAATATAGTCTAATTCTACATATGGAGATCATCTTTTTTCCTACTGGTCCCCACTCCCTATCTCTAAATTATTGTGATTAAGAATATACGGATGTTTCTAATCCCACTTAAGAACTCAGGGTATCACCAAAAACTGTCACTAGGTTGCTCAATTTGAGGATTATTTTTATCCTGGTAATACTTTATATATGGGTTATCTAATCTATCTACAAAACTACATCTCTCTTCTCTTCTTGTCTTTGACATTAACACAGTCAGAGATTATGCCTATTTTCTTTATATTTATAACCATGAGCATAGACAATGCCTAGCAAAACACAGGTACTCAATAAACACTTGTTGAATAAATAAATATAGGTCTTAGGTCAGAGTTTATCTTGGCTCAGGAGTATACACAAAGAATGGCAGCTGATACCTGCAGTAATAAACTGTATAGGTTTAAGAAGAACATACCATTGGCTTATTGATGAGTGCTGTTTCATCAATAAGAAACTAACTAAGGATTAATACTCTGGCCATCTCTCAATTTCTCTTTATATCAGAAAGGATACTAACAAAATTAAGAACCCGAAACATTTGAGCCATTTTCAAGGATTGTAAATGTGAATGAAAGGCAGAAACTAAGTTCGTTCACTTTCAAATAGATCAATAAACTGATTTCTTTCTCTGCAAACATGAAGTGATAGGCTCCCCCAAAAATCACTTGTGCTTGTGATCCGTTGCCACAAGAAATCTCACCAGGTCTCTTCAGTTACCTTAATTCCAACACCTTTTAACATTGGCTTCATGTATGTGGTTTCCTCCTTATTTTTTCATTTCTAGTTTCTGCTTCACTGCCCAGAACTTTCAGATTCGTCAGTAGCAATTTATTTTCTTCAATCCTGGTTTTTCCACTAGATAATAGTGGTTCTATGTTTTATTGCCCATGGACCAATCTCATTCCTCTCCCTCACATCAGGCTCCTGTTTGCCCTGGAGGGTGTTCAGAATTTATTACTGTTATTCAGAATCCATTATTAGATTCATGGTTTTAGGGATACTAACTTGTCCCTGCCTTAGGGCCATGGGTTGAAATGCAATTTAAATGTCGACGGAAAAAATAAAAACAAAAACAAAATATTCTAGATCTGAGACTCTTTGACTTATGTGCCACTTGTGCTATTAGAGTCACAGCTTCCATCACTAGTTTCTGGAAAAACCTGGAAGAGTGGTGCATATTTTCAGGAGACACTAAGATCTCTGTTCCAGGAGAGAGTTGGAGGTAGGGAGAGGGTAATAAGATTCTTGACACTCTATGTTTTTGTTTATTTGGTGTTGGTGGGCAGAATGGTAGATCACTTCGTACCTCTCACACAGCTGCTTGCTGCGTGAAGATACTCCCAGCTTCCTAGAAGTAGTAAATGATAAGTTTGGATGTTCAGGCCCAGGAAGGGATGTCATCACTGTTACTCACAGACCTTGGGAAAAGCGATGAAATTAGGGTAAATATGTAAAAATATGATTATATGTTTGTTGGCAAGAGAATAGGACATGTCACTGGATGCACTCAAATGCTAGCTAAAGTAGACTGCAGTGTAACCTGAACACGTAAAGATTTGAAAAGTAGTTTGAGGAAAGCATTGGAAGTTTGAAGATACCACTCAGGAAAAATGGCAGTTGGGAAGTACTGGGAAATCAAGCAAAAATAACATTTTCAAGAGTATTATGGGATTTAGCTAAAGTTTAATGCCATGATTTTAAAAAGATATATATGCTATATTGAAACAAACATGTGACTATCTATTGCAGTGGCAGGAATTTTAATATAAATAGGACAATGGCTAGAGACTTCATTGGTTTCCTAGAGAGGGAATGTGGCAAAAGATTTGAGGGTGTTGGCAGGATTACAGTTGAGTAATATACCATGGGATATGAGATGGATGCCAATGAAAGGAAAACCAGTAGGCTATGATCCTTTTCAAGCCTGGAGTCTAACTTTTATTCCCAACCTTAATGTTTTTTCTTTTGGTTCTATTTTCTGATAATTGTCTGAAATCTGTTGTTATCCACAGTCCTCGTGTATTTAAAGTATGTATGTCCTACAACACATATGTAGAGCATTAAAAGTTTGCCCAAAGTATACCACTTTATTATTGTTGTAAATGGATTGTAAAATATATTGTACATATAGAGTCTTTATACATAATAAGCAAAGTATAAGAATGTAATAGAAATATGATGACCTTTTAAAAAGGACAGTGATAGCAGGAAAAAAATCATTTTAAAAATTCTAACTAACTTCTGTTGTGCTATGAAAAATAGTTGATAATTTTTTCTACTTATTTCTTCAAAGAAAACATCTTCATTAGTCTGTGTGGCAAGAAAAATACATGTCTACAGCATATCTTTTGTAGCATAATATCAGGTAAGATTTAGTTGTTTTTCTCTACTCTCCCCCCACATATATCATTTTTGTATTCTCAGGACTATCCATATGTTTTGTTTTTGTTTTAAAACTTAAACTTTTTTTTTTTTTTTTTTTGCTGTTAGAGATATTGAATTTGTATCTATAAAACAGTAAGTTATGTTGGGGAAGCAATTTTTTTTTTGTTCAATAATATGGAAGACCTATTTTGATTCTGAAAAAGTCAGTCAAAATAGGCAATTAGTGCACCTTTCCATTAAATAATATCTTTAACTGGTGGTAAAAATCACTTGAATCCAAGCAATGTTTATGGAATGTGAACTTTCCATAAATAAATTACCACAAAGAAGTCCATCATGCTAATGTAATGTGACCAAAGGCTATATTGTTTTAGGTGAAAAAAAAAGTAGCTTTAAGAATTTCTATTTTTCTGCTTTGCTGGAATTAGCAATCAACCAACTGAGAACAAATGAATGGGAATACTAATATATGCACCATAAAAATCAACCTTTGGAAATTTGTTCATGCCAGGTTCTCAAGTCAAGGGCTGTGTCCTGATAGTTTCACAACTGTTAATAAGATCCCATAGTTAGGCATACCATGATAAACCTGATTAATTTTCACACTTCAGAGTAAAAATTGATTTATTAAGGGGGAAGGAGAAATTATTTCCCAGTATAAGAATTAAGTATTAGATTTTAATTTTCTTTCCTAATTTAGCATCTTACTATATTTTACAAAACATGAAATAGGTTACTGTAAAGTAAAAATGAGTTTATCCCAAGTCTTTTCCTCATTTTGGCCTCAGAAAACAGAAATACAATGGCTTTGGAATAAGGGCTCTAACAAGTGCAAACTCAAATGCTTTGGGCAATTTATTTAGAATAAGTCTCAGATTTTTTCCCTTTCCAATGCAGTTAATAGCACCTATCTTACATGGTTATTGTGACAATTAGATGAAATTATGAATAAAAATACTTGGTGCTAACCCTGGCATACCATTTAATACATGTTAGTAATTAATTAGCAGTACTTTTGTAATTATTATTGAAAGATATCATACATATTGTTCTTATCATTAGAGAGTAGCTACAAATCTAAAGATAATTAGCATCATTAAAGCAAGATACTTAAATCCCGCTTGCATAGTTTTATTAATGATTTGGCTCAAGGAAATTCAATTGCTCTTATTAGCATTTTCTCATTTGTAGCTCATAAAATTACTATTTTATCCACCTAGAATGGTTTGACAATATATCTTATAATCTTTAATATTTTATGATATCACCATTATTTTCATTAATAAATTTAAGACATTGCACTCCATAACAATAACTTTAAAGTTAAATATTAGGTTAGTTCAACTACAGAGACTTATTAGAATTTGTCCATTTTGAATGTAATTGAACTGAAATTATCCCAGTTGTTCCATTTAGTTATGCTGTAAGAAAGCTAGTTCTGTCAGAAGATGTGATTTTATTTGAACACAATTTTAAAGATACATATTGGTAAACAACCAATAAGATATAAAATATTAATGACATAAGGGGTCCTTCATGACTCACTTCCCTCTCTACTTTCCAGGTATATGGCTTATCATGTTATAAATGAGACTTACGCTACAACATTTACAAGCTATATCCTGGTTCTAGCCTTCAGCTTTTTCAAATGCTAGTCTTGCCTAAGAAGTCCACTACCTTCTACTTTTTCCCTTTCCATCTCTGATTCTTTTCATGTTATCCTTCAGGATTCAATTCATATGTCACTTTCAAGTGAAAGCTCCATAGATAGCATTTCTTCTCCATCACTTCTCACCAGACAAACCAAAGGTACCATTGGCATGTTAATAATAAGTGAGGTAAGATTTTTGTTTGCTTCTTTTTTTAAATCAGCTCTTTTCAATGGTCTAAGATCTTGAAGGGAGGGAATATGTTTTTTTCACTCCAGTACTGATCTCAGTGATTGGCATAAATTAAAAACATAATTCATAACTTTTTGTAAACAAATGCCTGAATAAGGAGAAAAATTAGAGACAGGATTTTTGAGTCTTCAGGTTGCATTTGGCCAGTCTCTAGAGCAATACTAAATCTTTCAAATAAAGTAGCTATTATTTCAAAAGAAAAGTTGAATAAACAAACAAACAAAAAAATCTATAAAATGGTAGGGAAATCTAACAATGTCAATGAGTTAAAATTTAATGGATTTAAATAGTGGATCTCCACCTAGAAGGCAATGAACCTGGAGCAGCACTGTAGTCAGGTAAACTGTGTTTTGTGGGGAACATTCTTGGCTGAAGAGCAATGGCTGTGGATGATTGTCTCCTCAGCACTCTTTTTTTGTTGCCTTTTTTAGGGGCCGCACCCGTGGCATATGGAGGTTCCCAGGCTAGGGGTCTCATCAGAGCTATAGATGCCAGCCTACGCCACAGCCACAGCAATGCAGGATCCGAGCCATGTCTATGACCTACACTACAGCTCACAGCAATGCCAGATCCTTAACCCACTGAGTGAGGCCCACAGATCAAACCTGCAACCTCATGGTTCCAAGTCAGATTCGTTTCCACTGCACCATGACAGGTACTGCCAGGATCTACATTTATGCTAAAGGCAACAAATGGAACAGATTCCTCATCCTTAGGCATATTGCATAGACAGCCTACATGTTCACTTTCTCTAGCATTAGCAGCAGAGACAGAGGGCTTCTTCTCTGAAGCAACTTTACTCTCTGTGAGGTATTTTTCACAAATAAGATCTCTAGCTTGTTTTGCAAAGTCTGCTTATTCTGGTGGCAGGTAGGACATATTCAGGACCCAGGGAAAGGTAGGAGCATAGAAGACTGGGGAAAGTATTCGCTCAGTGGAACTCTTAGAACTATCAAGATTATTGTCCCTGATAGAGAGGTGGACACTGTAGTGAGGTACCTCCCACCACTGATTGGGAGGAGAGGTGCGAGGGAACAGAATACTCCAGTTACAGTAGAATGCTATGGAAGTTCTGGTTAGCGAGTTATTAGTTTATTATAACATTAAAAACTTTGATTTTTCAACTCTACAACTTATGACTGTGGTAATATATTCATAATATTAGTTATAACTTTGATTGTTACAAATATATATTATATTTGAAAAGATTTCGATGGAACACCCCCACCCCCATTATTTTCCCCTTTAGGCCTACTCCTTCTTCTTCTCTGCCTTAGGAGATTCAATCTTTAGTAAGTGTATCAACTTTTGTTCTAGTTTCTAATTAGTGTGGTTAATGGGGTGCCCAGTGGGAGGGTGGTGGGGAATAAAAGAAAAGTGAAATATGGGTGTTTATTCTGCAGAGCTCCTCCCTATTGGGTTGTCTTAGGATGACTGCCTCCCTCTGCAGTCCTTTCCCCAAGACCTTTTTTGACTCCTCTATCTACATATCTTGTATCTAGGGGTAGTAACACAACGGTGTCCCTAGCCCCAAAAGGGGCTCCAGTGTATATTGTGTTTTCTATATGTCCTCCTTATATCTTTAAAATTAGTTGCTTTATTAATCCCTCCATGAATTAATGTAATTCAAGTTTAAGCCATCTGTTTTTTTATGGAACCACAACTAATATAAAGATAAATTCTCTGTTCTCTGTTTTCTACTATAGTGCCATATATCCATATTGTGCTTATGTGGTCCACATACAAAGTTATCAGTCAGACACTAGGCTATGTTATGATACTCCATATTCTATTGCTCTAGCAATCAATCCATGTATTAAAAATATCTTATTTGTTTCCAGTTAATTTGGGCCTTTTTGAAAAATAATTTGGGCCTTCATATATTCAGAGGTATAGATTTTAAGATATTCTTCACTCCCAGAAAGAAATTTCCCTCCTAGAAACTATCAGTGTTTGAAACATATTAAGAATACAGTAAATATTTATTGAGTGTGTGAATAAGTAAATGTGAGTGAACGAATGTGTTAATAATGAAAAAATAAGTAGCTTCAATTAATGGTATGTATGTAGGCATGTATGTACATATGCCTTAAATGTTTACAATATGTATTTATCTCTAGGTTTTTTCATCCACTATTGATAGTGAATAAAGGAGTAAGAAATGTTAAATGAAAAAACCCAGAAACACTTACTGCCTTGTCTGTGGAGGTATCCTAAGGTAATTAATCCTGCACGGTGAAGCTTGGGAGCCCATTAAACTGAGAATCAATTAGACTGGAGATCACTAAGATATAAATTACTCACTAGAGACTTGGAGAAAAACTGAGTGAAAAGTTGTTGAATTTCATTGTTCTGTCTTATTAGGCAAACACTTGGGGGAAAATTCCAAGAAAAAAAGCTTTGTATATCTCATAGGACAAAGAGAGGTGAGAACCTTTATGATTTATCGTCTCTCTTGACCTACTTAGGTGATTATTACATTAGAGATTTCCTAAATTTTGACTCACACCTCAATTCTTGGATTAGATAGTATTTGGTCATTGTATATTATTATTTTAAAGTCCTTCAGAATTTTAGATTTTTCAAATAAATCTACCTCAAATTTGTAGTTTACATTCCCCTCCCTCTTTTTATGCTTTCTTAAGTTCTGTTGTCAGCATTATCTTTGAAAAATCTTATTTTTGGCCCTGGATCACTTTATACAGCATGGATCTTATATATTCCTTAGTGCTCTGGGCAACATTTGTAGACTCATTTTCTGCTATGTTTTCTATAATAGTTATAGAAAATGTTTAATTCTCTTCTATAGTGAAACATCTTTCCTGGATTCTTTTTTGGGGTTAATGCCAATGATAATTGGTGCAATACAACTTCAGAAGTCATCTTTGAATTTCCTTGCTTTTTCACATCAAATCCATCAGCAAGTTAGGTTGATGTTACAACCAAAACATATCACCACTGTGTTAAATTCTCTCCATATTCAGCTGCTCTATTTAAGCCATAGAAATCTTCCAAGTAGTTTCATTCTTCCATTCTTGTCTCCCTACAATCTATTTCCTAATATAAATAGGATCATGTCATTCTCCTGCTTAAAGTACTCTACCACCTTTCTCATTATTTGTTGCCCCTTGTTGGTGGCAGGCATGTGACTTGCCCCAGCCAATAAAAAAAAAATCTGGGTATATAAAATATAAACGCACTTCTATGCCAAGGCCTTAGGAACCTACTCACAGAACCCCTCTCTGGTTTTCCTTACCCCTGCACAAGCTCAAGATGATCATTTGTTGGGAAGCTAGGCCACCTGCCAACCATAAGCTGAAAGGGACCATAGAAAACGCAACTCTAATTTTCTAGCCTTTAGCTTACACTGGGAAAAAATGCAAGGGGCTAAACATAAGATGCATAAGTAATTTTGAATTTCTTCCACAGTTAGTGTCAAAAAAAAAAAAAAAAAGAGGCAGTATGGAATAGAATGATCTGTGGTGCTGTACAAGCTTAGGCTGAGGTGTAGGAGAAATAAAATGAGGGAAAGAATGTTTTTGCACAAACTGAAGTCTTTCTTGTGCCAGAATAATTTATTCCTTTTATTTTTTCATGCTCATATGTTATCTCCCAGTGTAAGAAAAATGAGAAAACTGTACTCAAAAGTCCTTATATATCCTCACTACCTCTAAATGATATGACTGGTATATTTCCCCCACCGTAACTTACATTTTCTTTAAGGATAAAATAAACACTTGAGATTGAAAATTATTAAAAAATTTTTCCAGAACAGAATTAACTGCAAAAGCTAGGCAGAATGAGACAATTAAGACACTTTGGATGATTTGTGTGGTCTGAACTGTTTTGGGTTGCAGGGAGCAATTTTGAGAAGAAGGAACCATAGTTCCAGTTATGCTATTGTAAGTAATTGAGTATATATTTTATTTTATTTTGTTTTCAGTGCTATAATACAAAATAGTAAGATATTTGAGACTGTTTTAGTTTTTCTGTTGAAAGATTACTATACAAGGACACATTACTTAGAGTGACTTCTATATATAAAAATAGTACTGGGAGCCTCTTTTTAGAACCATAAAAGAAAAACATTATGATCATATCTATATATCAAATAGGACCAAGTGGAATAAAATAAAATATAAATTACGGGACCTTACCAACATTTTATATTTTAATGGCACCTTGATTCCAGAGAAAGTCTTACATAATATTGTAAATAGAAGATATATTTCAGTTGCAAAATCCCACCTGCAGTTGCCTCTCTATTTATGTATATATATGTATATGTACTATATATGTACAATATGTATAATTTACATACATATAATTTTTTGTACATCGTTTTTGTTTTGTGATACAGAATTGAGTCTTGAAATGAATCAGTAGAATTGCCTGGAGCTTTGACTATCCCAAGAAATGGCACTTTAATAGATAAAAGGTGTACATGAATTATAAGTTTTAGGCTACTGAATGTTATAGTTATTTCAGAGTTATTTAAAAATCAAAACATAGATGAATCCCACAAAGTCATCGAAAGTAGATCTTGAGTTTCTTACACAAAAAATATACATACTCTACTTTTCCTTCAGTTTATATGTCATTTAAATAATATATGTGACATTTTAAATTTTGATGATAGACATAAATTAATAGTTCCATTCATGTTCTTTACAGTGGTTTCTACCTGGGGCATTGCAATTCAAGTGTTAATTATCTTTGGTTCTTTAGATAGAGTATAAAAATGCGATAAAAAGTGGCTTCCAGAGTTGCTCCTTGAAAGCTGGAAAACTGGATGACAAGGTTTCCTGGAGCTGCTGACCCCCTACTTTGATGTACCTCTTGTCAGAAAACCATTGTCTAACATGAAAGAAGGTATGTAGTACTACTTGAAATTAATGGTCAGTAATGTCAGGTAGACCTCTCAGGCATAATATGTTAGTGATGTTAATTCGTTACCTGAATGTCATATTCTTTCTGTTAGTGTAAAAAACTAATACTGTGAACTATATATTTTACAGAAGACTAAAGGTAAGATACATAGAGTTTTGGCAATCAAATTTGGTGGAAATCTAAATTAAGGATTTCAAAGAAGGAGCAGCACAGTAGCCTCCTCTTATCATAGAGTATAAATACTTTAAATATTGAAATATTAAAACAATCACATAAATAAATTTATAATAATTCTCCCTCATGGGAAAATGAATCATTTATACTCTGGAAATATCAGCTATAGAAACTGAGTGAATATACTTACATGATTAAATCTCATAAGAATTTGTATTATTACTAGGAAATAAGTAGAAAAATTATTTATTTATTTATTTATTTTTGTCTTTTGTCATTTTAGGGCCACACCCACGGCATGTGGAGGTTCCCAGGCTAGGGATATAGTCAGAGATACAGCAGCTGGCCTATGCCACAGCCACAACAATGCAGGATCTGAGCCATGTCTGCAATCTACACCACAGCTCACAGCAATGCCAGATCCTTAACCCACTGAGCAAGGCCAGGGACTGAACCTTCAACCTCATGGTTCCTAGTCCGATTCGTTTCCACTGCACCATGCTGGGAACCCCGTGTAGAAAAAAATTAAAATCACGCACAAAGCCTTATAATTTGGGAAGGTAAAGGGAGGTACTGTATTATACCACAAAGACAGCATGGGAATCTTTTTACCACCTTGAATGTACAATATTTAAAAACATGAACAATAATACAAACAACTTAAGATGGTGGATTAGATGGAATGGAGCTCACCTTTTCTCATGAAAACACCAAAATTACAACCAACTGCTGAACAACTACCAACAAAATAGCTTGATGGGAAACTGCCAAAAAATAAATCATACACCCAAAGACAAAGAAGAAACCACATTGAGATGGTAGGGAAAGTGCTTTTGCAATATAAGCAATCCCATACCCAACAGGTGGGCAATCCACAGATAAAAATAAGTATCACAGAGTCTCTCCCACAGGAGTAAGAGTTATGATCTCCACAACAGGTTCACCAGCCTGGGGAGTCTGTCTTTGGAAGGAGGATCCCTTGAAGCATTTGGCATTGAAGGCCAGCAGGGCTTATGCACAGGAGCTCCACAGGACTGGGAGAAACAGAGACTCAACTCTAGAAGGCTGCATGCAGGATTTCATGTGCACTGTGTCTCAGGGTGAAGCAGAGTCTCTCTAAGAATCTGGAGGGTTCTTACCTGTGGATCTTAGAGAATCTCCTGGGAAAACCAGGGGAGGACACAGCTTGCTGTGGGGGAAGGACATTGGAGGCAAAAGTCTTGGGAATAATCATTGGCATGTACTCCCATGGATGTGACCATTTTGGAAAAGTCTGGCCCCACCAATCAGGGCTGAGAAGCCCTAAGCCAAACAACAAACAAGGTGGGAACACAGCTCCACCCATCAGCCAAAGGCTGCCCAAAGTCCTCCTAGTCACACAGCTACCTCTAATCACACTCAGAGACAAAGACCACCAATCAAAGGGATATGAAACAGCTCCTACCAGTGAGCAGACAATGGTCACTTCCATCAGGAAGCCTCTAACAAACCCCTGTACCAACTTTAGCCACAAGAGAGCACACATCAGAAATAAGAGAGGCTACATAAACCTATAATCTGCAAAATGGAGACCACACAAAAATCCATACAAAAAGACAGAGAAATATGACTTAGATGAAGAAATAAGAAAAAAACCAGAATAACAGCTAAGTGATCTGGAGATTAGCAGCCTCCATAAAAAGACTTTAAAGTCATGATCTTAAAAATGATTCAAGATCTTGGAACAAAACAGAGGCAAGGATTGATGGCAAACAAGGAAATAGAGTATTTAAAGATTAAGTAAGCAGAGATTCAAAATGAAATGACTGAAATAAAACCAACATCAGAATATGAAAGGCAGAAGAACAAATAAGCAAGGTGTAAGACAGACTGATGGAAATCATTGACACAGAACAGAAAAGAGAAAAAAAGAATGAAAAAAAATGAAGACAGTATAAGAGAACTCTGGAACAACTTCAAATGCACCAACATTTGCATTATAGGGGTGCCAGAAGACAAGAGAGAGAGAAAGGGCCAGAGAAAATATTTAAAGACATAAGGGTTGAAAACTTCCCTAACATGGGAAAGGAATCACTCACCCAATTCCAAGAGGCACAATGATATACCATATAAAATAAATGTAAGGCAGAACACATTGAGACACATATTGATCAAACTGACCAAAATTAAAGACAAAGAGAAAATACTAAAAGAAGGTACAGAAAAGAAACAAGTAGTATAGAAGGAAACCCCAATAAGATTTTCAGCTGATTTTACAGCAGAAACTCTACAGGCCAGAAGGGAGCAGCATGATATACTTAAAAAGTGATGAAAGGAAAAAATCTCCAACCGAGAATATTCCACCCAGCAAGGATCTCATTCAAATTTGAAGGAGAAATCAAAAGCTTTACAGACAAGCAAAAGCTAAGAGAATTCAGCACAACTGTATGAGCTTCATAACAAACACTAAAGGAACTTTCCTAGGTGGAAAATAAAGGGTCAGAACTAGAAATAAGAAAATTACAAATGACAGGGCTCACTGGTAAAGGCAAACATATATTAAAGTTATAAATTATCCACACACAAATATGCTACTAAAATCAAATCGTAAGAAGAGGAGGACACAAATGTGACACTGGAGGTGCACTTGCAACTAGGAGACCAACAACTCAAAACAATCTTGTATAAATACAGCTTCCTATGCTAAAACCTCATGGTAAACACAAACCAAAAATCTACAATAGATACACACAAAAATAAAAAAAAAAAGGCAATCCAAACACAACACTAAAGACAGTCATCAAATCACAGGAGAAAAGTGAAGAAAAAAGACCAATAAAAACAAGCCTAAAACAATAAAATGGCAAAACAAGTCCAAAACTATAAAATGGCAATAAGAACATACATATCAATAATTACCTTAAATGTAAATAGACTAAATACTCTAACTCAAAGACATAGACTGGCTGAATGGATACAAGAACAATACCCATATATATGCTATCTTCAAGAGACCCACTTCAGTTCTAGGGACACATACAAACTGAAAGTGAAAGGATGGTGAAAATATTCCATGCAAACAGAAATCAAAGGAAAGCTAGAAAACAATGCACATATCAGACAAAACAGACCTTAACATAAAGAATTTTACAAGATACAATGGAAAACATTGCATAATGATCAAAGGATAAATCCAAGAAGAAGCTTTTACAATTGTAAATATATATGCACCCAACATAGGATCACCTCAATATATAAGGCAACTGCTAACAACCTTCAAAGGAGAAACTGACAATAACACAATAATAGTAGGGGGCTTTCACATTCCACCTATAGCAATGGACAGACTTCCAGACATAAAATCAACAAAGAAACATAGGTCTTAAATGATGCAATAGGCCAGATGGACATATTACATATTTATAAAGTATTCTATCTAAAAGCAGCAGAATACACATTCTTCTCAAGTGTACATGGAGCATTCTCTAGGACAGATCACATTCTGGGTCACAAATCAAGCCTCACTAAATTTTAGAAAATTGAAATCATATCAAACATCTTTTCTGACCATAATGCTATATGACTGAAAATCAACAACAAGGAAAAAAAAAACTGCAAAAAACACAAACACATGGAGACTAAACAACATGCTGCTGAACAACCAATGCATCACTAAAGAAATCAAAGAGGAAATTAATAAATACCTAGAAGCAAATGAAAACAAAGATACAACACTAGAAAATAGAAATGATGAATGGACCAATCACAAGCACTGAAATTGAAACTGTGATTAAAAAACTTCCAACAAACAAAAGTCCAGGACCAGCTGGCTTCACAGGTGAATTCTATCAAACATTTAGGGAAGAGCTAACACCTATTCTTTTGAAACTATTCCAAAAAATTGCAGAGGAAGGAACACTCTCAAACTCATTCTATGAGGCAACCATCATCCTGATGCCAAAACCAGACAAAGATACCACAAGAAAAGAAAATTACAGGTCAATTTCACTGATGAACATAGATGCAAAAATTCTTAACAAAATACTAGCCAACCGAATCCAACAGTACATTCAAAGGACTGTATATCATGATCAAGTGGGATTTATCCCAGGGATGCAAGGATTCTTCAATACACACAAATCAATCAGTGTGATACACCACATTAACAAATTGAAGAATAAAAATGACACAATCCTCTCAATAGATGCAGAAAAAGCCTTTGACAAAACCCAACACCCATTCTGATAAAAAAAAAATAAATAAAAACCTTTAGAAAGTGGGCACAGAGGGAACTTACCTCAACATAATAAAGGCCATATATGAGAAGCCTAGAGCTAGCACCCTTCTCAATGGTGAAAAGCTGAAAGAATTCCCACTGAGATCAGGAATAAGACAAGGATGCCTGCTCTCACCACTACTATTAAACATAGTTTTGGATTTCCTAGCCACAGCAGTTAGAGAAGAAAAAGAAATGAAAGGAATCCATATTGGAAAGGAAGAAGTAAAACTATCACTATTTGCAGATGACATGATACTATAACTAGAAAATCCTAAAGAGGGTACTCGAAAACTGTTAGAGGCCATGAATGAATTTGGCAAAGTCTCAGGATACAAAATCAATACACAGAAATTGATTGCATTTCTATATACTAACAATGAAAGATCAGGAAGAGAAATTAGGCAAACGATCCCATTTACCATTGCATCCAAAAGAATAAAATACTTAGGAATAAACCTACCTAAAGAGACAAAAGATCAGTACTCTGAAACTATAAGACACTGATGAAAGAAATCAAAGATGACACAAACAGATGGAAAGACACACTATGCTCTTGGATTGGAAGAATCTGTATAGTCAAAATGACTATACTACCCAAAGCAATCTACAGATTCAATGCAATTCCTATCAAATTGCCAAGGACATTTTTCGTAGACCTAGAACAAAATATTTTCAAGTTTGTTTGGAAGCACAGAAGACCCAGAATAGCCAAAGCTAGCATGAGAAAGAAAAATGGAGCTGTAGGAATCAGGCTCCCTGATTTCAGACTATATTACAAAGCTACAGTCATCAAGACCATATGGTACTGGCACAAAGACAGAAATATAGATCAATGGAACAGAATAGAAAGCCCAGAATTAAACCCATACACCTACTGTCAACTAATCTATGATGAAAGAGGAAGAATATACAATGGAGAAAAGACAACCCCTTCAGTAAGTTGTGCTGGGAAACTGGACAGCCACATGTAAAAGAATGAAATTAGAAAACTTCCTAACACCATACACAAAAATAAATAAAAATAGATTAAAGACCCAAATATAAGACCAGATACTATAAAACTCTTGGAGGAAAACATAGGTCAGACACTCTCCAATATAAACCACAGCAACATCTTCTCAGATCCACCTCCTAGAGTAATGATAATAAAAACAAAAATAAACAAATGGGACTTAATTAAACTTAAAAGCTTCTGCACAGCAAAGGAAACCCTAAACAAAACAAAAAGACAACCCATACAATGGGAGAAAATATTTGCAAATGAAGCTACTGACATGTTTAATCTCCAAAATTTATAAACATCTCCTCCAGGTCAGCACCAAGAAAACCAACAACCCCATCAAAAAGTGTGCAGAAGATCTAAACAGACAGTTCTCCAAAGGAGACATACATATGGCAAAAAAACACATGAAAAGATGTTCAACATCACTCGTTACTAGAGAAATGCGAGTCAAAACCACTATGAGGTACCACCTTACACCAGCCAGAACGGCCATCATCAAAAAGTCTACCAACAATAAATCCTGGAGAGGGTGTGGAGAAAAGGGAACCCTCCTACACTGTTGGTGGCAATATAAACTGCTGCAACCACTGTGGAAAACAGTATGGAGATGCCACAGAAAACTAAAAATATAATTACCATTTGATCTAGCAATCCCACTCTTGGGCATCTATCCAGAGAAAACCAACACTTGGAAAGGTACATGTACTCCACTGTTCACTGAAGCACCCTATACAATGGCCAAGACATGTAAACAACCTAAATGTCCATTGACAGAGGAGTGGATAAAGAATAAGTGGTACACATACACAATGGAATATTACTCAGCCATTAAAGGTAAATAAATAGCATTTGCAGCAACATGGATGGACCTAAAAATTATCATGCTAAGTGAAGTTAGTTAGTGAGACACCAACATCAAATGCTATTACTTACATGTGGAATCTAAAAAGGACACAATGATCTTCTTTGCAGAACAGATTCTGCCTCACAGACTTTAAAACTTACAGTTCCCAAATGAGACAGGTTTGGGGATGGGGGAGTGGGAGAATGTGCTGGGGGTTTGGGATGGAAATGCTATAAAATTTGGTTGTGATGATCATTGTACATTTATAAATATAACTGAATAATAAAAAATGTTATAAAAAACAAAAGAAAACAAAAGAATGATACAATGGCATTTGCTGCATCAAGGATAGAGATGGAAATTATCATACTAAGTGAAGTTAGTCAAAGAATGAGAGACAAACATCATATGCTATCACTTAAATCTGTAATCTAAAGGCTACAAATGAACTTATCTGCAGAAGAGTAACAGACTCACAGACTTTGAAAAACTTATGGTTACAGAAGGGGTTGGGGGAAGGGAGGGCTGGACAGGGGGTTTGGGATGGAATTGTTCTATAATTAGGTTGTGATGATGGTTGTACAACTATAAATATAATAAAATTCAAAAAATAAAAATTAAAAGCAAATATTCAAATATCCATCAACAGATGAATGTAGTATATCCATATAGAATACTACTCAGCAATAAAAAGGATGAGACCTCTGACCCATCCAGCAACATGGATGATTCTCAAAAATATTTCAAGTGAAAGAACCTATACATTAGAGCACATGTTGTATGATTTTATTTAAATGCAATTCCTAAAAAAAATACAAAGTATACAGACAGATAGCAGATCATTCTTTTCTTTGACTTGTGGCTTGGGTATGAGGACTGACTATAGTGTTAACATGAGAAAGTCTTTCAGGGTGATGGAAGTGTTCTATAACTGAAACATGGTGATAGGTGCACAGCTATATAAATTTACTGAAACTCAATGCTGCCCACTTTAAATGGATGATTTTATACCAGGTATATAATAACTCAACAAAACTTTTAATTAAGTATTGTTTGTCAGAGTTTATGCTGTAGCTAATTCAAGTAGGAAGTCAGGAAGGCAGGGGGAGTTTATCCCTAACATGATGGATGCCAACTCTAGGGGGAAGCTGGGGTAAATTCTTGTTTCTTTATTGCAGACTAATGTGTGCGGTGATTAGTGTATGTTAGTGTGCAGACTACCATACAAATCTTGGGCCAGGTAAATATTTACATGTACACAAAAGGCACACATATAAAGCCTACTGCTGTAATTACTCATAACTCTAGTTTTTCTCATAGATTTAATAAAGAAACTGAACAACTAAACTGGTAATTACACTTCCATCAAATAGGTATTAATCTGAAACACTGAGCAAAAGCGCTGGAAAGGCACTGGCAAAAGAAACAAAAATTAAGACAAGGTTTCTATGTTCAGCTCTCTGCACAGATTAGTGTAGAATAAAGAAACATGCAGTTACTCCTAGCTTCCTCCCTGGAGCTGGAATCCATCATGTCAGGAATAAACTTCCCTTGATTATATCAACAAAACAGAGATTCATCATTAATAAATACAAATAATTCGATTTAATTACCTGAAAAATACACAATTTAAAAGAGTCCCTAGGGCAATAGCAGAATAGCCTGTTAGTATCAAAATTCTCACAAGACCTGTTAGTATCAAAATTCTCACAGGGGAAAATAACTTAAAATCATAAAAACAAACCTATCCGAAATTTGAAACTACTAGCAAACAACAGAATGTAGGCAGCAACTAGATGGGTGTCTGCCATTCAGAGATGAAATGCTGCATGTGAGCATTGTGTTTGTGACTTTTTGCAGAGCCTCCTTAATCAAGTGCAGCTCTGATGACAGAAAGCCACAGACTAACTGGTTTGAGAGCAGAGGACAAAGTTAGGGGCTAAAAGAGGAGGCAGAAAGCTAAGAAGAAAAGCCAGGGAGGAAGTAACAAACAGGACTCGCCCCAAAGTTGCATTCAAAACTCACACAGCTATGTGCTTATCTGCTAGTCTATAAATGCTTGAGGGAACCCCAAAGGTTAGCAAAATGTAGCAACTAGAAGCTGAAAAACCTGTGTAGAAAATTCAGCTGCTGTCTAATATAAAAAAGACAGAGATTAGAATATGGGTCCAGCCAAGTTAATTGCCTGAGAAAACAAAGTTATTGGAATATAATAGAATATGGACTCTACAACCAATCAGAAACCACTAGATATCCAAAGAAACATAAAAAAAGTAATCTATATTCTAGACAAAAAGGCAGTCAATGGAAACTGAAACAGAGCATACCCGGATAGCCATTATTACAAGTATATTCAAGAAATATAAAATTATATACATAGTTAATATAAAGATGTAAAATTCTCAGAAGGAAAATAGCATTAAAAAACCAAAGTCGTAATTCTAGTATTAAATTTCTAATAATTGATTTAAAAATGGACTGAATGTTCTTAATAGCAACACATTAAATACAGGGAGACAATAATATAGATGATGCTGACTTCTCACCAGAGAAAATGGAGGCAGGAAGAAAAGGGAATATTTCCTTTCAGGCTAGAGAGAAATATCACTAGATCCACATGGAATATTGAAGTTATCAGAACCAGTAAGCACTTTGGTAAATGTAATGTTTAAAGAAATATTAAATGCAACATTGTGTGGTGTATAACTTATGTAAGATGTACTAGGTATGATGATAATAGCATAAAATACAGGCTTGCATTGTTCTTATATTTTATGTGCTGTAGGACACTAAGTAGTTTGTGATAGGTAAGATACATACTGATCTCCAAAGCTATCTTTGAGAGTAACACAGAGAGACATGGGTTTATGGGGTGAGAGAAGAGAGGATAATTAAACTTTGAGCACTTTGGAGCCAAGAACCACATTCTGGGTTTTGCCTTCCAAGTCAAATTTAAAAAATTAATACAGCAGCAAGTTCAGGTTAACTTATCTTTTTTTTTATAGACTACCAGAAAAGAAAGCTCATTGTGTATCTTTGATAGAATAAAAGAAATGTAAAGCTTGTTTTACTATAGTTACATACTATAAAATTTTATAGAGCTACTTGCATACCCATGTAGACAAATATGTATCTATAACTGAAAAGTCTGAAATAGAGCAATGATACAACATGGTATTATTTTTGACAGTAATTGATGTTGAGATAATAGTAGTGTGTCATTAAATTGTCCTTGGACAATCTAAATCTGACATTTTACTCCTTATATAATTCTTTTGTTTATTAACAAGGATTCCTAATGTAAAATCTATAAAGTGTTTTAATTTCTGAGGCTCAATTTTAACCTATTACTAGTTGTCTTAGTTTGGGCTGCTATAACAAAGTGCCATAGACTAGGTGGCTTATAAACAATAGAAATTTATTTCTCACAGTTCTGGAGATCAGGGTGACGGCATGACTGGGTTCTAACAAGACCTAGCTTGTGGATTACAGGCTTCCATTTTACAGTATCCTCACATGGCAGAAAGAGGGTGAGAGAGCACTCTGGAACCCCTTTTATAGAGACGCTCATCCCATTCAAGAGGGTTCCACCTTCAAGCCCAATTAGTTCATAAAGGCTCCACCTTCAAATACTCCAATTAAGATTTTAACATGTGAATTTTGGGGGGCCATAAACATTCAATCCATTGCACTCATATGTCAGGATTTGGCTCAGACAGCCTGTGTCAAGGGCACCTCTTGTGTGATTCAAAATTACCCTATTCATATCACCATTGCAACATTTACTATATTCTAATTTGAGTTTCTTATTTGACCATATTACTTGCGTGTTTTATTATCTACCTTTTCTTCTAGCACAATTTTTTTTTCTTTTAATGGCTGCATCCACGGCATATGGAAGTGTCTGGGCTAGGGATTGAATCTGAGCTGCAACAGCCAAACTACACCACGGCTGTGGCAGTACTGGATCTTTTAACCCACTGCACCAGGCCAGGAATCTAACCCACACCTCTTCAGGGACTGGAGCCATTGCAGTTGGATTCTTAGCCCCATGGTGAAAACTCTGATTTGTCTTCTTTATAAATCTTTCTTTGTAATCCCATCACCGGGAGAATATTCACAATGGAAAGTTCACAAAATTCCAATTAATAAATGAATGTGTAGAAATTGGCCCTATCTAGAAAGTAAATGAAAGTATGTATTCCAGGGTTCTACTTCCATCTTATGGAAAATATTAGGATTGTAGAAATAAAAACACTAGAGGAAAATAACCTTCTTAATAATTAGCAACTTCAGGTATATCATAACACCACAGGGAAGGTCAAACGTTTTTTTTCTTATGTAATTTACTATTATTATCTGTTTACTTTTCATATTAACATAAGGACTTATGAAATATCAGGGTAATTCCTAGACTTTGCTATTTTGTAACTATGAAGAAGAATCTAGTGTTAGCACAGAAATCCCTGAACAGGTCCAGGATGGAATTCATGAGCTTTATCTTTCAGAGGTCCTGTATGAGCAATTCCTCTATGCTGGGGGAGTCCCTCTGGACATATACACTGAAGAGTCTAAGAGAACAGCTAAGAATATGACTGAATATTTTACAAATTTACTTTCCAAAGTAAAACTAAGGGAATTTTAGAGAATCTCAAGGGTTTATCACAGATAAAGATGGCTTTTCATGGGAGAGTCAGGAAAAGTTACAAAAACAGCTGACATAAGCATTGAAATCTGAACCTAAAGGATATTCAAAAATACCAGTGACTCCCCCCACGGTAGAAATCTCTGAATATTACAAAACAAGGGGATTTTAATTGCAGAAGGAAAATAAAATACAAAAACACAAGAGGCTGACCAAATCAGTGTTATAAAATGAACAACAAAAATACATAATAGAAGTTCCCATTGTGGCTCAGTGGGTTAAGGACAATACATAGTCTCTGTGAGGATGTGGGTTCTATCCCTGGCCTCACTCAACAGATTAAGGATCTAGTGTTTCTGCAAGCTGTGGTACAGGTCACAGATGTGGCTCAGATCCAGTGTGGCTATGGCTGTGGCACAGGCCTGCAGCTGCAGCTCTGATTCACCCCAGGCCTTGCAACTTCCATTTGTCACAGGCCTGGCATGACTCATTGCCACTAAGAGACCTACTAGCAATTGCAAATCACTTCCCCCACGTCCTGGGAGTGCACATAGGCCACTGTGCCTGCACACCCCATATCAAGGGGGTAATAGCCAGCACTTAAGGAGGAAAGTGGCAGCAAGCATCCAAACTAAAAGCATCCCTTTGATTCCAAAAAAGATGGCAGTGCAGAAGGACTTGAGTTCACCTCCTCTCCTGAAAAACCAAAATCACAACTAACTTATGAACAAATATCAACAAAAAAGTTTGGAACCTACCAAAAAAGATATTTTACATCTCAAACACAAAGAAAAAAACCACAATGAGATGGGGGGCTTCCACAGTATAATCAAATCGCATGCCTTCTGGGTGGGTGAGCCACAAACTGGAAAATAGTTATATCACAGAATTTCCTCCACAGGAGTGAGAATTCTGAGTCCTATGCCATGCTCCCCAGCCAGAGTGGCATTTTGAAGGCCAGCAGAGCCTGGGGGCAGGAACTCCACATGACTGGGGGACACAGAGATTCCACCAGGGAGGGTTCACACAAGGTTTCTCATGCACTGAGATGCAGCAAAAAAGCAGTGATTCCATAGGAGCCTGGGCTAGACCTACCAGGTGTCTTGGAAGATTTCCTGGCAAAGCAGGGTTTGGCTAGAGCTCACTGTGGGGGCAAGCACACTGGTTGGGAATACTGATGAGTGTGAGGTCTCCTGGAGGTAGCCATTTTGGCACTGAGACTTGGCCTCACCTAACCCAGGCTTCAGTGCTGGGATACTTCAGGCCAAAAGACTAGCAGCGTGGGAACACAGCCCTGCCCATCACTAGACAGACTGCCTAAAGTCATACTGAGCTTGCAGCTGCCTCTAAACACTTGTATTCAACATAGTTTTGGAAGTACTATCCACAACCTTCAGCAAAAATAAATAAAATAAAATTGGAAATGAAGTAAAATTCTGCTGTTTGCAAATGATATATTACTATACATAGAAAATCCTAAAGATGCCAACAGAAAACTGCTGGAGCTCATCAGTTAATTTGGCAGAGTTGCAGGATACAAAATTAAAATACAGAAGAGTTTTCTGGTAGCCTAGTGGGATCAGGAACCAGTGTTGTCATTGCTATGGCTCAGGTCACTGCTATGGTGTGGATTTGACCCCTGGCCTTGAAAATTCTGCATGCCTTGAGTATGACCAAAAAAGTTTATATACAAAATTTTGTTGCATTTCTATATATTAACAATGAAATATCCAAAAGAGAAATGAACAAAAATCGCATTTACCATTGTATCAAAAAGAATAAGACACATCAGAATTAACCTACCTAAATGGGCAAAAGACATGTACTCTGTAAACTATAAAACGCTGATGAAAGAAACTGAAGATGACACAAACAAATGGAAAAATATGCCCTGTTCTTGGATTATTGGAAGAATCTATACAGTAAAAATGACTTTACTACCCAAGGCAATCTACAAATTCAGTGCAATCCCTATAAACTTACCAATTAAATTTTTCACAGAACTAGAACAAAATTTTTTAAATTTGTATGGAAACACAAAAGACCTCAAGTAGCCAAAGCAATCAGAATTGGAGGAATCAGGCTCCCTGACTTCAGATTATACTACAAAGCCAGTTATACAAACAGGATGGTACTGGCACAAAAACAGAAATATAGATTAGTGGAACAGGACAGAAAACCAGAAATAAACCCATGAACCTGTAGTAAATTAATCTACATCAAAGAAGCACGAATATATTTGGAGAAAAGAAAGTACCTTCAGTAACTGGTGCTGGGAAAAATGGACAGCTATGTGTAAAAGAATGAAATTAGAACATTCTCTAACACCATACACAAAAAATAAACTCAGAATGGATCAATGACCTAAACATAAGTTTGGATACTCTAAATCTCTTAGAAGAAAACATTGGCAGGATAGTTTTCACATAAATTGAAGAAATATCTCTTTGGATCCACCTCCTCAAGTAATGAAAAAACAAACAAAAATTAAAAAGTGGGACCTAATTAAACAGAAGTTTTTGCACAGCCTAAAGAAATCATAAACAAAACGAGAAGATAATCTACAGAATGGGAGAAAAATCCTTGGAAATGAAGTGATGGATAGGGATTAATTTCCAAAATATACAAATAGTAAGTGCGGCTCTATAAAAAACACACAAACAAAAAATTCCCAATCAAAAAATCATCAGGGAGTTCCCGTTGTGGCGCAGTGGTTAACGAATCCGACTGGGAACCATGAGGTTGCGGGTTCGATCCCTGCCCTTGCTCAGTGGGTTAACGATCCGGCGTTGCCGTGAGCTGTGGTGTAGGTTGCAGACGCTGCTCGGATCCTGCGTTGCTGTGGCTGCGGCGCAGGCCAGTGGCCACAGCTCCGATTAGACCCCTAGCCTGGGAACCTCCACATGCCGCGAGTGCGGCCATAAACCCGCGGCCATAAAATGACAAAAAGGCAAAAAAAAAAAAAAAAAATCATCAGAAAAATCTACATATACATTTCTCCAAAGAAGACAAATAGATGTCCAGCACATGAAAATATGCTCAATATCACTAAGTATTAGAGAAATGCAAAATATACTACTATGAGGTATCACCTCACACCAGTCGGAATGGTCATTGTGAAAATCTGTACAAACAAAAAATACAAGAGAGGATGTGGAGAAAGGGGAACCCTCCTATACTGTTGGTGGGAATATAAATTGGCAAAAACCCTATGGAGGACAGTATGGAAGTCCCTAAAAATAAAAATAAAGCTACCACAAGTTCTAGTAACCCCACTCCTGGGCATATATCCAGAGAAAAGCATAATTTGAAAAGATACATGCACCTCAAAGTTCATTTCAGCACTATTTAAAATAGCCAAGACATAGAAACAACCTACATGTCCATTCACAGAGGACTGGATAAAGAAGATGTAGTACATACATACACTGGAATATTAGTCATAAAAAAGAATGAAATAATGCCACATACAGCAACACAGATGGATCTAGAGATTTTAATACTAGGTGAAGTTAGACAGGGAAAGACAAATATGTGATATCACTTACTTTGGAACCTTAACAAAATCATGCAAATGACCTTATTTGCAAAACAGAAACAGATTCACTGACTTCAAAATCAAACTTATGATTACCAAAGGGGAAAGGTGGAGGGGAGGACAAATTAGGAATTTGGCATTAACATATACACAATACTATATATAAAGTAGATAAATCTATTTTATATGTAGATCTATTATTAGGACAGGAAACAAAATTCTATAATTACCTACGTGGGAAGAAATCTGAAAAATAATGGATATATGTATAACTCAATCACTTTGCCGTATACCCAAAACTAATACAACATTGTAAATCAACTATACTCCAAAATAAAATAAAAATTAAAAAAGAAAAACTAAACAAAACAATTTTAATTTTGAACAGCAGATTTATGTCTGTTTTTGAAAGTAGGTCACATATTTAAACACATTTATCTGTTTAAGAAAATATACTTAAACATATTCTATAGTTATTCCATAAACTTGAAATGCTGCTATAAAACTGCAATAAATACATTTTCTCTATTGATACACTAGAGAAAAATATGTGTCAATAAAAATCACTTAATAGAGCACACAAGTTAATACTACAAGAAGATTATTTTGAAAGAATAACAATTATTTCAAGATGTTTTATTTCCTTTCTGTTTTGTTCTCTTGTAGGGGCTGGTTTGCCAATTCAACCAAAGCAACACATTTAATAGGCTGACATGAAATGAATTTTATTAGTTCAGCCCTCTGTAAGCATTCTCATGCATCATTAACGTTACACATTGCAAATAACTGCTTTCCTTGAATTGAAGATATTTGGCTATAAATTTGAAACTGTAGTAAATAGTTGTCTAACTGTTGAGTGAACACTTGTACTTTGTGCACTGATGAGCTAGGTGAAGTGCATAATTAGAATACACAATTTAGTATGGCTTATTAAATCACAAAACATACAAGGGCCACTGAAATTTGAATGATTATAAGGAATAATAAGATTTGACAGGGGTTGCAATGACAGATATTTATATTTGAAATTTCAATGGTAACTGAAATATACCTACATTGATAATTATACCTAAATTATATTATACCTACATTGACAATTCCAAATGCCCTATAGGTACATCAGGTAATGTCTAAAATAAAACAATAGAGTTTAACTAATTAAGAAGTTCTCAACTATTGTGATACTTTCCAGAATAGCAAAATATATAATTGAGCAAGTTGAACAAGCATTTCCATTTTATGTTTATATATACTGCAAGAGACACAAAGGCAAATAACATCTTTCCTGCTTTTATCTGTAAGCCTCCGACTTCTGCAAATAATTCTTCACAATTGTCCACTGCACCTACCCTTAACAACTCCCACAAGTCCTAGCATAATCTGACTCATACTTACCTCTCATACCTCCTTTCATGGAATTCCTGTCCTCACTCTGCTCCAGCTATAATGATTCTTTGGTTCCTTGATGCACTAGGTTATTTTCTACCTCAGAACTGATTTTTTCTTTCCTGCTCTAGATCCTAATCCCATGTATCTTATATTTGAAAGGCCATTCAGAGAAGTATCATAATTTTCTTTTATCATCAATGATTCTTGCTTTTGCTCTCTATGTTTTTAAAGTTTCCATTCCTCCTGGTGCCCAAACTGTGTTTCATGGAAAGACAGATATAATCTACTTGGCAACTTGACCATTCATTGAATCCTGAGCAATGTGGTAAGTGTATTTGTGTTCCAGATTGCAAAGACAAAACTTTTGAATATTTCTAATAATTTTTGACCCTTAACAAAGAGGGCTCAAACCCAGTCCGTATATCAAAAATACAAATATCTGTATCTGCTTGCTTTAGCCAAATAGTCATATAGGCTCAAACACATTATTTAAAAAAAAAGAATCTATATTTTCTTACTTTCCTTCCCCATGTTCTATGATTTCGTAGTCCTTTTTTTTAACATCTTCATGTGTATCCTTTTGCTGTTCCTTGTGTTTATCATTGCTTTTACAGTAGTTTTTTTTTTTTTTTCCTCTTTTAGATCTGTATGCTGGTTTATTTAGATGATTGCTTTACATTTGTGGTTTTATCCATCCTATTTCTTCTTACTTCTTTTTTATTTAGAGAAGCCCTTTGAGTATTTCTTTTAGAATGGGTTTAGTATTGCTGTACTCTTTTAGCTTTTGTTTGTTGGATAATTATTTATTTCTCCTACTATTTTAAATGACATTCTTGCTGGATAGAGTATTCTAGGCTGCAGATTTTTTTCCTTTCAGAACTTCAAATTTATCTTGCCACTCCCTTCTGGCCTGTAGTGTTTCTGTAGAGAAATCAGCTGATAGCCTTATGGGGGTTACCTTATAATTAATGCCCAGTTTTTCTCTTGCTGCCTTTAGAATCCTTTCTTTGTCTTTAACCTTTGCCATTTTTATTATAATATGTCATGGTTTGGGCCTATTTGGGTTCCACCTGTTTGGGGCCCTCTGTGCTTCCCTGTATCTTGATATCATTTTCCTTTCATTTGGAAAGTTTTCAGACATAATTTCTTCAAATGTATTTTCAATACCCTTTTCTTCTCTTTCTGGAATTCCTATTATGTGTAGATTGGCCCACTTTATATTATCCCATAGATCTCTTATATTGCTTTTGTGTTTTTTCATTTGGCTTTCTGTCTGCTGTCCTGATTGGGTGATTTCCATTATTCTATCTTCTAAGTCACTAATTTGTTCCTCTGCATTAATCATTCTGCTCTATAGTGCCTTTAGCTCAGTTTACATCTCTGCAAATGAGTTTTCTAATTTTTCTATATTCCTCCTCATATTTCCTAGTTCCTTTCTAAAGGAATCAGCTTTTCCATTTCATAAGCTAGATATTGGTGGCTACTTTAGTCCCACCAAACTAGTTTTTCATAATCTTCATTATTTTTCCTGATTTGGTGACCATGTACCTCACTTTGGAATTCTGAGAGGAGTTGTACATTCTGTCTTGGAGGCATAACAAACTGGGTAGCACTTATATATGATTATATTACTATTACAGATATCTAAATCAAAGCAACAACTATGTTTAACTTCATTTAAAAACCATGTCCAAATCATGTCCACAAGAACTGACATTTCTTCCCACCAGCTACAACTTTTTAAAAGTGATTATAAGACTTATAATTTCATAAAATTTAAAATGCAGAAATTCATAGTCTTAAGGATTGAGAAAATATGGCTTTTTCAATTTTTATTATACCACAGTTAGATAAATGCAGCCTGAACAATTACTTGTTTTGGGATTTACCGAGGTTCTCTATGTATTCTTTTGCAATAATTTTCACATTGTGGCATATATATAGTAAATTCCAATGATTGCATTACACATCAAGATTAACAGAGATGAAGCTGTTTACCAACCGCCCAGAGGGCTGAGGGAGTCAATATCTGAACACACCTATAACCCACCTAAAAGACTAGCAAGCTCTGTTTTAATGACGCATCAATTCCTGAAATACAATGTATTGGAAATGTTCACAATTTAGTACATGTCTTAATTATGTTATCCCATAATAAAATACATATATATTTATATATGTTATAACATTTATATGTTATATAGGCACCTAGACTTCTGCCTATTTTATTCTTCAAAGAGATGTGTTAAAGTTTCCTTTAGCTATTGTGTATCAGCGAATTTATTTATATACACTAACGGTATTTTACTTTATGTATTCCAAAGCAATGTATTTTTTAATACTGATCTGTGATTATTAGAATTTCCCTGTAAATCTTATACATTAGCTATAGGTTCTGATCCTAAGAGTGTAGCACTTAAAACTGATCAGAAATACACACTAACTAGGTTCTCTCTACCGTGGCAGAGAATGGGTTGAAAGGGCTTGGGGGGGGGGGTTGGAACTTTTGTTTTTTGCTTTTTGTTTTTCATTCTAACCTACACCAAGCCTTCATTTCAAATCTGTGAACTCCTACTTCCAGTTTCTTGTTAGGGGCCCCTGTAGTCCAATTCAAGGTCCAAAGGTGCAGAAATGAAAAATAAGTATACAGCATGGTGGTTTGGAGTTTGTATGTTGAAATCACTGCTTCATAGGTAATTAAACAATGAAAAGTAGATTGGATTAAGATGGCGGAATAGAAGGACTGGAGCTCAACTGTTCTCCCAAAAAACAGCAAAATTACAAGCAAATGCCAAACAATCTACAAACAAATGGATAGTAAACTTCCAAAAAACATATTCTGCTCCAGAAGACAAAGAGGAGACCACATCAAGAGGTAGGAGGGGCGATTACACAATAGAAGCAACCCCATACCTCCCAGGGGGGAAGCTCCACAGACTGGAAAGTAATGGTATCACAGAGACTCAGCTACAGGAATGAAAGTTCTGAACCCCAGATCAAATCACCATGCCTGGGGAGCTGGCACAGAGAGAAAGAGCCCCCGAAGCATCTGGCATTGAAGGCCAGCGGGGTTCTTGTGCAGGAGTTCCACAGGACTGGGGGAAACAGAAACCCAGTTCTTGAGAGGCACACACAGACTTTCACGTGCACTGGGTCCCAGGGCAAAGCAGTCTCCACAGGAATCCGGGTGGAGCCTGACTGCAATTCTTGGAGAATCTCCCGGGAAAACGGGTGACTGTGGCTTGTTGTGGGAGAAGGCACAGTGGTGAAGCTCTCGGGGACATTCAGCAGCCTGCATTTCTCTAGAGGTGGCCATTTCTGGGAAAATCTGGTCCCTTCCATCAGCGATGAGAAGCCCCAGGCCAAACAATAATCCAGGTGGGATCTCAGCCCCACCCATCAGTAAACAGGCCGCCTAAAGGCCCCTCAGGCACACAGCCAGCCTCAAATCTCATCCAGAGAAAAAGCCCCACCCATCAGAGGGATAGGAATCAACCCAGCCTACCAGTGAGCAGGCATCACTCCCTCCCATCAGGAAGCCTACAGCAAGCACCCTCCATACCAACTTTAGCCACAGGGGAGGCAAACACAAAAACTAAGAGAGGCTACAACTCCATTGTCGGCAAAAAGGTCACCACACCAAAAACCTATAAAAATGAAAAGACAGAAAACTATAACTCAGATAAGGGAGAAAGAGAAAAGCCCAGAAAAACAGCTCAGTGATGAGATTATCAGCCTCCCAGAAAGGGAATTTAGACTGTTGATGCTGAACATGATGCAAGGCATTGGAAATAGACTGGAGGCAAAGATTGATAATTTACAGGAAACACTGAGCAGAGAAATACAAGCTGTAAAAATTAAACAGGAAGAGATGCAAAATACAACCACTGAAATAAAAAATTCATTAGAAGCAGCCAACAGTAGAATACAGGAGGCAGAAGAATGAATCAGTGAGGTGGAGGACAGATTAGTGGAAATCACTAATGCAGAAGAGAAAAGAGATAAAAGACTGAAAGGAAATGAGCAGAGTCTCAGAGAACTCTGGGATAATGTTAAATGCACCAACATCTGTATTATAGGGGTGCCAGAGGGAGAAGACAGAGAGAAGGGAACAGAAAAAATATTCGAGGAGATTATAGCTGAAAACTTCCCTAATATGGGAAAGGAACCACTCACTCAAATCCAGGAAGTGCAACGAGTATCATATAAAATAAATCCAAGGAGGAACACCCTGAGACACATATTAATCAAAATAACCAAAATTAAAGACAAAGAGAAAATATTGACAACAGCTAGGGAAAAGAAACAAATGACATACAAGGGAACCCTGATAAAGTAGGTTATCAGCAGAGTTTTCACCTGAAACTCTGCAGGCCAGAAGTGAGTGTCGTGATATACTAAATGTGATGAAAGGGAAAAACTTCCAACCAAGATTACTTTATCCAGCAAGGCTCTCATTCAGATTTGAAGGAGAGATCAAAACCTTTAAGGATAAGCAAAAGCTAAGAGATTTCTGCAACACTAAACCAGCTTTACAACAAATCTTAAAGGAACTTCTCTAGGCAGTAAAGAAAAGGCCACAACCAGAAACAAAAACACCACAAATGACAAGGCCCACCAGTAAAGTCATATATACAGTAAAGATACTGAATCATCCTTGCACAATTATGCTACCAAAATCAGAAATCATAAGAATGGAGCACAAATGCAGGTCACTGGAGAAGCAAGTGCAATTAAGAAACCAACAACTTAATACAATCTCATTTATATATAGACTCCTATATCAAAACTTCAGGGTAACTGCAAACCAAAATCTACAATTGATACACAAACAAATAAGAAAAATCAACTCAAACACAACATTAAAGATAGCCATCTTGTGAGAGGAGCCAACAAGAGAATAAGGGAAGAAAAAAAGAGCAACAAAACCCCCAAGCAGTTAATACAATGGCAATAAGAACATATATATCAATAATTACCTTAAATGTTAATGGACTGAATGCCCCAACCAAGAGACATAGACTAGCTGAATGGATACAAAAACAAGACCTATATATATGCTGTCTTCACGAGACCCATTTCACCTCTAGACACATACAAATTGAAAGTGAGAGGATGGAAGAAAATATTCCATGGAAACTGGCATCAAAAGAAAGCCAGTGGAGCAATACTCGTATCAGACAAAATAGACTTTAAAATGAAGAACACTTTAAGAGACAAGGAAGGGCACTACATAATGATCAAAGGATCAATCCAAGGAGAAGATATAACCATTTTAAATATATATACACCCAACATAGGATCACCACAATATATAAGGCAACTGCTAACAACCTTCAAAGGAGAAATCAACAATAACACCATCATAGTGGGGGACTTTAACACCCCACTTACAGCAATGGACAGGTCATCCAGGCAGAAAATCAATAAGGAAACACAGGCCCTGAATGAAGCATTAGATCAGATGGACATAGTAGATATTTAAAGGACATTCCATCCAAAAGAAACAGAATACCCCCAGGCAGAAAATCAATAAGGAAACACAGGCCCTGAATGAAGCATTAGATCAGATGGACATAGTAGATATTTAAAGGACATTCCATCCAAAAGAAACAGAATACACATTCTTCTCAAGTGCACACAGAACATTCTCTAAGAGTGATCACATCCTGGGCTACAAATCAAGCCTCAGTAACTTTAATAAAACTGAAATCATATCAAGCATCTTCTCTGACCACAATGCTATAGGACTGGAAATCAACAACAAGAAAAAAATGGCCAAAAATTCAAATACGTGGAGACTAAACAACACGCTACTAAATAATCAATGGATCACTGAAGAAATCAAAGAGGAAATTAAAAATACCTACAAGCAAATGACAACAAAGACATGACACTCCAAAACCTCTGGGATGCAGCAAAAGCAGTTCTAAGAGGAAAGTATATAGCAATACAAGCCTACCTCAGGAAACAAGAAAAAGCTCAAATAAACAACCTAACTTTACATCTAAAGCAGCTAGAGAGGGAAGAACTGACAAGACCTAAAGTTAGTAGAAGAAAAGAAATCATAAAGATCGGAGCAGAAATCAATGAAATAGAAACGAAGAAAACTATAGACAAGATCAAT
>PVHT021183634.1:29735094-29780429 GCA_004024745.2 Catagonus wagneri | reverse complement strand
CTCAACAATGAATTTGGCAAAGTTGCAGGATACAAAATTAATACACAGAAATCAACAGCATTTGTATATACTAACAATGAAAGATCAGAAAGAGAAATTAGGGAAGCAATCCCATTTACCATTGCATCAAAAAGAATCAAATACTTAGGAATAAACCTGCCTAAAGAGACAAAAGACCTGTACTCTGAAAATTATAAGGCACTGATGGAAGAAATTAAAGATGACATGAACAGGTGGAAAGACATACCATGATCTTGGTTTGGAAGAGTCAAGATTATCAAAATGACTATACCACCCAAGGCAATCTGCACATTCAATGCAATCCCTATTAAATTACCAAGGACCTTTTTCATAGAACTAGAACAATAGTTTAAAGTTTGTCTGGAAACACAAAAAACCCAGAATAGCCAAAGACATCCTGAAAAAGAAAAATGGAGCTGGAGGAATCAGGTTCCCTGACTTCAGACTCTACTACAAAGCTACAGTCATCAAAACCATATGGTACTGGCACAAAGACAGAAATATTGATCACTGGAACAGGATAGAAAGCCCAGAATTAAATCCATGCATGTATAGTCAACTAATCTATGACAAAGGAGGCAAGAATATACATTGGGCAAAAGACAGCCTCTTCAATAAGTGGCGCTGGGAAAACTGGACAGCCACATGTAAAAAAATGAAACTAGAACACTTCCTAACACCATGCACAAAAATAAACTCAAAATGGATTAAAGCTCTAGATATAAGACCAGATACTATAAAACTCTTAGAGGAAAACATAGGCCAAACACTCTCTGACATAAATGATAGCAACATCTTCTCAGATCCATGTGTCAGAGCAAGGACAATAAAAAGAGAAATAAACAAATGGGACTTAATTAAACTTCAAAGTTTCTGCACAGCTAAGGAAACCCTAAAAGAAACGAGAAGACAACACACAGAATGGGAGAAAATATTTGCAAATGATTCAACTGACAAGGGATTAGTCTCCAAAATTTACAAACACCTCCTACAGCTCAATAACAAAGAAACAAACAATCCCATCAAAAATTTGGGCAGAGGATCTAGGCAGACAGTTCTCCAAATAGGACATGCAGATGGCAAATAAACACATGAAAAGATGTTCAACATCGCTCCTCATTAGAGAAATTCAAATCAAAACCACTGTGAGGTACTACCTTCCACCGGCCAGAATGGCCGTCATCAAAACGTCTATGAACAATACGTGCTGGAGAGGGAGTGGAGAAAAAGGATCCCTATTACACTGTTGGTGGGAATGCAAATTGGTGCAACCACTGTGGAAAACAGTATGGATATTCCTTAGGTAACTCAAAATAGAATTACCATTTGATCCAGCAATCCCACCCCTGGGCATCTATCCAGAGGAAACCATGACTCGAAAAGACACATGTACTCCAGTGTTCACTACAGCACTCTATGCAATTGCCAGGTCATGGAAACAACCTAAATGCCCATCGACAGTGGAGTAGATAGGGAAGATATGGTACATACACACGATGGAATATTACTCAGCCATTAAAAGGAACAAATTACTAACATTTATAGCAACATGGATGGACCTAGAAATTATCATGCAAAGTGAAACCAGTCAGACAATTAGACAGCAACACCCAATGCTACCGCTTACATGTGGAAACTAAAAAGACACAATGAACCTCTTTGCAGAACAGAGAATGACTCACAGTCTTTGGAAAACCTTGGTTTTTCAAATAAGACAATCTCGGGGGTGGGGGGATGCACTGTGCGTTTGGGATACAAAATATATGAAACTAACTTGTGATGATTTATGTATACCTATAATTGAAATAAAATCCATTAAGTAAAATAAAAAAAGAAAAGAAAAGAAAAAAAAATACACACTAACCAGAGTTTCTGAGCTCACAAGTGTTACAATGAATGGATGATATTTAAGTTCCCTACTTTGAAGAGGGTTGAGTGTAGTTTGGGTTGTACTTTTGGATAGAAGCAATAGGCTATCTAGGGAAATGTTATTTTTATGTATGGTGTATTAGTCTTTTCAGGCTGCCATAGCAAAATACCACAAATTGGGTTGCTTGCATAACAGAAATTTGTCTTTTCATAGTTATAGAGCCTATAATTTCAAGGTCAAGTTGTCTGAAGTTTCAATTTCTCCTCTGGCCTCTCTGGCTTATAAATGACTGTTTTTTCACTCTGTTCTCATATGACCTTTCCTCTGTGTGTGCACATTCCTGTTGTCTCTTTGTATGTACATATGGACCTGTAAGTTTGGATAAGGGCCCACTCTAGTTATCTCCAAACTTATCAGCTGTCCACTCTGTCTGTGCACACACCGAGGTGGGTTAAAAGTCTGGGCTGATTCCTATGGCTCCCCCAGTGGGTCAGTGCCTGAGGGACATCCTGGCCTGTTGCCAGCTTTCCCATAGCTGAAGTGGGGCCATGGGCAGTGACAACAATGGTGTACTTTGTGAGCAAACACACTATGTGACCAGTGACAGGGGACATTGCAGGGCATAGTTCTTGGTCATTATTTCCTGTGGAGGAATACTCAGTGGATCCTTTCCTGGCAGGAGTGCTCTAATACCACCTACCTCACACTGCAGCTTCGAACCAGATCTAGGGAATTCTTTTTCAATAACTGGAGTGGACCCTGCCTCTAACAGGGCTGTGACAAGCACAGTGCAAAGAGAAGACCACACCCAATATCCAGCATAAGCTCTAGTCACCACAACACCAATCATAGCCTCTATCAGGCGACAATAACTGGCACGCACTGAGGAAATTAAAAATACCTTGAGAACATGATAATGAGAAAACAACCATTCAAAATCTATGGGATGTAGCAAAAGCATACCTGAGAGGGAAGTTCACAACAATGCACACCTTCCTCAAAGAAAACAAGAAAAATCTCAAATAAATACCTAAACTACCTACTTCCTAATAGAATTAGGTAAAGAAGAACAAATGAAACCTAAAGTTAGCAGAAGGTAGGAAGTAATGGAGATCAGAGAGGAAATAAAATAGAGGTTAAAAACAATAGAAAAAGCTGGTTCTCTGAAAGGATAAAGTTGACAAATCTCTGGCCAGGCTTGTCAAAAAGAAAAGATGGGTACCAAATAAATAAATAAGAAATGAAAGAAGATAAATAATAAATGATTCTGTAGAAATACTAAAGAGAATACTATGAACAGTTATATGCCAAAAAATTGGTCCATCCAGAAGAAATGAACAAGTTTCTAGAAACATACAGTTCACCAAAAGTGAAGCAAGCAGAAATAGATAATTTGAACAGACCAATCACTAGAAGTAAAATAGAATCTGTAATTAAAAAAAAAATCCCTACAAACAAAAGTCCAGGACTAGATGGCTTTACAGGCAAATTCTATCAAACATATGAAGAAATTATATCTGTTCTTCTCAGACTCTTCAAAAAAACTGAAAAGAAAGAGCACTGGTAAATTCATTCGTTGAAGACACCATTACCCTGATACCAAACCAAAGACACTACCAAAAAATTATAGGCTAGTACCTTTCATGAATATAGATGCAAAAATCCTCAATAAAATATTAGCATACTGAATCCAACAACACATAAAAAATATCATACATCATGGTTAAGTTGGATTCATCCCAGGGTCACAAGAACGGTTCAACATATACAAATCAAACAATATGATATACCACATCAACAAGAGAAAAGACAAAAACCACATGATCTTCTCAATAGATTCAGAAAAATGCATTTGATAAAATTCAACATCCAGTCATGATAAAAGACGTTCACCAAAGTGAGGACAGAGGCAACATATGTCAATATTATTTATGACAAACCCACAGCCAACATAATACTCAATAGAGAAAAGTTGAAAGCCCTCCTGCTAAAATGTAGAATAAGACAAGGATGCTCACTCTCATCACATCTATTCAACAGAGTTTTGGAAGTCCCAACCTAGTCCACAGCAATGACAAGAAGAAGAAATAAAAGGTATCCATATTGGAAGGGAAGAGGTAAAATTGTCAGTATATGCAGATAATATCATACTATATACAGAAAACCCTAAAGACTCTACACAAAAACTACTAGAACTGATAAACAAATTCAACAAGGTAGCTTAACATACAGTACTCTCTGTTTTATTTCTTTACAATAACAATGAAATATCAGGAAGAGAAAGTAAAATATAATCCCTTTTAAAATTGCCTTTAAAAAAGCCCTTAGGAATAAACTTAATGAATAAGATGAAATACTTATATGCTGAAAATGATAAAACATTAATAAGGGAAGCTGAAGATGATTCAAAAAAATGGAAACATATTCCATGCTCTTGGACTGGAAGAATTAATATTGTTAAAATGGCCATACTACCCAAAGCAATCTACATGTTTAACATGATCCCTATCAAATTACCCATGTACTTTTCACAAAATTAGAAAAAAGTTCTAAAATTTATTTGGAAGCACAAAGAGCCACAATTGCCAAAGAAATCCTGAGGAAAGGGAACAAGCTGGAGACATAGCCCTCCCAGGTCTCACGTAATACTACAAAGCAACAGTAATCAAAACACCCTGGTATTGGCATAAAAGCAGACATATGGATCAACAGAACAAAACAGAAGGCCCAGAATCAAACCCACACACTTATGTTCAATTAGTCTTTGACAACTGAACATAGGATATACAATGGAGCCAAGGATATACAATGGAGAAAAGACAGGCTCCTCAGTAAGTGGTGTTGGGAAAGCTGGACAGTTATATGTAAATCAATGTAGTTAGAACACTCCCTCACATTATACATACCAAAAAACCCGCTTAAAATGGCCTAAAGACTCAAATATAAGACATGAAACCATAAAACTTCTAGAAGAGAACTTACGCAAAATATTCTTTGACATAAATTACAACAATGTTTTCTTAGGTCAATCTCCCAAGGCTAAATAAACAAAAGCAAAAATAAACAAATGGGGCCTAATCAAACCTACAAGCTTTTGAAACCAAAAAACCCAACCAAAAAATGGGCAGAATACCTAAACAGACTCTCCCAAAGAAAACATACAGATGGCCAAGGCACAAGTAAAAGAGCTCAAAATCACAAATTATTCGAGAAATGCAAATCAAAACTACACTGAGGTATCACCTCACACCAGTCAGGATGTCCTTCATCAAAATGTCTGCAAATAACAAATGCTAGAGAGGGTGTGGTGAAAAGAGAAACCTCTTACACTGTTTGTGGGAATATAAATTGGTATAGCCACTATGCAGAACAGTATGGAGATTTCTTAAAAAACTAAAAATACAGTTATATGGTCCAGCAATTCCATTGCTGGGCATATATCTGGAGAAAACCCTAATTCAAAAAGATACATGCACCTCAATATTCACAGAGGCACTGTTTAGAATAGCCAAGACATGGAAGCAACCTAAGTGCCCATTGAAGGTGAATGGATAAAGATGTGAGGTATATGTATGTATGTATATACAATGTAATATTACTCAGCCATAAAATCATAATGAAATAATGCCATTGGCAGCAACACAGATGGACCTATAGATTATCATACTAAGTGAAGTCAGAAAGACCGAGACAGACAAATATAATATGATGTTACTTATATGTGGAATCTAAAAAAATGATACAAATGAGCTTATTTACAAATCAGGAACAGATTCACAGACAGAAAACATACCCACTGTTCCCAAGGGAGGGGAAGGATAATTAAAGGAAGGCTGGCTGGGACGAACAGATACACACTACTCTATATAAAATAAACAACAAGGTCCTGTTCTATAGCCCAAGGGACTATATTCAAAACCTTGTAATAACCTATAATGGAAAAGTATCTGAAAGAGAATATATATAATACTGAATCAATTTACTGTGCACCAGGAAAGTAACACAATATTCTAAATCAACTATACTTCAAAAAAAGGTTCAAAGGACTTTTACCCACTTTTATAGAGCTATAATTGACAAAAGTATTGTATATATTTAAAATGTACAATGTGATTTGATATACATTTTTAAAAGATTACCATAATTAATAAGCAAGTACATCATTTCATGTAGTTACTATTTTTGTGTGTTTTCCTAAGAACTCTTTTTTTTTTTTTTTTAGCTTTTTATGGCCACATTCGTGGCATATGAAGGTTCCCAGGCTAGGGGTTGAATCAGAACTGTAGCCGCTGGCCTACGCCACAGCCACAACAATGCAGGATCTGAGTCATGTCTGCGACCTACACCACAGTTCACAGCAACACTGGACCCTTAACCCACTGAACAAGGCCAGGGACACTGAGCAAGGCCAAGGATCAAACCTGCATCTTCACTGATGGTAGTCAGATTTGTTAACCGCTGAGCCATGACAGGAACTCCCCTAAGAACTTTTATGGTCTATTCCTATCAAGTTTTATTTTACTTCATGAAATGTCCTCTACATTCTTCTGCGTTGCTGCAAATGGCAGAATTCCCTTCATTTTTATGACTGAATAAAATTCTATAATATCTATATTTCCTTTATTCATTCATTCATTGGGGGACACTTAGATTGTTTCCATGTCTTGACAGTTGTGAATAAATGCTACAGTGAACATGAGGGTGCATATATATTTTTGAGATAGGAATTTTTGTTTTTTTGGATCTATACTCAGAAATGGGATTGCTGGATCATATGGTAGTTCTATTTTTAATTTTTTGAGACACTTCCATATTGTTTTCCATGTTGGCTCCATCAATTTAATTATGTGTTTATATTTTTCTATTAAACTTTCTTAAGTTTTGACTTTTGCTTTCAATATTATATTCATGTATTCATTGTTTTCAAGTTATCATTTTCTTCAATCCTCATCTCATATTATTTGACATATTCTATTTGTTATATAATATCTTTTGATTTAACGAAAATTCCTTATTTTCAATTTTGTGTTTCTGGTTTAGAAGATATACATTAATCGCTGTTTATATAATGAGCACTATAAAGTTTTTTATTTAATTCAATAATATTACAAGGACAAAAGTCAATCAATTTCTCTATTCTTATTTCTGAAAATGAAATGGCACGAGAATGTTTTAAATAATTTTCCAATTTCTGGAGTATTTATATTTGATATTTTATTCATAAATTTTTTTCATTAATTTATGATATTTTATTCATAAATTTTTTTCATTAATTTATTCAGAATTACTGTAATGCTTATAAATAACTCTACCCAATTGCATTTTTGTTTGTTTGCATTCCTCTTATTTCCTTTAATGTTCCTTAAGGGTAATCTGTAGTGGAGAAAATTATTTCAATCCAAAAAGTATCCTAAAGTCACCCATATTCAATGTAAAAAAAATTAGCATAGATAGAATTTTAGTTTGAAGGGTATTTTTACATCATTACTTTTGCAGATAGTCACAGTTTTTTGCTTTTTTAATATTTATGATGTGCCATTTGGGAGATGGTTATATACTATATCTAGGGGTAGGGCTAGTATAAGAAGTCATAGTATATAGACAATGTCACTTGGCTAAAGAGATCTAGATAGAAATCAAGGTGTGTGCAGAAAGACAACCTAGTAAGCATGAAACTGACATGCCTAGAAAGGCCTGCTTGGGGTTCCTGTTTTGGCTCATTGGGATAAGGACCTGACATTGTCTCTGGGAGGATGTGGGTGTGATCCTGGGCCTTGCTCAATGAGTTAAGGATCTAACCTTGCCACAAGCTGTGTGTAGGCTCCAGATGCGGTTTGGATCTTGCACAGGCCACAGGTGCAGCTCTGATGGGGTAGCATCCTGGAATTTGGGTGACAAATAATTCCACACGCTAAAAACTTTCCCTAATTGAAAAGGGTAGGTCACTTTTCCTGTTTGTGGGGACTTCTTTTCCTTTGGAACTCTGGAATTCTGGTGCATGGTAGGCAGAGAGCACCCACATCAGTAGCTCCCGGTATAAACCTTGGACACTGAGTCTCTAGTGGGCTATCCTAGGCAGAAACATTACATTCATGTTGGCACATGTTTGTGGCTAGTTTATGAGTGTGCTTATGCAACTGCTCATGAGACGGAGAAGGCACAGGATACCTGCAAATATATTGCTCCACACTTTGCCTCAGTCTTTTTCCCTTATGGTCTGGTTGATTATCCTTACCTCATTGCTATAATTAATTATAGTAATAATACAAACTATGCTAGAAAAAGACCGTTACTCTTCACACTCTTCCCTGGATTCCTATTCCATTTCAGGACTATGTATATTTGAGTAAAATAATTAGAAATATTTGGTACTATTCACTTCTTTAATATACAGTTTTGTATTGCTTGAGTTAACATGGAAGATATCTATAAAAAGGGAATATTTACAATTTTTTGTTATTTAAGATGGAAGAGTAAAACACTTTTTTGAGGGTGATCTGAGACATAGTTGAATATATAAACTATTTGTACTAAATATTGACATCAGTACCTGAGAGCAATGTGATATCAAGGGACAAAAGTTTATATAAATTTTTCCATATATAAGAACCATATATTAGAGCTGTGCTCTGAGAAACAGACCATGATACTTCATATGCACCCCTGGATATGACTATTCTTATTCCATTTTAGAAACTATTCCTTTTTAAATATGCACATTTGCGTGTTCAAGTATTGATACCAATTAATAAAAAAGTATTCCATTTACTCTCTCCTGTAGAAATGTAAATATACTTCACAACTCAGCCAAATATTATCTCTTCTGTAAAGTTTTTCCACCCTGAAGCTCCAAGTCATATCGTGCATCTTTCTGTTACATATCCAATCTCCGTATCCTATCACATTCTTCTCTATATAGAAGGCATGTGCGCTACTTTCACTACCCTTATCTGCCCTTTTGTCTTGAGGACCATGACCATGTTTACTCTGGACGAAAACCTCAGAAAAGATCACAGGACCTGACCCTTAACAGCCTTTTGAAAGATGAGCTTAGAATTTATTGAAATAATAAATTATTTATCTGGTAATGGGTTCATATTTATAATTGAAAGGTTATGCATAGCATTAGACGTGCTAACTTAAGGCAATAACTTTATGAATCTATGAAAGATGAAGTAAAGATATCTAAGTTTCCTTCTAGTTCTAATAGTCTGTAAGAAAAGTAGCAATAAAAATCAAACAAAATGCATAAGCAGGCAGGAAAAAGAGAAATAGTTGCATAATAATATATACTTTTGAATATTATATATCATTACATAAATATAAAGTGAGGTCTGTATTTAATGATAAATTCATATAATGCAACTTATCTTAATTCATGTGATTTACATGAGAATATTCATTTTAAAAACATTCATCTTAATTCTCATGTAATTTACACGAGAATATTTATTTTCTATTTTTTATTTTTTTTGTGAATGTTTTTATTTTATTTTTCCATTATACCTGGTTTACAAATTTCTGTCAATTTTCCAACTGCACAGCATGGTGACCCAGTAACACATACATACATGGATTCGTCACAGTGATTAGACATAGTTCCTGGTGCTATACAGCAGGATCTCCTTGCTTTTCCATCCCAAAGGCAATAATCTACAACTATTAACCCCAGACTCCCAGACCATTCCACTCCCTCCCACACCCTCTTGGTGACCACAAATCAGCAGTAACAAATAGGACTAGTATCAATTAGGTTGCTGGTTTGTTCCCTGGCCTCACTCAGTGGGTTACGGATCTGGCGTTGCCATAAGCTATTGTGTAGATCACAGACACAGCTCAGACCTAGCATTGCTGTGGCTGTGGCATAGGCTGGCAGCCCTAGCTGCGATTCAGCCCTTAGCCTGGGAACTTCCATATGCCCAAGGTTCAGCCCTAAAAACAAACAAATAAAAATTCATCCTGCCAGTCTCTGCCTTTTATGGAATCTCTGCCTTTATGTCTAATCCATTTACATGAACTATAATTACTAGCAAGATGTGCCTACTATTTTCCCATTTTCTATATTTTTTATCTTTTTTGTTTAGTCTCAATTCCTTCTTTTTGCTAAAAACATCTCTTTGTGCACAATTTTAATTCCCTTGTTTTTTTTCTTTAATATATTTTTTGAGTATTGAGTTATTTTCATAGTAGTTAGTTACCCTGGGGAATGCAATTATCTTAACTTTAAATGATCTATTTGAAATTAATAACATCTTTTTCAATACAGAAATTTTGCTTTAATATAGCTGCATTCTCCCTACTTTGTGATATTATCTTTATATTTTATAAACCTGTGAGCACAGTTTTATGAACATTTGTTTATGCAGTTTTCTTTAAATCACCTTAGAGAAGAAAATATTTATAAATAAATACATTTATAATAGTTCAATATTATCCCATAGTTGCCTTTACTTGTGGTTTTTATTTCTTCTTGTGGATTTGACTTACTGACTAGTATTCTTTTATTTCATACTGAGGGGCTCTATTGAAATAATTTTAAAATATTTTTTGAGATATAAAGACTTGTGATAAAGAATACTTAATTATACATCATTCACAAAAATGCCACAATTCTAAATATTTCAGCGTCTTTTTTTTTTTTTTCATCTCGAGTGGCCATTGTCAAGAATAATAAAGTGAAAGGGATTGGAAACAAAAATTAAAACTTTCCTGGAGTTTCTGCTGTGATGCAACAGGTTAAGGATCCAGTGTTGTCTCTGGAATGGCTTGGGTTTGAGCCCCAGCCGGTGCAGTGGGTTAAGGATCCAGGGCTGCCACAGCTCTTGATGCAGGAAAGATTTACTGGAATTTGGGTTCTAATTCGTGCAGCAGAAGAATGAACTTCGCGAACACACAGGCCGCAAGCAAGCAACGTCTTTATTACAGTAAAGCAAATAGTTCCCATGGCTGCTGTTAGAGGGGATAAGAGCCCCTGTTCTCTATTGTCCTATAGGGGTTTTTATCCCTTAAAGATGGGGGGTACTAACATAGAGTCCAGAAAGATGTGGTTTTTCTCCCATTGGCCTTGTCCAGTTACTTATATCAGTCCTTGTTCAATAGGGGTTTTAGGACGGAAATATCCAGTAAGTTTTATGATTTCTTGGTCCTCCTCTTCCCTTACACTGAGTCACCATTCCTCTCATTCCTTTTTATATCAGTTGAGGAGTGGGTAGAGATTAAAGAACATGTGGGGGTAGGTACACTTCCTGTAGTAAACAAAGCCTGTGGGATGTTACTCCCTGGAGCCCTTAAACCACAAATGCTAGTCAATAGCCATATCAAAGAATGCATCCAAGCCCATGCTACTACACTGACTACCTGAGTTAGTATTCTGCTGCACTGTAGCACAGGTTAAACCTGTGGCTCAAATTCAATCCCTAGCCCAGGAATATCCATATGCCATATTTGTGGCCAAAAAAATAAAAATAGATAAACATAAAACCCCCCAAAACAAAACAAACCTTTCTATCAGTGATTTTATTATTATTTTTCTGTGGGTTTCAGATTTCTACTCACATGTTAGAGGCTTCAAATCCTCTTCAAGGAGATTAAAGCCAAAAGCCTCTGGACATCTCATTGTAATCCCCCTTTGCCCACCTTGAGCAACCTGGCCTTCTCCCTCCTATTCCAGACTGGGAAGATACATGGACTCCTCACCCCATCTCTATATCACTCATTCCCCATGCAGATGAGGCATCCTGCTTGAAACCAATCAGAGGATTAAAATGGGCCCTAATTCAAACACCAGTCAACACCCAGTCCTTAAGCACCCAGAGTGGGCCAGGGCGGAAGAATCAGTGGGCTGGGCAGGAATAATCATGTCCCCACTCAGGTCTGCAGCATGGGAATATGAAAACAATTGTAAAGGGAAGGGAACCCACTGTTGTTTTTTTTTTTTACCTGGGGGTGACCTGCACGCATGATTTCTCTCTCTCTGAAAATGTACTTTCACTTTAAGAAATCTATAACTCGTCCACCATTTCAACACTTTGCTGCAGCAGGGTGGGGACTGCGAAAACAACACAATTCTGTCATTCTGGAAAAAATTCTATAATTTTCTTAAAATTATAAAAGTGCTAACATTTCCATTAGGGAAGGTGAAATGAAACAACATAACATTTTTCCCTCAGGAACTCTGCGTATATACACTGTGTATATCCGTAGAAAGAAAATAAGCATTGATTAAAAAAAAATAGAGTTGATCTGTACTATAAATTCTTCCCAAGTTCATTTAAACAATGTGTCTGTTACCTATTCTGGTCATGTATTCCAATTCTCTCAGTTTTAGAAATTTTGTTTTAAGTAGAAGTTTGGCCAAGCATCTGATTTTTGATATAACTGCTTGTACCTCTCCAGAAGGGACACTATAAGCAAGCACAAAATAGTACTTTGAGCAAGCATATTTCCCCTGAAATTGCTGCAAACTCTGCAATGTCCCATGGGATGAAGCAGTTGGCAGTCAGTTTTTGACAGAACTGAGATACATATAACTCCATCTATTTGGTTTCCAAGACTGGTCTCTTTTACCTTTGAACATACCAGTTGCATGGGCATGCTACCAGTCCTTTACAATCCAAGCCCCCTAGTCCATATCTCTCCTACATCTCTTATTATTCTTCTGTAGCTGTATGTCTTATGTCCCACTCCCAAAGAGTCTTTTTGTGTACTTTAAGATCTTTGGGAATCTTTTCTTTTTAAATGTTTTTCTAATTATTTACAAAGCTCTTTTACATGAACTCTCATTTATTTTGTTTCACAAAGACCTTGCTATCTGGGAGGTATTATTATACTTGTTTTACTGAACTGCATGCTTCATCTTAGGGAGAGCCAGTGCCATGCCAGGGGATACAAAAGTGGTTATTTACAACTGGAAGTCTTCTTACTCAAAGTTTAATGTGTGTGTGTGTGTGTGTGTGTGTGTGTGTGTGTGTGGTGTCTTCTTCCTGCGACTGCAGGAATTCTTGACCGTTTTGTTTTGCAGCAGTCTTTGAACACTAGAACTTTACCGCTTATACTTGAAGGAATTTTAAAAAAGACTGAAAGTGAGCTAAACAAGTCAGCATAATTGCCAGGCAGTAACAACCACAGTAAAATGTGTTTCACACTGTCTTTAAAAGCATCTGCATTTACCTATTTCTCACTCTGTGGCCTTTTAGCACCATACTGCATTTGAATGGAACTATTAACGGCCCTTATATATTCACAAGACAAGGTTCTTCCCTGCTCTAAGAAAAAACGTGGTTTTTGCAACAGGCTTACCATTTCAGCACGCCTGCACCTCTTACTACTAGCAAATTATATGCTGTTCTGCTCAGTGCATGATATTTCCACCACACAAGTGCACACGCACACACACACACATTCATGTATGTATATAGTTTGTTATCCTCTTATCCTCTCCAATATTTTTCACATTGAGAAAAATCTGGTGGTTTACTTTTTTTTTTTTTTTTGCTATTTTAGGGGTACACCTGCGGCACATAGAGGTTCCCAGGCCAGGGGTCGAATAGGAGCTGTAGCTGCCAGCCTTCACAACAGTCAGGTGGGATCTGAGCCATGCCTGTGACCTGTACCACAGACCCATATCACAGCAACGCCTGATCCTTAATCCACTGAGCAAGGCCTGGGATTGAACCTCCATCCTCATGGATACTAGTTGCGTTCCTTTAATCACTGAGCCATGATGAGAACTCCCTGGTGGTTTATATTGAGAGAACTGTGGTACAACAGAGGACAGGGAACACGAGTTAAAAATCTCTCCTGCATGTCATGGTTCACTTAAAATATCCTATCAAAAAGCAATCTATGGGGAAAGACAAATACCATATGATATCACTTATATGTGACATCTAAAATATGGCACAAATGAACCTACCTACAAAACAGAACAGATTCACAGATATACAAAGCAGACCTGTGGTTGTCAGGGGGTGGGGAGTGGGATGAACAAGGAGTTTGAGGTTGGTGGATGCAAACTATTACATTTATAATGGATAAACAATGAGGTCCAATTGTATAGCACAGGGATCTATATCCAGTCTCTTGGAATAGACCATGATGGAAGATAATATGAGAAAAAGAATGTATATAGATGTATGACTGGGTCACTTTGCTGTACAGCAGAAACTGGCACAACATTGTAAATCAAGTATACTTTAATAAAAAAGGAAAAACAAAAAATGTTATAAATGAACTTATTTTTGGATAGATTAAGTAAATTATAGCAGATAAAATTTTTTAAAAAGAAATCTAAAAATTAAAATAGTTAATGTCCCTGGTGAAGTGCATAAATTCTGATAGTAGGTTTAATGTAATATCTATACAATTAGGGTGTTCTCAAAGGAAGGAGTTGGTAATTTAACTAGTTACTTCTTCCTTAGCAGCAAAAACGTTATTTCTGAATTTTTAAACTCAACCCATGGATGGATTTGTACTTTACTGGGAAAGACCCTTTCTTTATAATGTTTCTTCCAAAATAACTCCATGACCAGCCTTCCAGGGACTAGAAATTCTTCCATTTTAGAAATAATCTACAAATTAATTTTTAGTAGGCTGTCCAATGTTCAAAGGAAAGCCACAAGTGGAATTTTAATGAAAAATGCTAAGTAATAATAACAGCGACATTTATTTGGCACATTATATGATATATGTGCCCAAGCATATATACTGTTTTAAGTTATTTGTGTACATTAACTCATTTAATTCTCATAGCCATCCTCTGAAGTGAGTATACTAATTATGGCCATTGCCAAGATAGGTAAACTGAGGTACAGAGGACTTAGGCAATTGACCTAAGTTAAAGAGCTAAAGAACAGTGAAAGTGGAGTTTGAATCCTAGTATTAATAATACAGAGCTTTTATGAAAAGCTATGTGTTTAGGCTTTATGAAAAATAATTATTAAGGGAGAGAGGAAGAAAAAGACAGATGAGGAAAAACTTCAATATGAAAAATTAGTCTTGTTTCCAAACTGTAGATGGTGATTCTATTTTGTTCTCATTACTACTAGACCTGATTCTATTCCCCTTTCTTTATGAAGAACTGAACTAGAAAATCCATAGTTTAAGAGTCTGAGCCAATAGAATTGTTGATGCAGAAATAAGAACATGTCAGTGTATCTCAAGGACTCCTTCAATATTCTATGTAAAAATCCAAGCCTAAAATCATCTTTCCCTCATTTTTATCCATAACGCCATAGGTTATGGTTATACAGTTATCTATTTAGGGTATTCTGGGAGGAAGAAACAAGTGATTTAGGTAGCTAAGTTCCTTAGCGGCACAGAAATGTCGAGGGTTAGGGTTTCAGAAGTGAATCACAATGTCTGTCTGGATGTAGCCTACCTACTCAGTTTATAGTAGGATGCTGGATTCTGACTTGGAAATGTGGAAACAAAGGTTATACCGCCCATTTTAAAGTCACAGAGGTCCTACAGGATGCCAGATGTGTGAATTTCCCACTTATTTCAGGAAGCACTGGGTTTTAAGCTCATTACTGACACGTATCAGCTTCATTAGCTACGTTAGATGAGATTTTACAGTGAAGTTTTAGTTTTGTAATTAAATAGGGAATAGTTTTCACATTTATGCCAAGCTACCAAGGAAAATGTGAGCTGTTGAATCAGTCTCAGCCAGCGGCGTGGGAGGTAACACTAGCTGTAGTCTTAATGACTGTTTAAAGTTCACAATTAATAGCTTTAAAAATAAAAATCTAGCTTGAAAATCTATGCAGATACCTGGAATATGTATGGATTTGTCAACCATAAGGTGAAGGAAAATACTGACAATTATTCAGTAAATTACAATGGTAGAAAGGCAAAATCATTTACTGGAGTCTAGTATCTTTGCGTTTTGGGTGATAGCCATCAAATCAAATAAAGAACAATATTTCAATACCTGGCACATCACTGTGAATTCTGTTGACAAAGTTATAATTCCTTTACCCCAAATAATCCTTGGTTCAATAGACCACAAAATCCCTCTTAAATATTGTTAGAATTTATGAGCTGGATCTATACTTTAAGGCAGTTCCTACTTTTATTAGAAGAGAACTGAATTACATTTAGGAAATATTTAATTTATGTAACAATTTTAATTTTTCCATTGGGATCCTTCTTTCTGTAGCCTATATGTTGGGTTGCTTTTAAAATGTCACATTATCTTCATAAAAAGTAGTGACTGCATTTCTAGTATAAGCCATTTTTTATAGTTAAATCTCCAAGCTGTTCTACAGAGTTTCCCCTCAAGTGACAAAAGAAATGAGAATACATTTTTATTTCAGGTTCCTTATTAAAAGCTTCATTTTCTTGGATTAATAGATTGTGTTTAAGTCCTTGGTCTCTATAGGTCTGGAATGCTTAACCCAAAAATTGGTTAATGTGAAGTCATGCATCAAGGTAGAACAGTTATCTGAAAATTGTTACAGGTCTGAATAGGATATTTTTTTCTTTGAAAAAGCTAGTATTTCTGAAATTAGTCAGAAACTAACTTATAAAATATATATCCTGAGCTATGTACAAATGGGGAAAAGATTCGGCCCCAAACCTACCAAACAGATTAGAGTAGTATTAGAGTAGTATTATGCCACTTGTTTTATACTAAAAGGATTCTAAAGGAGTACTTTAAAATACCCTAAATGAAAAAAAAAATGACTTTCTGTGCATAAAGATGTTTATTGTGGGGTATCCAATTGCCATTTTTAACTATTATACATACTAAGAGGGTACAATAAGTATAGTATGAAAATACTTAAAATGGAATATTGCAAAGCTAAGAAAATGTACACATATTTACAACAGAGGAAATACTAAAAACACTAAGAGAATGTTATATTAAAATTATATTCATAGTAAATTTATAACCAAATTGCATGGTTACTTGCACACTGAAATAACATGGGCAAATGAAAATTTGAATGTCAGGCAATTTAGTCCCTTTCTTTATGAAATTTCATTAATGTTACTGCAGTTTTTATTATAACCTATGATATAAAGAAAATACAACAAATAATAGAATCCTTTTTTTCTTTTTAAAGCAGCACTTGAGGCATATGGAAGTTCCCTGGCTAGGGCTCGGGTCAAAAGCTATAGCTGCCAGACTACATCACAGCCACAGCAACCCTAGATCTGAGCTGCGTCTACGACCTACACCACAGCTCATGGCAATGCCAGGTCCTTAACCCACTGAGCAAGGCCAGGGATCAAACCCATGTCCTCATGGATACTAGTTGGGCTTGTTACCCTGAGCCACATAAAAACTTCCAAAAATCTTTCAATAGTTTTCTCTCCTACTTGCCATTTTTTGCCTGAGAGGCATCTTTTAGGATGACTAAATGGATAAAAAATCTTGTTGAAATTACTGACTTGGAAACAAATACAGAGATAAATCCATATCTAGAGGTAAACAGATGGATTGATAGACCGCTGAGAAGGAATGTGATCCAAATTGTCCACTGAGTTACGTAATTTCCTTTTCCATTGAATTATATCTGAAAATATATTGTTATACTTAAATAACATGGATAAGACATTTTTATCTCAATCTTTTTATAGTATGTTTCATAAGTCATCTTTCATTAACCTAGAGATTTGGAGAAAATATATTCTTTAATTTCCTCTAATAGTAAAGTATTATGAATTATTTGGTGAACAACTGATAATTTAAATAGTGGTTAAACAAGGAAACTATAAAGTTTAGAAAAAGTTAGAAATATTCTCCAGCAAAGAAGAGTTCTGCCATGTGTATTTTTCTAAATGTTTAAACTTTTCCAGTGAGGACACAAAGCCATGGCTTTGATTTAAAGCTCTTAGTTCTGGAAAAAATCAAATTTAAGTTCATTAAACTAAGTACAGTGTGTTAAATACAGATTAACTCATTACTGAGCATCAACTCAATCATTGATGAGAGCTCTTTGAAAAGCTCATCATAACATTAAATGTCATTTTATTACCAGACAGTAACTGCCTGATTAAAATCTTAAATGGATGGGGATCATTGGGAAGCCATACTGAAAATATCTTCTAGTTGATTATTAAAGTAAAGTCTGCAGTAAAGGGAAATATTAATGAAAATGAGTAATTTCTGTGCTTCAATGTCTTTCATGTGTGTCCTCTGCTTTCCATTTCCAGTGATATACACTTAAATCAAGAGCTAATCTTCTCTTTTATTGTTGCAATAATTTTTTACTAATCTGGAATTTCTGCTATCATACCACAACTCCCTTCAAGTAAATTCAACATAAAATAGCGACAGAAACTTTCCCAAGTCAATTTTTTAAAAATGTATCCATCTTTTACTCAAACATTTTGATAGGGTTACAGTAAGAAAATAATATTCAACGTATCCTATCATTCAAGGTACTCTTTATTCTGAATACTAATTATTTTTTTAAATTTTTAGTTCTTTCTGTTTTCACAGAAAATTAATGATGTATAACTATGATGAATTATTTACTTTTCATGTTATATGATTTATAATATTAAGGTGACTATAATTATCTATTCTAGTTATACTTCTAGAATAAAAACTATAATATGTTTTACCCTATCTCAAGCTATTGACAAGCACAATGCATTCTGTAATTCCCATTCACTTAATGGGTTTTAGCCTAAATTCATGTTATGTACCCTAAGTTTAGGGGAAAAATATAGCTTTATAAATGGAAACTGGCATTAGAAATAGAAAGAATTGTTGTATATCTAGTTTGAAATCTGGAAAAATATATTTCAATTAATATAGATGTCTAAATTATCTCATTTTCATAACTTGTTCTCCATCAAGTGCTAAATCATTTAAAGATAATACAGTGATTTCTAAAAGCAGTTATCTTCTCCATTTCCCATTAATTAGTCATTGGCCTAACAGTGCTTTCAGTTGGGCCTGTTAGCTTAAACAAGAGTCATTCCTTCTGCAACCAGTTTACAGAAGTCAACTGGAATATGTTTGGCTGTATTGTGACCCACATTGTCAACAGACACTATGAAACACTAGAAAGAATAATTTCCTCTAAAATGAATGCAAGGAGTATTTAGACAGTAAATATATTTAATATTTATGAGACCAGGATAAATTCTTTCCATTTGAGGACTATAAGATATGACGAAATTTGATCATTTAAAGAACTGAAAACGTAACAGTCTCAGAATGTTTGTCTTTTCACCCCAGTATTTCCTATCCTATAGGGGGTTAGGTCATGGATTCCTTTGAAACTGATCAAAACTACAGATCTACCTTTCAGATAAATAAACAAAGCCAAAAATATTTTCAAATATTTTGAGGAAATTATCAGAACACATTGAAGTACTGGGTTACAAACCAATTAACACTTTCTTACAGTAACAAAAAATATTTTGTTTTTCGATAATTCTTTCATTTAGAAAATATTTATTGTGTCTTAGTCTTAAGTATTGAAGGAACACTCATGCATATGAAAACTTTCATATAACTTCAAAAACTCATATTTTGATAAGAGACCAACATGGAAATTATTTCAAAATAGTGTAAAGAATGCTATAAGAGAAGAAAAAGATTCTTTAGGGGCCCAGAGGAATAACATACTGATTGCTGAGGAGTATCAAAGAGGAAGGGGAACTTGACCTAATTTCTGAAGAATGGCTTCAACCATGGAGAGGGAATAATTACTAAAGGTGAAAACACAAGCAAAACCATGAATCTGTGAAAGAAGAAAGTATGTTCAGGGCATGAGTTCTTTGATAATAATTTTCATACAAAATAGATAGATGATATACAATTGCAAAGTAAAAGTTTAGTTGAATATATTAAACACATATACACACAAACATACACATACTCATATACATACTGAATTATATCAAAACTTATTACAGACTATTTGAAGGCTACTTGCTTTGACCTTATTTCATTGAGTCTGTATAACTGCCATTAGTGATTTTTATTTTATTACTATTCACTGAGTTTTTATCTGAGGTTGCTTCAATAATGAAGAGGTAAAGTCTGATGTAGAAATATTATTGTGGATATTGTTCTCTGTATCATTCCCATTAAGAAACTCCACATAGGAAATTTTATTTATACTTTAAATCTATGAACAGCTCTTTTGGTTTTATTTCATAAATATTTGTTTTTCCTCTGTTAAAACATGTATCTACTGATTACACTTTCAGTTTCACTTGGCTGTTAGGAAGCTCACAGAAAATTTATAGCTTGCAGTTGATTCTGTCTTACAACTCATTTGAATTCTCTATTTATGATTGTATTTCGCCATTATTTTGCTGCATGTATGCTTTCTATAAGCTTTCATGATTCTTTGAGTCAAGAGATAGAATATAGCAGCTAGTTAATAAGCAAATATTATGAAAACATTGTATTGTCCATGAGTTCCTTGAGTTCAAATTTTTCTCCATTTTTAGCCTTTTAAATTCTTATCCTATTTGATTTAGACATAACAAGCATGTATATAATACAAATTCTACCTCTTTAAGAAGTTTGTTATCTCTGTTTCCCCAGAGGTGCTATAGAAAAATGAAATTAATTTTAATATAGATATTAAATTGGTTTATGATATATTTCTATCCAGCATTTTATCATTTCCCACTTTACATGTTATAAGTTAAATAAACACATCTCAATTATTTCATTATTGCTATGTATGCTGGTACTGAACCAAAGTGCTCCCTGGTTTGGTCTCTAATGTCACTTTGTAAATCAGCTATTGTCTACTCATGGGATAAAAACACATACTTCTGTCTTTCAGTCAGAATAAAAACTGAAGAAAAATCACTTTGAATGTTTGAATTATTCAGAATGATAAGACATTGCTCAAAGTCTGGTTGATTAACAGAATCAAATGTACATCACGGTGTGTACTGTGTAACACAGAGAAGTAGAGAATTAAACTGAATTAAATTAGAACAGAAAAGACGTGGTACACTGTCTTTCTTCTGTTTATTGTGCCAAAGTAAGAAGGACATTGAAGGGAGGTGCTTAACTGTTAAAAAGAAACTTATTTTCTTCTTTCACTTAGCTTCTAGAAATTTTACCTCTCATTGTTTTGGGCGACCTGCTCATCTCACTATGCTATGTCTCTTAGTATAGCTTTTTTCAGGGAGACTGCTCATGGTTTAGCGCCTATGATAAATGAATGTGTGTCATTCACAGTGTCACTTTTGAAAAATTGAAATTTTTATTCTGAAAGTTTTCTGTGAACTAATTCTGCCAAACCTATGGGGATTAAAAAACTTTGATATTTCCTCAAATTAAATATCCCCATATGGCAGGGGCATGATTCACAAAATTCATGACTCGACATAATGATGTGATAGATGCTTCTGTGGATAACAACTACATAACTGCATGATAAAACTAAAAAGATCAAACATTACCATTATTTGTAAATTAATATTTGTCCTTTGGGAAACCATCATCTGCTTTGGAAAAAGAACAGGCAGCTCTAGGGACCATCTGTTCATTTTCAAATTTTATTATGTTAATTTGCTGACATATAAAGACTCTGGGGGAAAACTCAGAGTTTTGGATTACTCGCCAGAAAATAAAACAGACTGTTTCTTTGTTCTTTTTCATGAGTTGTATTTATCCCTTCAGTAAAGTTGTATTCTTTTATCTTTCAGGCACGTTGTGCATTTGTTTCCTTGGTACCATTTTAATCATTATCTTGCCATTATATTAAAATGACTTATCCTATGGTTCTGTTCTTATTACTGCTTGGTGAAACCCAAGCCCTTGGGCCAATTCAACTAACTACCTTTGTCACTATGTAGTAGATACTGATTCTTGCTAATGAAAACTCACACCAATGCAAAAATTGATATTATAATTGCATAAACTCACCATGTCATAATGACTATTCTGCATTTTGTTTGCTCAGTTAAAGCCTCTCTAGTTATCTATATATCTTATCAATATCCTCATATATCCATCCCAGAATTCTTTTCCTCAGGATCAGCAGAAGATTATGTCTCTTCCAATTTCATTCAGAAAATAGAAGTATCAGAAAGGTACGTATTTACTTTTTACCATGAAAACAAATGCAATATGCTTTCTTCTTTCTCCCTCTTCTCAAACGATAATGGACTAGGCATCCGTGGTTTTTAAAAGACATTCCCTTTAGATGTGATTATGATCTCACAATGTTCTACTCCCTTAGGTGATTTGCTCTTTTGAAAATTTCCATTGTTTTTAAATTTTTTATTCTTCCTTGACCAAGAGTCCTTTCTTCTTAGTGTTTAAATATGTTTAGTTTTGGCTAATGATATTATACATCTTTTCATGTGCTTTGAATTCACTACCAGAATTTTTAAAAGAACAGATTATCTAAGGGGGTAGAAAGTTGTGGGATCATAATCACATGAAAAGATGCTCAACATCTATAATTATTAGAGAAATGCAAATCAAAACTAAAATGAGGAATGGATTTCCCTGGTAGCTCAGCAGGTTAGGGGTTCAGCATTGTCAGTGCTGTGGCTCAAGTCACTGCTGTGGCACAGGTTGTATCCCTGGCCCAGGCAGTGAAACATGCCATAGGCATAGGGAAAAAAAAAAAAAAAAACACCAACAATGAGGTATCACCTCACACCAGTCAGAATGGGCATCATCCAAACGTCTACAAATGATAATTGCTGGAAAAGATATGTAGAAAAGGGAACCCTCCTACACTGTTGGTGGGAATGTAAATTGGTGCAACCACCACTGAGAACATTATGGAAGTTCTTTAAAAAACCTGACTTTAGAACTACTATAAGCTACAATCATCAAAACAGTATGGCACTGGTACAAAAACAGAAATATAGATCAATGGAACAGGAGAAAGAGCCCAGAAATAAACCCATGGACCTATCCTCAATTAATTTTTTTTTGTCTTTATGCTTTATCTAGGGCCGCACCTGTGGTATATGGAGGTTCCCAGGCTAGGGGTCTAACAGGAGCTGTAGCTGCCGGCCTTCGCCACAGCCATAGCAACGCAGGATACAAGACACGCCTGCAACCTACACCACAGCTCATGGCAACACTGGATCCTTAACCCACTGAGCAAGGGCAGGGATCAAACCCACAACCTCATGGTTCTTAGTCAGATTCATTAACCACTGAGCCACAACGGGAACTCCGCTCAATTAATATATGACAAGGAATCAGGAATATACAGTGGAGAAAAGAAAGTCTCTTCAGTATGTGGTTCTAGGAAAACTGAAAAACTACATGTAAAAGAAGAAAATTAGAACACTCCCTAACACCATACACAAAAATAAACTCAAGATGGATTAAAGACCTAAATGTAAGACCAGATGCTATGAAACTCTGAGAGGAAAACAGGCAGAACACTCGAGATAAACTATAGCATATCTTGTTGGATCCACATCCTTGAATAATGAAAGCAAGAACAAAAATAAACAAATGGGACCTACTTAAACTTAAAAGAGTTTGTGCAGCACAGGGAAAAAAACAAAACAAAGACAAGCTACAGAATAAGAGAAAACATTTATAAACGAAGGGACAACAAGGAATTAATCTCCAAAATATAAAAATGCATGCAGCTCAGTACCAAAAACAAACAACCCAATCCAAAATGGACAGAAGATCTAGACATTTCTTCAAAGAAGATGTACAGATGGCCAAAAAACACATGAAAAGATGCTAAATATTGCTAATATTTAGAGAAATGGAAATCAAAACTACAATGAGACACCCTTTCACAGTATGGAGGTTCCCAAAAAAACTAAAAATAAAATTACCATATGACCCATCAATCCCACTCCTGGATATATATCTATAGAAAACCATTATTTGAAAAAATACATGAATTCCAATATTCACCATAGCACTATTTACAATAGCAAAAACACGGAAGCAACCTAATGTCCACTGACAGAGGAATGGATAAAGATGTGGTAAGTATATACAATGGCATATTTCTCAGCCATAAAAAAGAACAAAATAATACCATTTGCAGCCTCATGGATGGACCTAGAGATCATCATAGTAAGTGAAGTAAGTCAGACTAGAGAATGCAAATCATCGTATGATATCACTTCTATGTGGAATCTAAAAAAATGATACAAATGAACTTATCTACAAAACAGAAACATACTCAGACTTTGAAAAAAAACTTACAGTTACCAAATGGAACAGGATGGGGGAGAGATGGATTGGGGGGTTTGACTATGACATAAGCACACTATTGTATATGGAATGGAGGGTCAACAGGGACCTGCTGTATAGCATAGGAACCTCTACCCTATATTCTGTGATAGCCAAATGGGAAATAAATCTGAAAAAGAATGCATATGTGTATGTGTGCAACTGAATCACTTTGTTGTATAGCAGAAGTTAATACAACATTGTAAATTAACTATACCTAAATATAAATTTACAAATGAAAAAAATAAAAAGAGCTACCATATGATCCAGGAACCCCACTCCTGGGCATATATCCAGAGGAAACCATAATTCAAAAAGATACAAACATCCAAATGTTCATTGCAGTACTACTTACAATAGTCATAGTCAGGACATGGAAGAAACCTAGATGTCTACCAACACAGGGTTAGATAAAGAAGATGTGGAACAAAACAGAACAGAAATGGACTCAAAGATCTCAAGACCAAACGTATGGTTACCAAAGGGAAAATGTTGGGGCAGGGATAAGTTGGGAGGTTCGGAATGTCATATACACACTACTACATACAAAATGGATAAGTAACAAGTACCTACTGTACAGACTGGGGAAATATACGCAATACTCTGTGATGGCCTATATGAGAGAAGAATCTGAAAGAGAATATATGTTAAATTTATTCACTTTGATGTACACCTGAAGCTAATGCAAAACTGTAAATCAACTATAATCTAACAAAACTAAAAACAAAAATGCACAACTCAGTTTACTTGACACTGTATTTCTTTGCAAATGCCTTTCTGTCTCTATCTCCACTTCTAGAGCCATTAAACAAGCATTTGCTGTATTCACTTCATATCCCATTCACTTTTAAACAGAATTTGGTTTATAATATTCTAGTGGCAATGTTTTTAACAGGATCTCCAACCACTTCCACAATTCAAAAGATATTTCCCACGTATTATGATGATTGTTATGATTAATTTTATGTGTTAAATGAAATATCCCATAGCAGACTATACCTTGATAGACTGCAATTCCTGTTACAGCATAGATTCTGCTTTTTCTAAACCTACTCTACCCACTATTATACTACACAGTACTGAAAAGTATTATTAATGAAAACATAAAATATGCAGGGTAAATATAGCTTTAAGGTAAATATTATGCAAGGTAAACACATTATATTATAAATTATATAGTACTAAATTATTAGGGAAAAATAAATCATGTAGGTTAAATAAAGCTTCAGACATATATTGCTATACTAAAATTAGACTCTATTTTGCACAGAAGAATTTATCTTTTCCTTTTTTTTTTTTTGTCTTATCTAGGGCCGCACCTGTGGCATATGGAGGTTCCCAGGCTAGCGGTATAACAGGAGCTGGAGCTGCTGGCCTTGGCCACAGCCACAGCAACGCAGGATCCGAGTCGCGTCTGCAACCTACACCACAGCTCACGGCAACACCGGATCCTCAACCCACTGAGCAAGGCCAAGGATCGAACCTTCTACATGGTTCCTAGTCAGATTCATTAACCACTGAGCCACGACCGGAACTCCAAGAATTTATCATTTATCTTTTCTGCTGAGTCTAAATCTACAATGCATTTAGACACAAAGAGCAAGTAATGTAAGATGGATAAAATAAAACCCAAATAGATGGTGTCAGTAAAAATGAACTAATGAATTAATATACAATAAACCTTATTAACGCTAGAAGATTTTGTTCTGGAATTCTTTCATAATAATTTTAAAGTTGTAATTTACCTACAATAAGTTGCAGAGCTCTATGAACTTAGAAAATTTAATACATCCATGTAAATAGCACCACAGTTAAGATATGGAATATTTCTGTTGCCTCAGAAAGCTTATCCATGCCCCATTATAACCAAGTACCGTCTAGTAGAGATAATTACAATACTGATTTTTACCACCACAGAGGAATTCTGCTTGATTTTTAACTTTTAGAAAATTATCTTTCACATGCATGAGTTTTGTATCTAATTTCTTTCACTCAGCATATTTTTCTTTTGCGTTTCACCCATGTTACTATGTGCATCAATACATTGCTTATGACTAAGCCATGATAAGGCTATGTCACTCACCTTATAAATATTCCCAACATTGTTTCTAACTTTTGCTGATTATAAATAAAGCTTCTATTAAATTACTGGAGAAGCCTTTTTCTGAATATGTGTTTTCTCTTGACTTGATACCTAAGTGTCAAGGTTGTAAGTGTTAAGTCATAGACTATGTATTTCTAAATTCATATATTTTAAAATATATAAAATATGAAAATAATATGCTAAAAAGATTTCCCAAAGATTTTGTCATTTCACAGTTTATGAGAGCTCCAAGTCCTTATATTCCCACCAATATCTGATGTTACAAATTTTAGTCACTCTAGTAGATGTAACATGATTTCCTATTCTAATTTCTGTTTGCATTTCCTTGATGATTAGTGCCATTTAGAACACTTTCTTGTAAATATTGGAATTTTTGTCTCATTTTAAAAATTATTTTCAAGTATCTTGTAAATTTTAATGAATTAGTTGTTTTCTTATTATCAACTTAATATGTTGAATTTTCCTCTGTCTACTCACACACATTAAATATATATGTATACATATATATTTATATTATATATATATTTATACAAGATTTTTCCTGTCTAGCTTTTTCCACTGTATGTATCATAAACATTTTATTCTAGTCTATACCACTGCATTTTTAAGAATGCCTATTACATAAATTACACTTTAAATTTTTAAGAAATAAAATTTAAGAATTTAAAAGTGTATGATTAATTCTTCCATTTTTAGTGCAAGAAATATATACGTATTTCCAAACCATGAAGACATTCTTCTGTATTTTCTCTATCTCTCTCTCTGTTTTTGACTGCACCAGATTCTTTTAACCCACTATGCTGGGTTGGGGATTGAACCTGTGTCCCTGTGGTGACCTGAGCAACTGCGGAGACAGGTGCCAGATCCTTAACCCACTGCACCACAGTAGGAAGTCCTTTCTGCATTTTCTTCCAGAAGATTTAGCTTTTATAATTAGGTTTATGGCCCTAAGCACATTAATTTTTGTGGTATGAGAGAAGACTGGAGTTTACTTTTCCATTTACTAGTTATACCAGCTTGATTGGTTCAGAGTACTTTCCCTTTCCACTGAACTGTGTTGGCATTTTCAATAAAATATATTGACCATATAGGCAAGAGCTATATCTGGGCTTTTTATTGTGCTCCACGAACTATTTATCTATGGTATGATGACATCACACTCTCTTGATAACCTTATAGTAAGCTTTCTAGTAAGTCTTGAAATCATGTAGTTTTAAAACTTCCAATATTACTCCTCTTTTTCAAGATGATCATAGGCATTTCAGACCCTTTAAATTTCTGTATAAATTCTAGATGCTACTTGTCAATTTTACTCAATTTATTATTTTAGTTTTTCTATTATAAATATTTTAAATTAATATACTTTATTTTATATCAGCTTTAGGTTTACAGAAAAACTGAACAGAGATATAATTTTATGTATAGAAATTCTAAAGACTTTACCTAAAATCTGTTAGAACTAATAAATAGGCTCAGTAAATTTGCAGGATACAAAACCAATATTCAGAAACTAGATGTGTTTTTATACATTAACAATTCAATATCTGAAAAACAAATTAAAATAATTCCATTTATAATATCATTAAAAAGAATTTAAAAAAAAACCCTTAGGAATAAATTTAATCAAGGAGTTTAAAGATCTGTTTACTGAAAACTGACTTTGATGAAAAAAATTGAAGCCATAAATAAATAGAAAAATATCCTATGTTCATGGATCAGAAGAATTAATACTATTAAAATATCGATACTATCCAGAATCATCTATGCAATCCCGATCAAGATTCCTATGCCATTTTTTTTATAGGAATAGGAAAGAAAGCCCTCAAATTCTTATGGAACTACAAAAGACCTTGTATAGCCAAACAATCTTAAGAAAGAAGAACAAAACTGGAGGTATCACATTCTCTTATTGCTAACTCTACTACAAAGCTATAGTAATAAAACATCGTGATACTGACATAAAAACAGACATATAAACCAGTGTGAGAGCCCAGAAACGAACCCTCTCATCTATGGTGTGCTAATGTTTGACAAGGGAACCAAGACTACTCAGTGAGTAAAGGTTAGTCTCCTCAACAACTTTTGGGAAAACTGAATAAACATATGAAAAGAATGAATTTGGATCCCTATCTTGCACTCCACAATAAATTAACTCAAAATGGATTAAAGACTTAACTCTAAGACCAGAAACCACAAAACTGATAAAATAAGACAAGGGAAAATCTCCTTGACCTTAATCTTTGCCAATAATTTTTTTTGGATATGACACCAAAAGCAGAAGCAGCAAAAGCAACAATTAAGTGTAACAACATCAGACTAAAAAGGTTTTGCATAGCAAAAGAAATAAGCAACATAATGAAAAGGCAACCTATGAAACAGGAAAACATATCTGCAAAACATATACTATAAGGGTTAATATAAAAAGAACTCATACAACTCAGTAACTGAAAATTTTTTGTTTTTTTGTTTTGTGTTATAATCTTGAAGAGTGTTGTACTTTGTGAATTAAGTTTTCTACATTTATTGAGATAATCACGTAATTTTCTACTGTATTCAGTAATGTGGTAGATTGTAATGATGTGTTACATGTTATTGTGTTGCTTAATTTCAAAATATGTAGGTTTTTTCTTAGATTTTTCCTGTTTTCTAATTTAATTCCATTGTAGTGAGAGAAAGTCCTCCGTATGATTCAATGCTTTAAAATTTATTTAAATTTGCTTCATTTGTTCTTGTTTTGTAATGTAGCCTGATAAACTCTGTTTTTTTAATTGGATTGTTCAGTCTTCTTACAGTTAATAAAACTGTTCATGTGACTGGGTTTAAATTTCCTCTCTCAAATTTGTTTTCTTTTTGCCTCTTTTGCTCTTTGTTTTTATTCATTATTTCATACTTCTTTTGGATGAACTAAGTGTTTATTAGCATTACATTTTTCTTCTGTATTGGAATTTTTAGCTATAAATGTCTCATTCAGCAGTTACTCAAGGTATTAAACTATGTACTTAATTACAGTTTATCTTGACTTATTATTATTCCTCGTGTATAATGTAAGAACTTCATAGTAGCATATCTACATTTATCATCCTCATTAGGCTTTTAAAAATTTCAGAGAATAAAGCTAATCTTTTATATTTACTTACATTTCCAGTGTTCTTCATTCTTTCCAGTAGATTCAGATTTCTGTCTGACATAATTTTCCCCTATTAAAGATCTTCCATTAGCATGTCTTGTCAGTTGTATCTGCTGATGATAAAAACATGAAAATGCATTCCTGTCACCATTAAGAGGATACTGATTTTTATGGATATAAAATTCTAGATTTGCAGTTTTATTCATTTCCTTTAGTCCTGGTACATGATCCTTAGTCCTAAACTATGACATTTTTGGGCTTTCAGGTAAATAAAGCCCAAGATTTTTACCTTGTTCCATTAACTTGATGGAATTTGTATTTCAAACTCTTCAGTTATCATCTAAGTATCAATCTTTGTTCAGTTCTTAAGCTTGCCAGGTGCTTCTAAATCTCTTGAAGGACAGTTTGTACTCAAATTTTGGGGCGATCTATTTGTTATCCCTCATTTCTAGGGTCACCCTCTCAACTTAAAGATGCTCTGACAACCCCAGATTCTGATCCATGACTCCTAATTCCATAAAACTTCCACACTCAACTGGAGCCATAACCTTAGTGTACCAAGAAGCCTCAGGAAATCATGGGCTAAGAACGAAAGGAAATAGGAGAATAATGTTTCATCAAGTAGAGAATACTGGTAAAAAACAGAAATTATCTTCACCTCACATCTGTCAGAATGGCTATTATCAAAAAGACAAGAAGTAGCAAATGTTGGTGAGGATGTGGACAAAAGGGAACTCTTTTCACTGTTGGTGGGAAGGTAAATTGGTGCAGCCACTCTGAAAAACAGTATGGAGATTCCTCAAAAAATTAAAAATAGAACTACCATATTATTCAGCAATTATATGCACCTATATGTTCATTGCAGCATTACTGACAATAATCAAGATATGGAAACAATCTGTGTCCCTCAATATATGAATATATAAATAAGATGTGGTATCTATGTGTATATACACACACAGTGGAATATTACTTAGCCATAAAAAGATGAAATCTTACAATTTGCTACCATGTGGATGGACCTAGAATGTATTATGCCAAGAGAAATAAGTCCAACAGAGAAAGACAAATACTGTATGCTTTCACTTATATGTGGAATCTAAGATACAAAACAGTTGAATAATAGTTATAGATACAGAGAACAAACAAGTGGTTGCCAGAGGGGAAAGAGTCAGGGGAGAAAATAAATACATGAGGGAGATTAAGTCCAAACTTTCAGTTGCAAAATAAATGAATCATGGATATGAAATGTAGCACAAGGGGAACAGAGTCAATTACTATGCAATAGCTTGGTCTTTTGTCTTTTTAGGGCTGCATCTACAACATATGGAGGCTCCCAGGCCAGGGGTTGAATTGGAGCTATAGCTGCCAGACTACACCACAGCCACAGCAACACAAGCATCACAGGATCCGTACCATGTCTGCGACCTACACCACAGCTCAAGGCAACACCAGATCCTTAACCCCCTGAGCAAGGCTCGGTGTCGAACCTGAATCCTCATGGATACTAGTTGGGATTGTTAACCACTCAGCCATGACAGGAACTCTTCTTTCTGTAGGACAGATTGTAACTAGACTTGATCATTTTGAAATGTATAGAAATACTGAACCACTATGCTGTGTAACATGAACTAACATGGTGTTGTAGGTCAATTATACTTCAAAAACAGACAAAAATTCATAGAAAAAGAGTTCAGATATGTGGTTATTAGAGACCGGGGATGGAGGGAGGAAAAATTGGATGGAAGTAGTAAAAAAACAAAAACCTACACACTTCCAGTTATAAGATAAATACTAGGGATGTAATGTACAACATAAATAATATTAACACCCCTATATGTTTTTGATATATAACACAATGAATTTTATTTCAATTATAGGTGTACAAAAATCATCACAACACCCCTATATGTTATATATGAAAGTTGTTAAGGGAGCAAATCCTAAGACTTTTCATCACAAGTAAAGAAAACACCTTAAAATATTTTTTCTATTTTTTTAATTTTGTATCTTTATGAGATGAAAAACATTCACTAAAATTAGTGATAATTCCCATGGTTATGTTAGTCAAATCATAAAGCTGTACACCTTAAACTTATACACTGCACTATGTAGTGTATACATCAATTATATCCCAATATAACTGAAATATAAAAAGAAACCATAAATAAAAAGTTATGGTATACATAAAAGAAAATACAATCTGGTCATAAAGAGAGCGATCTGTTTCTTCCTTGAAGGACTTGGTACTGAGTGGGTTAGTTGTTAATTTTTAAACCAATCCCTGGGCAGGGATGGGTTGTGCTGATCGAATTAAGTCAATTAGGGCAACCCTTGGGAGTGGGATTTAGCGTTAATCCCACCCAGTCTTGTGGCTAAGAATGGAGGAAGAGTGGCTTTCCAACCAATATTTAGGGACACAGTAACACAGGAAAGGAAACGATGCTTAAGAAAAAAAAAATAGAAATTATCTAAAGCTATAATCAGAGATCTTCCTCTTTTCTCCATGTGCTGGCAAAGGTGATCCTTAGCATAACATGTTGCATGATGCTTAGTGCATCTTAGATTTTTAATTGATCCTGATTTTATCATGTCAAATCCTTACTTATCAAACTACTGTAGTCAGGGAGAACCAAATTTATATGTGATTGACAATCTCATCAGAGGGAAAAGGACAATCCTTGATAAGGAGAAATGTATTATGTTATCAGAAGGAGGAAGTATTTTGAAGTAATTTAAGAAGAAGGAAAAAAAAAGGTCTAGAATTAGGCTTTTCGTCTATGTATAAAATTTAAATATTCTTTTCCTTAACAGGATATAACAGTTATAGCACATATAACTAAAATTTACCCCTTCTACAAAAGGAGAGCGCTCAATCCCTGTATATAGTTTTGAGTATAAATTGATATGTATTTTCCTTAGTTAAGTCTAGTTCAGCCAAGGTGCATTTCTTCAGTTAGTTTCTCTGTTTCACCAAGTTCTATTTCAGGTTATCCCTTGTCTTCACTGGCCACAGAAAAGATTCTCTTTTTTGAGGCTGTGCCACTTTAGCCTATCATTTAATATGATATGGTGCAATGACTTAGGAATTATATCAGTGTTTTTGCTTTTGTTTCCAATTTTTTTTCCAACCTAGATCTTTGCCTGCTATGATTTTTTCTGGAAATAGTTCTTAAACACGAATATAGGGAAATTTGAATTTTCTTGAATCTAAGACCTAGTAAATAAACCAAATAAGTAGTTAGTTATGGTCTTAAAATCTAGACCCCATCTTAAGGCTTTCTGCTTCAGCAGTACTTCTGAGAGTTTTCCTTATCCCTCAGCCCTAATTTAAACCACTTCTATCTGGCATGTACTTCAGAAATAAAAGTCTATAGTCATGAGACCCAGCTAGTATTATAATTCCATAATGCATTAGAGATCTAAATATAACCTTTATTATTAGTACACGAAGAAAAGCATTTAGACAGAGCCGAGGGCATTTGGCTTTATGCTGTCCTCTGGCTTTAGCTGGGTCCTAATATTTTATTTCCGTTGTTGTCTACAGTTCCCTGTCTTTTCATGCTCCAAAGTTAATCTGAGGACAGATAATATGGGCCAATTAATTTGGAGACTCTTCCAACTGCATAAAATACAGAATATTTGATTCTCAAACATTTGGACTGCTGACTCTAGAGAGTACCTCTCAACAAAACTGTATTTTCTTTCTTCTTGTATTTTACATGAACAGCTTGAATAAAAGCCTAGCTTTTTCTAACAGGATATTATGAATGAAGGCAATAAGCAAAAATGTCAATATCCTGAATTCTTTTTTCTACCAAGTCCTCTAATGCCAAATGTCAGCTGACAGATTAGTAGTGGCTAAAAAGATACAATGGACAAGAATTTCTCCAGGAGCTTTGCTATTTATAATACAACATCCTTAAACTTGACGAAATCCTCATTGCTTGGTGTTCCTTATTATTTTTTGACAATTTAAGGAATGTTAAATACACAGATGACTTTTGTATTTTTCAGGGGCTTTTTTAATTTTTTTGTAATGGCAAAAAGCAAATTCAAAACCGCTTAAGCAAAACAAGGAGTTTACCTGCTTCTTGTTTAGCTATTATACCTGAGTGTGATATTGTTATGCCATATTTTAAAAGAGTTATAGACTATGCTGTAGAAAATAAACATGTATACACGAGCCAAAGTGTAATTTATCAGAGCTGGACAGGCATTAAAGTAGCAGAGCATAATGATCAATAATCTAAAGCACTCATTCTTACCCAGAAATTTTTCTATGGGAAAGTGTCCTTACTGGATCAAATTTACGTATACAGAAATGTAAAGGAAAGTTGTAAGGGAGTAGAGCGAACAGTTTGATGAGAGAAGGCAGATATCTACTTATTTGGAGAGGAGACAGTTTGGAAAGAAAGTTATTCGACAATATGCATGCACAGAAACAAAAGTAGACAGACCCTGTTGTCATGTTGAAATATGCAGACATTTCACGTCATGCCAGAAATCAGTGTGGTCAGGAAAGAATTTCAGAATGATTCTATTCATGGGAATTGACAATGCGACCTCCTATATACTCTATAGTATAATAGCTTCAAGATAATCTCTGCCTAAGCCTCAGAGATATCACTCTTTATATAATATAAAAGATTGTAGAGTTTTCAGAACTTCATTATCCCAGCTCTTCAATGTACAGATGATTAAACAGACTAAAAGAAAGACCTTCATAGCTTTCTTTTCTAAAAGATGGTAATTTCTTTTGTTAGATTAAAAACAAAAACAAATAGACTTGCTTTATGGGCCAAGGAAAGGAAGACAAATACTACTCAGCAGTGCCTATAAAAAGTGCTCATAGGTTCTTATAAGTCTAATAATATTATCTGTATTTTCATCCTTTAAATTAGCTTGGAATAAAAGGAAACATACTTCTCATTCCTAGGAAAGTATTGTTTCACTTTTAGAGCTGTATCGCTTAAGAAAAGCAAACTAGCAATAAACCTGATATGTGAATATAACTTGATAAGTATTATAAAAAAGTAATCTGGTAAACAAAACTATTTAATCCAACAAGACTGAAGTATCTGCCAGAAAGTAAGTGATTACACTTTCAGTGTATTGCATTTAAATATATTTAGTGCCCTCATCATTTATAATATGCAAATATGATAATCATACAGAATCAATGAAAATTTCAGCCAGTCACTGTTTAGAGTTCTGCACCAAAGCAAGGAAAAAAGTCAGATATTGAAGAAATGACTTCAGAGAATTTATGGGAACTAAGGAATCTACTGTATTAAGAACAGTAAAGAAAGATTATTTTAAAGCTTGGAGTTTAGCTGAAAACTGACTTAATATAAAAGATTCATGACTTGAATTTGATTAAGTCAATGTTTTATTGCCTTATATTTGGATTAAGTTAAATTATCAGGTATTGAAAAAAAAGTTTTTCCCTCAGAGTATCTTCCTTCTATCAAGAAGTCAATTTAGCATCAATAAAATCACTTTATCTACAGTTTCCCCTATTTAACCTTTATTGTTACAATTGTAATATTTGAGTAATAAACATTTTCTGTTCTTGGTGCTGTCACAATAGATAAAAAATAATAATCTATAACAATTATCAATAGCAGTGAAAAATCTCATCATCTTCTAGTCAGTAAACATTGTTTTGATGAGTCCACTCAACATCCTGAACTTGCATAAGTGATATTGGGAGGCCAATATTTTAAAATAAAAATGTAAAAATACTACTCTTTCTAGGAGAATAGTATATAAAGGGAGCTGACTCTTGAATGTATGTGTCATATTGGAAACGGTTTGCATTAACTTAAAGCTTAATGCCCTAAAATATCAAGAGACATAATTATCACTTGAGTAAAATTTTTGTAAAAGATGGTTTTTAAAAGTGGGTACTCTGGGATCAAACCAAGTTAGTTCAAATCCTGGCTGATTTTTATTAAGTCTGTGACCTCCAGTAAGTTATTTCACCTCCCAAAGGCCTCAGAATTTTCATCTGTAAATGAGGATAAATGAAACCTACTAAATTATATAAGGCATTTAGTAGAGTGCCCTTCATACATTCTAACTATGTATTTGATGTTATCTGAAGTGAAAACTATTGTACTGCAGTAGAGAAATGTAATATAAGTAAAATTTAAAATATTTTATATTCTGTAAAGGTATAATCATACACTTACATATGTTTGTGAACATTTTATTTATTTTGTCAGTAAAATATAAGGTACTACATTATTGAATTTAGGAACTCAAATCTTATTAAGACATCTGGAGTTAAATGTGATGTAAGGACAAGGCAGCTCTAAAAGTCTTTCAATTTTGACATCACTAAATCGGATAGGCAAGGATTCTAGATGCTGAAATGTGACCAACTATAGTGTGCTGACATAAAAGCCCCTGCTCCAAAAGTCATAGACTTTGTTAAAAAAAATAAAAGCAAAAAACTAGGAAAACCAGATTCAATTAAATGTTTTACTTACTACTGAAACACTTTCTTGAAACATCTTTCACCACTTTCAAACCCCTTTTAAACCACCTTCACTAGGTAACTTGTATAGATAAGCCTAAATGCATGTTTCCCCATCCTGCTATGGACAATATGTTAATTGTAAAGAAAAATCATTATAAAGCTGGGGCTGCAATTTAAATTGAGTTTAATATGTGTTCATTTTTCCATATTTTCTCTCCTCTCATTCAATCATACCACGGACTTCCTTTTTCAAGAGGGTTTTACAGCATTGTTTAAAAGCATAAGGGCTGATCTAGAGCACTATTTTATTTGCTCATGTCCTGTTCTCCAGTATTCTGAAGCAAAGAAAAATTATCATTTCCAGTATTTGCTCAGATATTCTAATATACAATGATTTACAGGAAGTCACTCTCTGTAAATTTACTGCACCATAACAATTCTAGCCCCTCTTCCATTACCTTCTCAGCTGTTTTCTGAGATTTAATGGGTTCTGATTCATAAAAACTTAGATATCAGATCTGATATGCCACTTGCTATTCGGTTGAATCATATGAAATTGATATTCTTACAGGTGAATAGTAGTGGAAACTGGTAATTTCTATGGTTTGACATAAACAGATAATGTTCCAGTCCTTTTTCCTCAACTATAAGTGAAAAGTAAGTTAATTTATTGTAATAATTAAATGCAATGATAAATTTAAAATACTTAGCATCATTTGGCATAAAAGTATCAGCTTAAGTTAATCTTTGAATATTATATCTCATTATATATCTATAAGAAAAAACATTTGGATTGAAAATATTGTTAGAAGGAGCTAAAATCTACTCTTTATACATCAGTCTTTTAAGACAGAGAAGACACTTGATTGGTAAAGCTTTCATGTCTCCCAATCATGGAATGGATTGTGGCTCAGACAGCAGGAAGCTTATATTTTGAGGTCACTCTTATTTGTGGAACAAAGGCCTGGATGTAACATGAAATAAAATCTGTATCTTTTCTCTCAATTCTGCTCCAGCTGCATTCGGACATTAGATTGTCTTTCTTAGTTTTATTACTTGTGAGCATGCATATTTTTAAGCGCTTCCTGGATATTTTAATATAAAAATGGGAAAGATTGCATTGGGGCTTGCTAGTCATGCACTACTTGAAACCCAATATGCTACAGTCATATCTTTAAAATAAATTTAATGATACAATTAGAAATGCTATTCTTTATGACCATGAATATGTTAATTCAAATATGTTATAAACTTGAAAGTACAAATATACAAACATCTCTTTTATTAATGCTTTGCCTGAACCTTCACTTGCTGTTGTCACTTCACCTGAATAACTGCTATCAAATTACAAGTTCTAAGGAGTTTTCCATATTAGAGGTTCAGTTTATATGACACAACTCTAGGCTATTGTTTAATCTCTTCATTTAATGATGTGTTCATGTGAAATGTATACTTTTAACAATAGTTTTTGTTTCTGATTTTTACTTATTTTCAACTAAAAAAGAGATCTATTTCACAAATGGGAAGCAGCAAAAGATCTGCCTTGTTTTAGGATTTTCCAAAAAGAAGTGTGTCATAATGTTGCACAGAAAATACAGAGCATTACTGCAGTATCATTGCTTAATATTTATGCATGGTATTAAGACGTATTTGTGAGGGAGAGTCAATATCTAAAATAAACGTAAGAGTATATACAAAGGTAATACGGAAAAGAACATATTTTTTAAATTTCTTCCCTACAATGCGTTTTATGCATTCACTGTCAAATTTTCAGATTCCATTGGATGAAAACAAAATAGGTACAGGAATATGCCAACCTTTAAATTGCATCTTCATTAGGGGGAAGGAAAATCATACTTATTGGCTACCTACATGCCTTACATTAGAAACGTTTATTATTTTGTGGCTTTCTTACCTGTCAGGTAAATGTAAATAACTAATTTACAACTAAGAACACACAGCTTTAAAAACACTCTATCAATTGTCAAATTTGCACACCTTTAAACTTAGGTATATTAGACTCCACAGTTGTTATCAGTTTTATATCCTTCGTGATCACTTAGGGTGGTATAATTTTAATATGTGGATCCCTATGGATGAAAGAACAGTTAATAGACTGCATTACTTGAGCTTATAATCATGTGCCAATCATCTTGATTAAATAAAACTCTAAAATAAGTATTAGGAATGTAATATACCACCTGATTAATATAATTAACACTGCTGTATTTTATATTTGAAAAAATCTGAGTAAATCTAAAGACTTTTCATCATATGAAAATTTTTTTCTTTTTCTTTTATTTTGTATCCTTATGAAATGATGGATTTTACTTAACTTGTTATAGGAATTATTTCATATTTTATATAAGTCATATCATATGCTACATACCTTAAACTTACACAGTACTTTATGTCAATTATATTTCAATAAAACTGGGAGAAAAAAATTGGTGTTGGGACAATTGAATATTCACATGCAAAAAAGGAAGTTGTTCCCCTATTTCACACTGTTTATAAAAATTAACTAAAAATGGATTAACAACATACATATAAGAGATAAAATTATAAAACTTTTGGAAGAAAATATAGGTATAAGTTATCCACTGAGATTTTGAATAGACAATGATATAGCACCAAAAACAAATAATTAGATAAACTAGACTTCATCAATATTAGAAAATTTTGTGTTTCAAAAGACTCTCTCCAGAAAGTTAAAAGGACAACCCATAAAACAGGAGAAAATATTTGCAAATATATAGTTTTTAAAGCTGGGTATGGAATGGGTACATTGTGTTCGTAACACTATTATCTCCATAAAGAAATTTCTTTTAAGTTTTAATAAAATATAGAACAACAACAAAAAAGTCTTGTTCTTGTAGGGCAGTGCCTTCCTAGTTTGGATCTATGGGCTACTCGACCTTTATAGTTATAATGCCTGATTAAATTAAGTACAACTCTTAAAAAAATGGTCCCATCCAACTAAACACAGAGTCATAATGTACTATTTAGCTAATATTGAATAATAAACCATCTCAAAACTTAGATCTTAAAGCAATAATATTTATTTATTTTACTATTTGCTGTATGCAAATAGTGCTTGCTCTCAGCTATGTGCTTCTTCTTTTGGTCTCTACTGGGATCCACGTAGATTACAGTAAACCGTGGATTAAAGAAGGACTGGTTTTGCTGCTGGGGCCTCAGGTAGGACAATTGGGTTGATGTGGCTCTGACTCATGAGGTTTCTCATCCTCCAAGTAGGTTAGCTTCAGCATGTTTACACAGTGGTTGCAAGACATTCAACAGCTGTAAGCAAAAATTCTTAAGGTCTAAGCTTTGAACTGGCACGCCATCACTTCTGCTTCTTTTAGTTGGCCAAAGAAAACCACAAGGCCATCCTAGATTTAAGGGATAGGAAAATAAACTACCTCTTAACAGCAGAAGCCTCGGGGAACCTCACTGCAAAAAGCCTGTATAAAGATAGGTGTAAACAATAATTACCATATTTTGTAATCAGGAAGCAAGTGGTTAAGAACCAGGTTCTGATAAAGACAGCAGCAGGATGTCTAATATCACATTAGTGGTCTTAGTAGCCTTGCATTTAGTATCATTAGGGCCTAAATATAGTAATAGTGGTAGCAGTAGCCATGAGAAGAGAAAATTAGAGTAATGGGGAATTCAAAATTGTCTGTTCCACACCTAGAAGAGGTAGTAAGCTCCTTGACATCAGTCTTGGCAATTATTTTGGATTTGGCACACTGAAAGGAAAAGCAACAAAAGTGAAACTTAAAAGTAGGACTAAACTATAATGAAAAGGTTCTGCACAACAGAGTAAATCCCCAATAAAATGATATGGCAACCTACGGAATGGAAGAAAATATGTGCAAATTTTATATCTGATTTAGGGTATATGAAGAACTCACACAACACAATAGCAAAAAGCTAAATAATCTAATGAAAACATAGGCAGAAGAACTGAAGTTTCTCCAAAGACATACAAATGGCCAGCAGTTACATAACGTATACAACTAATTATCAGGAAAATGCAAATGAAAACCACAGTGAGGTATCATCTCATACCTATTAGAATGGATTTTATAAAAAATAAGAGAAAATAAGTGCTGACAAAGACATGGAGAAAAGGAAACCACTGTGCTCTATTGGTGGGAATGTTAAGTTGGTGTAGCCACTACGGAAAACAGTATGGAAGTTCTGAAAAACATTAAAAATAGAGCTAACATATGATCCAGGATTCCCACTTCTGGGTATATATACAAAGGAAATGAAAACAAGACACTAAAGAGATACTTGCACTCTCTTTTTCACTGCAGCATAATTCACAATGGCGAAGAGGTTAGAAAAAAAACCTAAATTTCCACCTACAGGTGAATTCATAAAGAAAATGAAATATTATGCAGATAAGAGAAGAAAATCCTGCCATTTATGACAACATGAATGGGCCTTGACAGCATTATACTAAGGGAAATAAGCCAGACAAATACTACTACTTCATCCTATCACTTGAATGTGGAATCCAAAAAAAAAAAAAGTCAAACTCTTAGAAACTGAAAGTAGAAAAGTGGTTCTCAGTAGTTGGGGGTGAGAAAATTAAGGAGAGATTGGTATAAGGGTAAAAATTTTCAGCTATAAAAATTAATCAGGTCTGAAGATCTATTCTACATGTGGTGATTACGTTGATGACAGTGTACTATATAATTGAAATTTGCTAAGAGGGTTGAACATAACTGTTCTCATACACACATAAAAGATAAATATGTGAAGTGATGTGTTAATTAACTAGATGGGAAGAATCATATATAAAATCATCACTTTGTACATTTTAAATATTTTACAGTTTTATGACATCACAGTTATACCTCAAAAAAGCTGAGCAAAAATCTCAAAACCATTCCAAATAATGAGTTAAAACATGGAATTGAAACAATCTAAAGGATTCCTATTCTAATGGATTGTAAGCACATTGATCTCTCTAGCACACATCATAGTATAAAACATTCTTACAAAACTATTATTGGTCTTGAGTTGATAATATACCAAGTAATCTGGTATTCATATATTTTAATTGGTGTGATTGATGCAAACTGAAAAATACAAATGCCATTTCCTGGTTAATTTGAAATAAGAGGTGTTGAAAATAAGTTAGCGACCCTAAATTTATATTCAGGAAATTAAAACATGATATACTCATTCGACAGCATCATGCAGCTAACATCACGATTTTCACTGAGTAATGAAAATCACCCTAGCTATTTGACTTATCCCTTGTGCAACAAACAATGGTGATAAGAAGAGACTACAGAGACTTCTGTTAGGAAATACACAAAGAATTCTAACTGTATTAAAAACTCTGGGCATCATTTGGGTCATCTCAGTGAAGTATGAAATGAAGTTATTTCAGATGAAAACAATCAGATTTGATGAAAACCTTGGGCAACAGCCCCTACGAGATAAAGCAAATAAAAACTGTGCTCCTTCAACCTAGAGAAAAAAAGGATCATTTTTGGATATACTAAAAGACTTTAGAATATGAAATCGCCCTTAACAAGAAATGAGGAGCACATCTCTTATTCCTAGACACAAGAGTAAATGAACTCTAATTAGGTTGTATGTCAGAGACACATTCTCTCCTATAACAGTTATAAGATATTGGAAATAATTATTTTATGGGTAAGAGGAGAATCTGTTTATCTGGATGGGCAAAATCTATTTTAATGGTATTTGGAATAGCTCAGGCTGAGGAATGACATAACTGACCTCTCCATGAACACTTTCACCAAGTGTTGGCACAGGAGGCTTTAGTGCCGCATTTCAAAGGCAAATTTAAAATGGATCTCCATACTTTTGAATGGAAGTGTAATCTGTATAGCCAATACAAATCAGTTTCTGCTAAGTAATGACATTATTTTTCAAGGCAATGGAAAAAAAATACCACACTCCAAATCCATCATTACATGTCAGATCACTAAAAGATCAAATTCCAATACCTTACAATAATTTAAATGCTAACATCTTGCAATAACTTTAAAGACAAAAGGGCATAACGGAGCATGGACTATCAGCAGTTTTGTGTGTTTTGAAAGCTATAATCTGAACAATTTACTACATGCAGCGATAAAAATAAATGAAGGAATCAGCTAAGAATTCAAATGGGAATAACAGTTTTTAAAGTACTCTTCTCAAAACATAAAAATTAGGGAAGGAAAATGAACAATCACGGCAGAGGCATCTATTAGAAACTAAGAATGGGACTACTCAAACATATGTCTCAAATCTACCCTATATCTGTACAGCTTATAACAGGATTGTCTAACTGTTCAGCGAAAAGAGAGTAGACCCACAGGGATCACAGGCACTTTACAGAAGACAGCAATTTCCTATAGACGTAGCTATACTCAAGGATATATAAAACAACGCAACAACATGGAGCATGTAAAGGAGGAAGCAGCTGGAAAAACAACAAAAACAAAGAAATCCTATATTCTTGGATGGGATACTTCCACAGGAAGATAAACTGTTTTGAAATTTTATTACTCTGCAAAAACATACTGTTTTTGGACAAAAGAATCATCACATATAAACACAGGAAATTAAATACCATAGAATATTTAATCAAAAGAGAAATTGAGAAGTTGAAATCTAAACCAAAAAAGTAAAATAACATAATTAAGATCCACTTTGTAAGCAATCAAGTGCAATACACAAATCTTTTAATGTTTTTAAGAACAAAACTGTTGAAAAACAAGCACCTCCAAAATGCAGCAGAAAAATATAAAACATAAAACTATTAGTCTAATAACAGAAAACAGAAATTCAATATATGATCTGAAAGCCATGATCAGAAAAAAAATGCAGTGGAAACAAATATAAATTTAAATAGAACTAGTATCTGTCTATGGAAAAGAAAAACAGATTGAAATGTGTCACAAACTTCAGAAAAATCAGAATAAATAGGTTTGTGACTAAATATACCCTAGCATTGTTTTTCCTGTTTCAAAAACAGAAAAAAACACTTTTTTTTCCAAATGTCAAGCAGAATAACAAGTACATTTAATAAAACTGAGTCTTCTATCAAGAGACAAAAATCATGCTAATTTCAGAATTCTTTCTGCAATAAAGTTAGAAAGACCATGAAGCCCTATGGGCAGCATTTTGAGGAAAAACTGCACACATCACACATTTTTACTCAACATAAATGTCTATGTCAACATAAATGTATATGATAGTGAACAAAAATTATTCTCAGAATACAAGAATTCTGAAAATATCACATATATCAGTAAAAACAAAAATAAAGATATATATTAACTTAAGAAGAGAAACAGAAAGTTTAAAACCACTGAAGATTCATAGTGTAAACATTTGTTACTGAGCAGTGAAAAACAGGATATACTGAAATGTTAACTGCAGGTGCTCTTATGTAAATAGAACCAGATATATTAAAGAACTGTCTTTAAAGCAACCACAAAGTAAAAATATATATACTGAAAATGTGCATGTATATACAAATTACGTCTTCCAATCTGAAAATCTCACATTATCATTCCTTATTTTTATTATATAAGTTTCAGGTATACAGCATTATATTTCAACATCTGTATAGACTACAGAATGATCACCACCACAAGTCTAGTTACCAACCATCACCACACAGTTGAAAACCTTTACCCATTTTGCCTACCTTTCAACTTCCTACCCCTCTAGTCACTACTGATTAGATAGCTTTTATTTTATTATTTGCTCATTGGATTTGTTGTTGTTTAAATTCCACTTATGAGTGAAAATATATGGTATTTGTTTTTCTCTAATTTCACTTTGCATAATACACTCAAGGTCCTCCATATTGTAAATGTCAGGGTATTATTCTTTTTCAGGGCTGAATAAGTAGTTTTCCATTGTGTGTGTATGTGTGTATATACATCTTCTTTATCCTTTCATCTAATGATGGATACTTAGGTTGTTTCCAAATATTGGCTCTTATAAATAATTCTTGCAATGAATATAAATAGTATTTTTTTCTTCTTTGGATAAATAACCAGGAGTGGAATGGCTGGGCCATGTGGTATTTCTGTTAATTTTTTGGTAAATACCCATACTGTTTTCCATAGTGGCTACACCAATTTACATTCCCACCAACAGTGTATAGGAGTTCTCTTTCCTCCATGTCCTCTTTAAATGTGTTATTTCTTGTCTTTTCATAATAGCCTTTCTAGTAGGTGTGTGGTGATATCTCATTTTCATTTTGATTTGCATTTCCCTAATGAATTAGTAATGTCGAACATAATTTCATGTGCCTGTTCTCTATCTGTATGTCTTCTTTAAAAAAGTGTCTATGAAGATCTTCTGCCCATTTTTTAATAAAGTTTTATTTTTTTATTTTATTTTTTTGCTCTTGTTAAGTTGTATGAATTCTTTTATATATTTGGAATATGAATCTTTTATAAAATACATGATTTGCAAATATATTTGACCATTCAATGGGCTGCCTTTTTGTTTTGGTTATGGCTTCCTTTGTTGTGTAGAAGCTTTTGGTTTAATGTAGTCCCATTTGTTTATTTTTTCTTTGGTTGCCCTTGACTTAGGTCTGTATTTGTATGATTACGTAAGACAAAGAAAACATTCATATTCTTAAGTATTTAGTGGTGAAGTGTCACAATGTCTGCAAGCTAACTCTTATACAAACATAGAAGTGTATGTCTGTATGCCCATACGTAGAGAGAGAAAGAGAGAGAAAGATAAAGCAGACACGGTAAAATGATAACAATGAGTGCATTTGAGTGCATAGAGGTATTCCTTGTGTTGTTTTTAGAATTTTTCTGTAAATTTAAAATTCTTAAAAGAAAGTATTGGGAAAGAATCCTTCTAGTCTCAAATACTAAAAAGAATTAGATTACATAATAAAGTCACAAAGATATTCTCAATTATTTCCAAAGAACCCAAATTTAAAATCTTGAAAAGTTATATGCATATCATATAATACTAATATGGGTATATTCATACACCTGTGTGTGTGTGTGTGTTGGCAGCAGTCGGCGCTAAGTCTCACTGAAGCAGAGCCCGGATGAAGATGACAGCAGGACAGAGTTCCTTAGGGCGCCCTTGTCCTGAACTGCAGAGCAGTCAGGACCCACTCAGCATCTCCGGAAAATCCTCACTTCTACTATTTTGTTTCTGTCTTATGCTATTTCTGGGATTAATTGTATCTGCCTCTTTCGCAGCTCCTGTTCCTCTGCTTTTGAATACTCATAGAGGGTTAGGACTTGTGTTCCTATATCTGTCTCTAAAAATTCCTACATGGCCACCACTGCCACCACCAGAAACTAAAACTATTCTATAATGGAAAAAACATCCAAGCCCAGGAATGAGAGGGGTGTTTATTCCTAAGAAATATGATATTACTACTAGATATAGATTCCCTTTCAAACACACTCAAAAGTGTATTCATGAAAACACATCCTTGGAAAAACCCGGGATGGAGGCCTAAGCAGAGATCAGGGCCCAGGGTGAGAGTTTGGAGATTCGGACTTAATTGGAATGACAAGTAGA
>PVHT021183634.1:29532726-29734094 GCA_004024745.2 Catagonus wagneri | reverse complement strand
ATCCAAGCCCAGGAATGAGAGGGGTGTTTATTCCTAAGAAATATGATATTACTACTAGATATAGATTCCCTTTCAAACACACTCAAAAGTGTATTCATGAAAACACATCCTTGGAAAAACCCGGGATGGAGGCCTAAGCAGAGATCAGGGCCCAGGGTGAGAGTTTGGAGATTCGGACTTAATTGGAATGACAAGTAGAGTTGATTTATAGAAACTCTGTGGTCTAACATGTCTCTGCAAGTGTTTTATGAACTGTGAGCCAGTCAATGTTGCTGCCAACACAAACCCACGTTCCCTGCCCATGGTGCACCTGGGAGTGCACTAGACATAGTTATAGTTAGAAATTATAGACTAAGTAGAAAATGTAGAGAAGTAGAAATAATAGAAGTATGGTTAACCGCATGTCAGACATTATTAACCTCATAGCCTGTTATGCTTAGAAAACTATATTTCTGACTGTTAGATCAATCATAAACTTTCTATAAACTCTGTGACCTATTAATGTTTAAACTGCATTTTGCTATAAAAAATCTGTGCTCTGTATACTACCATTGTATTTGGGCAAAGTTAATAGCTTGGAGAGAGAACAATCCCTGAAAAAGAAACAATATGTAAAAAGGGACCCTGCTGAGTTCCTTGTGATATTTCATTGAATGATTAAGGTCAACAGTGTACATGGTGATTTCTTTATTGTGGTCAAACATGATAACTGGGTGGAAAGTTTTAAAAAATACATGCTATGCTTGGGAAGCTTGGGGGGAGGGAAATAGGAGATATATGTACTCTGTGTGAAAATAAAAGAGAGAGAGCATCTGCACTAACAAGCATGATCCTGCAACACTGAATAAGTCTCCTGTCATTATTGCTGCTGATGCCGCTCATCCTAGGGGTACCTGCAACCCTGCTGGGGCTGGACCTCGGCATGTGTGCATAACTAATTTGGAAGATATATATCACGGTACTAGTGGATGTTATTGTGGGACGGTTGAAAAACTAATTTATTTTATATTGGATGATTTGTAAATATTTTCCAAATATCCTATTGTGGATAAATTTACTATTTTGATAATGAAGATACAAAAGAAATGCAATTTTAAAACAGGCAATTTAAAAGGCACAAGTGCTTATCTTCTCTAAAAGTTACTTATGAAATTTTTCCCATTTACAACATTAATATACTCTAAGTAATTCATTTTATCATGTTACTTCCCATTGCAAAGATTTTTTTCATAGATTTCTAGTTCCTCCCTTAATGTCAGATGGCTGTAAGTGCAGTCTCCTTCATTCCTCTTAATGACTCTTTTTAGTCTGCCTTCAACATTTAATCTTGGAATACTTCCCAGTATGTTTACACATTTGTAGTAACTGTTTCCATGGGAGAGAAGAGAAAAATGCTCCTTGACTGAATATATGCAATTAGACAGTTGGGGAGTGTGGTGCTTATAAGGACTATCTTTGGGGTCAAACTTGTTTGAATTCCATATCGATCAATTAGCAACGTTTCCATCTTGCTGTACTTAGCTTCTCAGATACTTTATCTTGTCACCAATTTCATGGTCCACTAAAATAATTACATGAGAAATTTGATAAAGTGAAGGGAATACAGTATATACTTAATAATTGTCAAATTTTTTCCCCGTTCTGAAACTTCTCCTTTGACAATATAGGAGAGGTGATGATCCTTTCATTTTTAAAAATCTCAGTATTTTTAGAAAAAGGATAAGATTCATAATCCTCCAAAAGATTTTAAAGTATCACATGTGAAAGCACATTATTGGCTCAGCTATTTAAATATTCATCTTTGAAAAGTTGTTGAAAAGAGAAAATCACTAGAGAGTAAGAACTATGTTCCATTAAAATAAAACTCTTCATTTGTGGGGAATTGTGTTGTGGGGGATTCTAATTTAGAGGAATCTCTTTATTCTTCAGTCATTGAAATTTAAAAAACATTTACATAATTGGGTAAGACTTTGGAAAGCATTTACTTGTTCAGAACAACAACAACAAAATGAGACAATTTATATAGTGAATTTTCTTAGAAAGTTTGTTTTACTTCCAAAGCTCTTTATAAATAGTATCTTTACCTTAGATAGCTTTTTCAATAATGTATTTTTCCACTCATTTCTTCTGGTGTATGATTTTTTAAAAAAATAAGGTCTTTCACAGAGTGTTTGACTTTCATATCTCCCTTTCTATGTATTTATATTTTATTTATTTTTGTGGTCACACCCATGGCATGCGGGAGTTCCTGGGACAGGGATTATAACAGCAGCACAGCAGTGAACCAAGCCACTGTGATAATGCCAGGTCCTTAATCTGTGAAGCCACATGGGAACTCCTGGTGTATGATTTTGGAAGATTATCTTTTCCTTTTAAATTTCCTTTTGAGAGTTCTCAAACCCAGAAGAGAACTGACTATAATACTGCCCATAATAATATTAATATACTATCTGAATACTGTCCCTTATTTTTCTAGATTCAAATTTTAAATTTGATCCTGTGGTGTGATTGTGAATTGTAGAATCAGAATGTAGACAAATGGAGATATATTAATGGAGAATAGGGTCTGTGAAATAGCCTTTGGCAACAGAAATTTTCTGGAAATTTGAAAAGTGACTACTCAGCTTTCTGGTTTGTTCAGAGTACAAACCTTACGTCACAATTACTCTCTATCTTGTGACATATCATTTTTTGCTTCTTAACATGTTTCTAACTTAAATTTTATAAGTAGAAGATTTTTGCAATAGCCTAAGCTTTTAGTACTGTTATAAAAATTTGGATTCTGAAGTTTCATATAAATGCTTAGTGGGAAGTTAAACCTACAGCTTTTAAAATTAACTTTTTTACTTTAGAAGAGTTTTATGTTTACAGAAAAGTAGCAAACGTACGAGTAATTGTATGCTATTTACCTAGTTTATTCTGGTATTAATATCTTGCACCACATTGATGTATTTGTCACAATAAAGAAGCCAGCATTTGTATATTTCTGTTGAATAACTCCAGACTATATTTGGATTTCACAAGTTTTACTACTAATGTGAAGAAAAAAAATCCTATATTTATGATTCTTTTCTTTAACGGGAAGGTAGTCCCCGTTAAATCTGTAATATAACCTTCTATGAACAAATGTGAAATGTTTTGAAAGTTTTATTGCTGCAATTCAACTGTGAGCCTCAGGCTTCTTTCCGGCACATTCTGGACTCCATATATATACATTTCTTTCTTTATGTATGCATTCCATCAAAGTTCTGAGCAAAAGTTATAAAGTACATTTTATTCTTTTTTCTTAATTCCCTTAAGAACTGGTGGTGAGGGGCCCTTGTGCCCTCGGTGTTACAGTTCGATAGCTGTCAAAATGGTAATAAAATTCTCAGTGTCCTTTTTTCTAGGCAAGTGTAAACAGACATAAAATTTGCATCGTTTTTGCCAATTCTGAGTCAATGAGTATATTTTTTTCATAAAAGAACTTAATTTATAAGCAACAGTAAGGTACGATAGTTAATGACTAACTGCTAACAATGATTCTGAGTTGCTGCTTGTATCAAAGTTTGTCTAGTTAAATAGCTGGCACACACTTAGAAGTCCATAAATTAACATACATAATATTATTAGCTTCTTGCAACACTCACAGTTATTTTTAATTTTATTAAAGAAAAGGCTCAGAGAAATTAAATGACTTGCCCAAGATTATACAGTTGAGATTTAACATCAGGTCTTTTCCGTCTCCAAATTTCTTGTACTTACTATGTTGCCTGTCAAACTAAGAGAGTGCCCAACTCCTGCCTTGATCTGCCACTGTTTTTCTTTTTTTTTTTGCCACTGCCTTTTATTGAGTAAACGTAACCACTTCTCTTTTATAAGGTTTCCTCCTGACCACTTCTCTTTTATAAAGCTTCCTCCTCCTCAAGGAGTCAAGTGAGAATATAGATGTTTCAGATTTAATGAATTATACCACATACTTTTTCTAAAGTGGGTTATTACAAAATTAACCAATTTAAAGCAGTTTTTTTTCTTTTTTTTTTTTGCTGTATGCCCTATCTGTGAATTTTGGCTACACAAGGCTTCAACTATTAGATTCCACCTTGACACTCTGTCACAGGAGCTCCCACAATCTAGGTAAAAGGGACCTCTTATGATGTTGATTTAGTGTGCTCTCTCCCTGGTCTCTGGCTCATTTAAAGCAAGCCCTTCTTTCTTACATCTTCCTCCGCCCCCTCAGCATCAAGTCATATGGAAGCCATTAGGAACAACTGTGGGTTTTATTATTTCTCCAAATATGTTTATTCTTTGCCCATTTGAAATATTCTTCTTTATTTGTGTCTTTCCTGATGGTTCTAAACTCTTCACTCAGTAGCTCAACTGCCCACATACTTCATAATAAGGCTCCTTTCAGTGATAAACTTATCTGAATATTATCATTCAGCTTTCACTCCCAGAATTATTTTTTTTCATGAATACAATCTGGCATACGTGCCAGAAGTACCCAATTTTCCCCCTTCAGTCCTGCTAGACCAGCACGGCCAGTGAAATCCCAGCCAAACTTAGCTGCAAGGGTAGGATACATCTCCTGCCCTTACACATCTCCTTCCCTAAGTTCCACATTAAGATGCTTTCAGTTCAGCAGTGTTACTTACTAAATACATTTTTATTAAAAGTAAATATAATCAGAGTTCCCACTGTGTCTCAGTGGCAACAAACCCGACTAATATCCATGAGGAGGGGGGTTAGATCCCTGGCCTACTCAGTAGTTTAAGGATCCAACGATGTCATGAGCTGTGCTGTAGTTCACAGACGCAGCTTGGATCCTGTGTTGCTATGGTGTAGGCCGGCATCTGTAGCTCTGATTCATCCCCTAGCCTGGGAACTTCTATATGCCATGGGTGCGGCCCTGAAAAAGCAAAATAAATAAGTAAATAAACATAATGAAATATCCAATAAAGCTTGTTACTTTCAGTCGCAAAGTATAGAACATTTTAGGACTCTTGCTGCATACTGTTCCCAGAGGGCACTATACAAGTTTCACTGCTTCCAGCAGTATACGAGTGAATTCATTTTACTGCACCCAGACAGGCAATGTAAATTAATTTTTAAACATTTCCTTATGCCAACTGTGTTTCCCTCATGACTCAAAAACAGTTGTGAGTGCTGAACTACGTAGGAAGGGATCACACAGGGCTGCCCCTCTCAGACCTCCTTCTGTGGGAGGACTCGAATCTCCTGTAGTGTCTCATTGTCTGGATCAAATTACTGCCAACGATTTCTGATGATTACTGCACCGTCTGTCTGACACTGCATTTTAGAATTTGCTCAGTATGCGCTCTTCAACAACTCTCAGCTCTTCATTTTACTCTCTGCAAAACCATCCTGACTAGACTGAACAGTAAGGTGCAGTCTGGGCCCGAGAGTCTGGCCTAAAGCTTCCCTTTTGCAGTGAGAGGTATCACTGTTTGCCCTCTCTATTTTTTTCTCAATCTGCTCTGTGCCTAGAGAAGCTAATATCCTTGCACTGCTTTAACCAACTCCCCGTGTCTTGCAGCTTTCAGTTAGATGTGGGCAAGAGGAGACACTGACAGAACATCAGGGGGAAGAATAAATGTAAGGATGAAGTGTTTACTCTTGGCTACCACATTGTCCCTCACTGCCAGCTCTGTGTAGGTTGAAAGTACCCCTCTAGCAAAGTCCATAGCTCTTCTCAGATTGCCCTCTCCATACAGCTATGTTTCTTTAGGTTTTAATAGCTACTCTCACTCCTTGACCTTCAGGCCTAGGAGTGATGATCACTCCCTAGTGCCATCGGACTCAAGGTACAACACTTCTTTCCCTCAATCCCGTTCACATCCTGTAATTTAACTGTTTTGTCAGTATCCTCTCCAACAACCTGTTATTCTGTGCTACTTTTTTTTCTTTGAGAATTATGATTTACAAAGACGGAATTTAAATAGTGAGAGAAGGATATAATTTCATGGGTATACCGAGTACCTAAGAGAATATTTCTTTGGATTTTAATAATATACTACTTGAGTTAAATCCGGTCTAATTCCTTATAATTGGCCTTTATTCTTTACTAAATTTGACTAAACCATGATTATTAACTCAGTCTAACATTTGTTTATTTTCATGTCTCCTTTGCCATGGAAATATTATTTCTGAGGCTTTAAGTAGGAAGCAACTTTTGAGCTTATGTTCCTACAACTAGGTGTTAGCAGCTGAAGAGTAAACACAATGGATGAGACTCATGCGGCAGCTCCAGTGCCACCCAGGAACAAACTTTAAATAGAATCTCAATTTCTCTACTATGTTGGGGTTTGGAGTAAGCTAGAGAAAGGAAGTTCAGAATACGTTTTCTCATGTTCTGGTTGAAGATTAGCACCCTAGACCTATGTCTTAAAAAACTTCCTGAAATATCAAACTAAGGAAAATTTGATAATCTTGGAATGTCAATCTTACCAACTTCCTTGACTTTGTTATTTGTCAATGGCTGCTAGAAAATTTGTCTCAGACAAGGACTGAAGAGGATCTGAATGACATCACTTTCTTTTATTCAAAATGTTGTGTTTAAGTATCGTTCTGAGATCTGTCTTTGAGTTCACTTACAGTTATCTGTTTCTCGGACTCTATGCTGATATCTAGTGAAGATGCTAGAGATTTATTTGCTGAGTTAAATATAGCAGGAACTTCGTCCACTCATAATTTCTCTAGATTATACTAGCGACCATAAAACCAAGCTGTTGTATTTCAGATATTTCAGCGACCACTGTGGATAGACTGCTTGAAATCTTTAAAATTGACCATTAAAGTTGAAAATAAGAGGTGTTTCTGTTTGCCAGTTTTAGCATGTTACCAAGAAGAGGTATCTAATCTCTAGTGTTTCACTGAATATAGGGTTTTGCGTTTTAATGTATATTTAGAGCATAGGATTTCTAAGACTTGCACTAAATAAAATTTCTTAGGGCATTTCTAGTGTTTTGCAGACAAGTTCTATAATTAACAAGGCTAAATAGTACAATGAAGTGAATGAGACTTATGTTTCCCTGAACAGTCTCAGATATAAATCTACTTCCAACAGAAAGACTACTCTAAGGAGTTCTAATCTCCATCCCTGTCCTTTGCCCTTCACACACACACACACACACACACACACACACACACACACACACACAAACCATACACAATTTACTTCATTTGTAAGAAAAGTACCTGAAGAAAATGGGTAAATGGAATATATGACACAAAAAAGGAATTCAGGAAAGAAAAATGATCAATAATTAAAAATAAATATTCAACATCACAAATAAGTAAGGTAATGCAATCACAGATATAGAATTTTTCACTTAGAAAACTGATTCAAATGAAAGCATAACATAGAATCTCGTATTTGTCAGGAAAATATGTTATAAAAAGATCCATTAATACAGAGCTTAGGTAGATGTGAAAGCAATATGACAATGTACATATCAAAATTATTAAAATTATATTACTTTTTGACCTAATCATTTTACCTGTAGGAATTTCTCCTACAGAAATTATCATGGAGGTGCACAAAGATTTATGGATGAGCTACGGATAAGAATAGTACATATCTAGAAAAAAACTGCCCATTAATAGGGATTTATATTATACACTTTTATGATATACAATATTATGTTTTAAAAATTACATTAAATTTTTTATAAGTTGAACTTTTTTTAAATTGAAATTTCCTGCTCTACAAATGACAGTGTTAAGGTAATTAGAACACAAGACAAAAGGTGAGTTTGGATATGGACATTCAAACATAAGAACACCCCTTCAAGGCCACAGTAGGTAACTCTTTAACCTAAATTCATAGAGGCAGAGAAAGTTAAGTGAAATTAACCTAAATTCATAGAGGCAGAGAAAGTTAAGTGAAACTGGTCTTAATGGAAATAGCAAGGCAGAACCCTTGAGAAAAGTTAATGAGTAACAGAAATAAACAAGTAATAGGAACGTTAACTAAATTAGGGAAAATAATAGATGAACACAGTGAGAATTTTAACAAGGAACTGGAAAATATAAAAAAGATCCAGTTGGAAATAAAGAATTAAATACATGAAATTAAAAAAAAACATTAGAAGAAATGAATATCCACTGAATCCAGCAATATGTAAAAAGAATTATACACCAGGATCAAGTGGGATTTATTCGAAGGTCACAAGGATGGTTCAACATTTGAAAAGCAGAGTGATATAGTACATTAACAAAATGAAGGATAAAAAAATACAGGATAATCTCAACAGATACAGAAACAGCATTTTACAACATTTTACATTCGTTTTCTGATTAAAAAAAAACTCTCATCAAAGTGTACATAGAGAGAATATATCTCAACATAACAAACACTATTTATGACAAACCCATAGCTAACATCATATTGAATAGTGAAAACCTGACTCTTTTCCTCTAAACTCAGGAACAAGGATGCCTATTCTTGCCACTTACATTAATGTAATATTGGAAGTACGAGCCAGAAAAATCAGACAAGAAAAAGAAATAAAAGGCTTATTGCATGGAAACTATCACTATTTGCAGGTGACATGATAATTGATATAGAAAACTCTAGGCACAACCCAAAAACTATTAAAACTAATAAATAATTCTGCAAAGTTTCAGGATCCAAGTTAATATATAGAAATCTGTTCCTTTTCTATACACTAATAATGAACTATCAGAAAACAAAATAAAAATCCCATTTAAAATAACAACAAAAAGGAGTTCCCATTGTGGCTCAGTGGTTAACGAATCCGACTAGGAGCCATGAGGCTGTGGGTTTGATCCCTGGCATCGCTAAGTGGGTAAAGGATCTGGCGTTGCCGTGAGCTCTGGTGTAGGTTGCAGACGTGGCTCGGATCCCGCGTTGCTGTGGCTGTGGTGTAGGCTGGCGGCTACAGCTCCTGTTAGATCGCTAGCCTGGGAACCTCCATATGCCACGAGTGCGGCCCTAGAAAAGGAAAAAAAAAAGACAAAAAAACACACAAAAAACAAAAAGAATAAAATACACAGGAATAAACTTTATGAACCAGGTGATACTCTGAATACTATAAAAGACTGATATAAGAAATTGAAGATGATACAAAAAATGGAAAGATATCCTGTACTTTGGGATTGGAAGAATTAATATTTTTTTAATGGCCGTACTACTGAAAGCAATCTACAGATTTCATGCCATCCCTATAGAAACACTCATAATATTTTCCACTCAACTAGAGCAAATAATCCATAAATTCATATGGAACCACCGAAGACCCCAAAGTGCCAAAGCAATCTTTGAGAAAAAGAACAAAGCTAGCTTTTAGTGTTATTAATGGTTTCCTTGCTGTGAAAAACCTTTTAAGTTTAATTGGGACCCATTTGTTTATTTTTGCTTTTATTTACTTTGTTTTAGGAGACAAATACAAAAAAATATTGCTTCAATTTACATCAGAGAGTTCTAAATTTTCTTCTAGGGGTTTTTACCTACTGAATGGAAGAAAATATTTGCAAATTCTATGATGAAAAAGGGATTAATATAAAATATATAAAAACATCTCATACAACTCAATATCAAGAAAACAACAATCCAAATAAAAGGAGGCAGAAGACATGAATAAACATTTTTCCAAGGAAGACATACGGATGGCCAGTAGGCATATGTAAAGATGCCCAACATCACTAATCATCAGAGAATGCAAATCAAAACCAAAAGGAAATATTACCTCACACCTGTCAGAATGGCTACTGTCATATAAGTTTACCTAGAAAATATTTTGCTTAGTGAAATAAGTCAGAAAGAAAAAGATACATTGTATGATTTTGTATGTAATATATACAATATGTATTGTATATTTTGTACAGTATCACAGATATGGAGTCTAAAAAATAAAACAATGAATGTATTTAGGTAAGCAGAAACAGAATTATGAATATAGAAAACAGATTAGTGGTTATCAGTGGGAAGAGAAGAGGAACAAGATAGGGTACAGGATTAAGAGATACAAATTCCATGCATAAAATACATAAGCAACAAGGGTATGTTGTATAGCACAGGGAATTATAAATTATATTTTGTAATAATTTTAAAGGATTATAATCTGTAAAAATACAGAATCACTAGGCTGTACACCTGAAGTTAACACAATATTTTAAATCAACCATATCTCAATAAAAACAACAAAAATTGCTGGTAAGCTTACAGCAACAGGGCAGTAGGAACTCTGTCATTGTCATTAGTAATGTGAAATTACACAGCTGCTTTGGAAGACATTTCAGTGTTTTTTTACAAGCTAGACATAGTATCCATAGATATGTAGCTATTCATTGACCAAACTCCATGTATAGGAAGGCTTTCAGGGTATATTCAGTTTGTTTTTTTTTGGAAATACATTTTATTTGGGGGATCACTTTCCTCTGACACATTTATTTGGTCGTCTGGAAGTTGATACAGTTGTGAGTAATCATGTAAATTTTATGAAAATTTTTTCACTGAAGTGATTCCATTTGTATTGTAGTCTCTAGCACTTGAACACATAGACATATTATCCAGCTGTTACATTTCTAAATGTAACCAAATTTATCAAAAAACTTATATCCAGGCAAACACCTGCATACAGATATTTACTGCGGCTTTATTCATTTCAATTGATTCTAACTATACTGCATTCTGGAAAAGACAAAACTATAGCAATATTAAAAGTTCAACGGTCAGGGTTTCAGTAAGAATTAAGGAAGGATAGACAGGTGAAGCACAGGGGATTTTTTTGATTGTTGAAATTTTTATGTTTAATATTTTAATTACAATATATGACACTATTTATAAAAACCCATAGAACCCTATAACACAAAGAGGAAACCTACATGTATTCAAATTATTTTATGTATGTATATATGTACGTATATACATGTATGCATATATGTAAATATAAAATAGTAAGGAAGGAAGGATCTCAGGATGAAAAACAAATTATAACAAAACATTCTAGTTATATTGAAAATGTATGAACTAATCTCAATGGAGTGGGGGGAAGGTTGTTAAGTAGCTTTGAAGTCTATAAGACTAAAGGTAAAAGGAATTACACAGAAGCTCTGTCCTGTAGTTTTTTTATATATGTGTATAAATATATGTGTATATATATATATGGTATGTGCATATATATACATACTAGGATTGAACAGTTGAGTAGATAAATGGATGGTGAGAGAGTTAGGTTTTTCACTGTTGAAGTGAGAGCTTAGAGATTAGCAAGGGAGGGGAGGAGTTTAGAATCATTCATGTGGTAATGGATCATAGTTGGAGTCATTGATAAGAGCTCATGTTTAATTTAATATAGATACTGAGGGTCACATATAGAAATATTTGTGGGTATGTGTATATATATTATGCACACATACATTTTTTCCTTGTTCTGTCAGCTGAGAGTGCCTAGTAGCAATACCATCTCAGGAGCACTGAGCACATCTACTATTCAACTTTTGGTTTCTAATATCAGTCTCCAATGAAAGGAACTGGGATCCTAGGAGAAATGACTAGCACAGGAAATGTACAAAATAAGTCTGGAGAATGAAGCATCTTATAGTGGCACAGTAAAAATGTTAAAAAAAAAAGAACATCTTACTGATACAATAATGAGAGTATGTCACAGAGAAACAGGAGCTAAGAGTTTCCAATGGCCAAAGAAGCAACAATTAAGCAGCAAAAAAAAGTAGTATTACATAATAGTCCAAAGAATACAATAAAAATAAATAAGAAAATCAGGGAGAGTAGCTAAATATCCTTTGCACAAGAATTCCAGATAATTTAAGTAAATATTCTGTCTTATGCAGGTAAAGTATAGCTTCTCACAATTTAAGTGTGGGCTTTGCATAATGATTTTCTTCTGAAGAATACAGTGTGGAATTTGGGGAAAGGGTTGAAGACAGAGCAACTTTACAATGAGGAAACCTGACAAATACTACCTCTGACATACGTTTAAGCCCTACATCAATAGGGATGACTCATACTGATAGTTTATATTTTTGATTTCATGCAATGAAAATGTCATTTTACTTCTGGATTTCCTCTCAAAATATATAACCTTAATCTAATTATGAGAAAAACATCAGGCAAATCTCAGTTGAGGGATATTCTACAAAATATTCACCAGGATTCCTTAAAACTGTCAAGGTCACCAAAAGCAACATTAGTTTAAGAAACTGTCTCATCCAAGGACAGCCTAACGAGAGACGATAACCAAACATAATATGGTGTCTTGCATGGGATGTTAGAATAGAAACAGGTAGTATACACTTCAATTAACAATTTAACAATATTGATTCACCAATTAAAACAAATGTACTATAATAAAAGATGTTAATATTATAGAAACATCTGAGTTTACAGGAACTCTACTAAGCTTGCAACTTTTCTGTAAATTAAAAACTCTTGCACATTAAAGATTTTAAAGTTATCTAGAAATAATTTTATTTATATTTAAAAACAGCAATAAAAATAAAAATAATAATAAAAAGAATCAGAAAAGAATCACGAAAGTATAATAATATGGCATGTCTATACATTTGGTATACATCTCTTTTCATTTGTGAAGATTATATCATTACTAATTTTAAAATTCTAACTGGGATTACATATGAAGCTAGTCTATGAACACCAAATCATCACTAATTATTATTTCTGGGTAGTTGAGTGTTTGAAAAAGAAATTGCATCCCCCCCAATTTCTTTTCTTTTTTTTTGCCTTTTCTAGGGCTGCACCTGTGGGCATATGGAGGTTCCCAGGCTAGGGGTCTAATTGGAGCTGTAGCCACTGGCCACAGCCACAGCAACACGGGATCCAAGCCGCGTCTGCAATATACACCACAGCTCACGGCAACGCCAGATCCTTAACCCACTGAGCAAGGCCAGGGATCGAACCCGCAACCTCATGGTTCCTAGTAGGATTCGTTAACTACTGAGCCACGATGGGAGCTTCCCCCCCAATTTCTGATCTCATAAAATTAGCAAAAATGATCTGCATAACTAGTAAACATGCATCTACCAAAACTCCATCTTCTGGAGTTTCCTTGTGGCTCAGCAGGTTAAGGATTCGATATATACAACATTTCAGTGGCTTGAGTCACTATTGCAGCAGAGGTTTTATCCTTGGCCTGGTAATTTCTATGTGCCCGTGGGTGTGGCTACCCCACCAAAAAAACAGCCTTCTTCTAAGAATTATTTTGTGCCTAGCAATAACATAGTAGTCTTTAAAATTAACTTGTTTCCCTCCTACCCTCAGTGGATTCAGCTCTATTGCTACATTATGATATCTCTAGGGACCTCTTCAATTTTTACAGAGAAAATTCAGTTACATACTAGCCCTGATAATTTCTCTGAAGATACATTTTCGCTGAGAGCTGTACAGAGTTTTCTACAATACCCTTTAGGGATTCTAAGGCAGGTAAGTCACATTGCAATTCTTTTATTTATTTAGTTATTTTTGGCCAAGCCCATGGCATGCAGAAGTTGCAGGCCAGGGATGGAAACTGTGCCCCAGCAGTAACCGGAGCCACAGCAGTGGCAACACTGTATCCTTAACTGCTAGGCCACCAGGGAGCACCAGTAAGGTGCAGTGATCTTCAGCTTCTTTCCCTAGATCTCCATCCGACTGTGCATATGCGCATGAACACCCACACACGCACACACACTTTCCTTTCATCTGTTCTTTGAACAGTGCCAGAAGTTCAGAATGATCTGTTTAAATGATTTTGATTTAAACTTAACTAGAGGATATCCAAGATGGGAGTAGATAAAGCATGCATCCTACCCAGCAACTGAATGGATAGCAGAAGCCATTTACAAGGCTCAAAATCTCCTAAAAACTGCCTGTCAGGACACTCTCAAGTGTATAACTGCCAGGAGCAACTTATCTTTGGGAAAATCATTTTACTAGTAGTGAACTAAATTCTCACTTACTAGGTAAGTCAGTTTTGCTGAGTTATCCATTTATCACCTGTCCTAATATATATTATATTTCATCATTTTTCTCTATTATTTGTTAAGACCTTACTTCTAAACCATACTTTTAGAAGCTATGTTTGCTCTATTCCAAAGAAATGAGTCTTTAATAAGTCATTAATAACATTATTTTGGACTTAACATTTCATATTCTGAAACTTTGAAAACCTGATCGATTTCCCAAGGCATATCCAGTAAATGTCAATTCACCTACTTTAAAATAGTCAATGACAGAAAATACTAACTTCAAAAAATCAATACCATGCTGAATATTCAATACTTATTAATAGTTATCCATAAAAATCTGTGAGAATTTTATGCATAAAAGTCAGACTAAAACAGAGGAGAAAGACTGTGGAGATTCACTAAGTAATTGTTATCCTCGTTCAGTTGTATGTTTTGACTGCTTACTATATGCCAAGCATAAGTGGTTTCTTCCTTCCTTTCTTTTTCTTCCTTCCTTCCTTCCTTCCTTCCTTCCTTCCTTCCTTCCTTCCTTCCTTCCTCCTTCCTTCCTTCCTTCCTTCCTTCCTTCCTTCTTTCCCTTTCTTTCTTTCTTTCTTTCTTTCTTTCTTTCTTTCTTTCTTTCTTTCTTTCTTTCTTTCTTTCTTTCTCTTTCCAAGGGCAGCACCTGCAGCACATGGAGGTTTCCTGGCTAGGGGCCAAATTAGAGCTGTAGCTACTGTCCCGCCAATGCCACAATCACAGCAATGCCAGATCCGAGCCATGTCTGCAACCTACACCACAGCTCACGTCAACGCCGGATCCCAAAGCCACTGAGTGAAGCCTGGGATGGTTCGAACCTGCATCCTCATGGATACTAGATGGATTAGTTTCCGGTGAGCCATGATGGGAACTCCAAGCATAAGTGGTTTCTATGCATCATCTCATTTGACAAACATCCTATAAATTATAAGTTGCACTTTCCAAGTGAGGAAACTTTGGGATATACAAGTTACATACCTTGTCTCAAGCCATACGTAGAAAAAATGGAAGAGCCTGGGTTTGGACCTGGGCACTTTTGTTTCAGAAATCAAACCGCATGATTTGGAGACTACAGTACTGGTAACATCACATAGAAATATGAAATAATGGATATGAGGCTAATTTATTGAGAAGTACTTCTTTGCAAAATCAAAACAACTATTCAAAAATTGCTTGTGATAGAGATCAGAGACAGAGTGTATCTGTATAATGTATAATCCATAAAAATACTGAATCTCTATATCATGATCCCGAAACTAATATAGTGTTTTAAGTCAACTATACTTTAATAAGTTTCTTGAAAAGTGTAAAAAAAAAGGGACAGTGATTATCAAACACTTTCATGAGTTTGTGGTAAATGTTCTACATCAAAATAATAACAGATAAATGCTAAGAGCTTTAATTATTTTATTTTATTTTCACAATTATCATGTAAGGTATATTTATTATACACATTCTACAGTTGCAGAAACCAAAGGTTAGAAGACCTATGCGATTTTCCAAGTCTCACAGCTAGTAAGTGCCAGAGACAGGAATTAAACTCTAGACAGAGGTGGGATCTCCTACCTAGATGCCTACGCTACACTGGAATCTCTCAAAGTTTAGTGCTATTGAAGGGATAGAAGCTACTTTTTTTGTATGTGTACAACTACATAACCTGATACATTTCTACATTCAGTGAAAAGACACATAATTCTTTTATAGAGAAAACTTACCAATTAGTACTTTTATATCAAGAATTTATAAATTTTCAAAATTGTGTTAATCATTGCTAAAATAAAAACATGCCTGCTAAGAGATCCAATTTAAATACCTTTATTTATTAAAAGAATAGTTGTAGAAATGTGTTTTCAGTTCCCTAACTCAAATGTAGTTTCAATGCTATTTTTTGGTCATTAGTTTATTCATATCTTTACTTGATGAGTTTATATCTAGTAAGATATTTGACTAACAAGAATTAGAAAACAAAATTGTATTTGTTGAGAAGAAACTGTTGTTTTTTTCATTTCTTTCTCATTAGAAGAATGAATAAGATGAAAAGATCTCATCAGCTATAATTGTAGACTCTGAGATGTAATCTGACATATTCAGATTAAATAAAATGGAATATTTAAAGAATAAACAGGTACTGAATAATTTAACAATATTATAGTTGAAACAAGATAATACTGATTTTTTTGTTACTGTTCATGTTCTCACATAGATATCAGCCTTTTAAATAAAGGTAGTTTTAAAATTTGATAGAAAAGATAGTTTTACTCTGGCAAATACCATGGTGGAATGGAGATCTGTAGTAAAAAATAATTGGTTATATTTGCTAGAAATTTCATTATATTTGAGAATTATGTTTTTTGGGAAAATTACAATAATAGAAAAAATGCTTCTTTGAAAATATATTTTATTTTTTTAAATGTTTTTTCAGGGGGTCTTTTTATGGCTGCACCCGCAGCATATGGAAGTTCCCAGGCTAGACGTCACGTTGGAACTGTAGCTGCTGGCCTATTGCACAGCCACAGCAATGTGGGATCTGAGCCACGTCTGTGACCTACACCACAGCTCACTAAACACACTGAGCAAGGCCAGGGATCGAACCTGTGTCCTCATGGGTACTAGTTGGATTCATTACCGCTGAGCCATGAGGGGAACTCCTGAAACTGTATTTTAATTGCTAGCTAGTTACACAGAATTTCTTTTAATCAACATAAAATAATAGCATTTGCAAATTTAACATGCATCTTTGGTTTACGTAAAACAAATAACAGTCCATTAACACAGTATATAACATACTCAACCATTCAGGAAGGCCGATTAACAGAAAAGAAACCTAGATAATTGGCTACATTGCATTATTTTGCTTGGATAGGGCATCTTACTGTGACTAGTCTGATGGTAAAAAATTCAAGAAACATCTCACAGGTACAGGAAAATGTTAAACTAAAACCAAAAACAAAAGCAAATCTAAAATTGGTCTACTGCTACCCAAAATGATCATTATGTCAAAATCAATTAAATGACCATATCTAATTCCTTATCCTGCTCCATTTAAGTATCTCATTTTCTATTTTCCTACTAGGCTTTACTTGCACATAAACTGTCAGTTTCAGAGAACTTCAGAGGAGGAAAAAAAAAATAAATGGACCAAACTATGGTTTGCTAAAGGGATAGTTTTATGCTAATTTTCTGGAAAACATGGTGTCTCAAACACACCAAATTTTTCACTGTATCAGTTATAAAATGCATCTTTGGGCATATGAATGAATTCTCCTAGTCTCTTCTTATACCAAACAAGGGCCCGGGTCAAGACACTGACGTGTAATGAGGAACCATAATAATAGCCATGCTAACCACCACCTTCTCAAATGTATACAATATTGTCAAAGATGTCCATTTATTCAGCAAATTTTGAACATTCACTCTGTGTCAGGCACATTGCCATGCAGTGGGAATACAGTACAGCTACAATATAACCTCTGTATCCAGGGCTTCCCAGGGTAATGGAGTAAAGAAAGGCAAATTATTTCAATTGCTATAGTTTTAGGACTTGAACAAGCAAGGTAAGAGGTTATGCAAGCCTTCTTGGAGAAACTGATCATATGCTATTCAAAATGATGAATGAGATATTGCTGTATAGCACTGGGAACTATATCTAGTCACGTGATGGATCATGATGGAGGATAATGTAAGAAAAAAGAATGTAAATATGTATGTGTGATTGAGTCACATTGCTGTACAGTAGGAAACTGAAAGAACTCTGTAAACCAACTATAATGGAAAAAATAGAAATCATTTTAAAAAATATGATGAGTCAGCATAAAGCAGGTCCACCAAAACTCTCTACTTGCTTAAAATTTTTGTTCAGATGATGCACTGGACTTGGAACTCCTCAGTATTTTCTCAGCTTATTAAAAAGTGAATTAGTTGTGGAACTTTCTCTTATTTACGTATAAATAGTGGGCTGAAAATCTATTTACTTGTAAATAACCAAGAACAGGGAATTTTCGATGGGAATATTTGTTCAGAAGCTTGCCCCAATTTTTAGCCATGTTGTGGAGACTAGAATTTATATAAATTTCACAGAGTATTCAGTCAAGAGTATTCGGCAGAATCATATCAGAAATGTAGGGTATCAGGAATTCATTCACTCTTAAAAACATAGGTGATTCTTCTATTCTGCCTAACTTTCTTCAGAAAAACATATACAGGGCTTTAAGTCATTGTTAATAATAAGGACAATTTTACCCCTCTCTCTGTAACTTTCAAGTTTTAGCTCAACTTCTAACATTTTGACTTCAGATATTTAGGGGATAAGAAAGGGGAGATATGCATCTTGATATATCCAGATCATAAATGAATCTTACACATTTCCACTAATTCAAATATTTTAAAGTATATTACCACAGAAGGAAATTCTGGCACATGCTGTAACATGAATTATTATTATGACATTATGTTAGGTGAATAGTATATGACATTATGATAAGTGAAATAATGTAGTCACAAAAGGACAGATATTATATGATTCCACTTGGACGAGTTTGCTACAACAGTCCAATTTAGGGACAGAAAGTAGAAAGATGGTTGCCGGAGACTGGGAGGAGGGAGAAATTAACGACTATTTGATGGTTGTAGTTTCTATTCGAGAATATGAAAAAGCTTTGGGGATGGATAGTGGTGATAGTTGCAGAACAATGTGAATGTACTTAGTGCCACAGAACTGTACACTTAAAAAAGATTAATGAGGAGTTCTCATTGTGGCGCACAGAAATGAATCAAACTAGTATCCATGAGAATGTGGGTTCTATCCCTGGTCTTGCTCAGTGGGTCAAGGTTCTGGCATTGCCATGAGCTGTGTGGTAGGTTGCAGACACGGCTCAGATCCCACCTTGCTGTGGCTGTGGCATAGGCAAGCAGCGGTAGCTCCAATTTGACCCCTATCCTGGGAACTTCCATATATCACAGACACATCCCTAAAAAAGCAGGAAAAAAAAAGACTAATGAAAAGAAAACCTATAAAATAATAAATTTTGTTGGAAAGGTAAAAACGTAGTAGCAGTAGTGGATTAATCACTCATAGAGCTAGTATGGCAGTTAAAAGACAAAAGTCATAAAAATAACCAGGATTCAATAATTAGTTGAGGGATACACAATATAAAAAAAGGAAAATTTGACATTAAAAATATAAAATGTGGAGGGATAAAAATGTTGAGATTTAGAATGTGATCAAATTTAAGCTGTAGCAACTTAAACTGTTATTGGTATGTTGTTATATGTAAGGCTCATGGTAACCACAAAGGAAAAATCTATAGTGAATACACAAAAGAGAAAGAGAAAGGAGTATAAATGTACCATAAAGTTATCAAACCACAAAGGAAGAGAGCTAAAAGGAAATATAGAGAAAATACAAAAGCAGCCAGAAAGCAATGAACAAAATGGAAATAAGTACTTACCCATCAACAATTACTTTATATGTAAATGTACTAAATGTTCCAATCAAAAGACTGAGAGTGTCTGAATGACTGAATTGGGGGGGGAGAAAGAAAGAAAGAGAGAAAGAATCTACATGCTGCCTACAAGATACTCACTTCAGACATAAAAACACATATAGAACAAAAGTGAAGGGATGGAAAAAGATATTACATGCAAATAAAAACCAAAAGAAAGCTGAGGTAGTTATACTTAGACAAAATTGACCTTAAAACATAGGCTGTAACCTGAGAAAAAGATGGGAGTTACATAATGATAAAGTAGTCAACTCAAGAAGAGGATATAACATTTGTAAGTATTTATGTACCCAACATAGGAATGCCTAAATATATAAAGAAAATATTATCAGATCTAGTAGAGAAATTGAAATAGAAAAATAGACAGTAATATAACAAAGAAGAGGATTTTAAAGTCTCAATTACATCAACTAATAGATCATCCAGATGGAATATCAATAAGAAATCATTCGCTTTAAATGACACATTAGACCAGATTAACTTAAGACATATATAGAAGACATCCCATTAATGAGGAAAATAACATATTCTTCTTACGTGCACATGGAATATTCTCCAGGATAGAGCATAATTATTTAAAAAAGTCAATAAATTGAACAGTATTGATATTAATCAAGAATTTCTTCTGACCATAACTGTATGAAATGAGAAATTTCATATAAGAAAGAAAACTGCAAAATCCACAAATACGTGGAGATTAAATGACATGCCATCAAATAACCAATAGGTCAAAGAAGAAATCAAAAGAGGAAAAAAAAATACCCCAAGACAAACAAAAATGGACATTTGTATGGAAGCAAAAAACCCGAATAGCCAAAGCAGTCTTGAGAAAGAACAAAACTGGAAGCACCGTCCTCCCTGGTTTCAAAATATATAACAAAGCTATAGTGATTTAAACAATATAGCTAGGTATAAATATGGACACATTGACCAATGGAACAGAATAGACAACCCAGCAACAAACTCAGGCAGGTATAGTTAATTAATTTCCAAAAAATAAACCAATAATATACAGAGGGTAAAGGACAATTTCTTCATTAAATAGCGTTGGGGATACTTTAAAGTCACATGCGCAAGAATGAAATTAGACCATCTTCTTATTCTATACACAAAAATTAATTCAAAATGGTTAAAGGCTTAAATGTAAGACCTGACCTTGAACATAAAACTCCTGGAAGAAAAATAGTAATAAGCTCCTTGACACAGGTCTTTAAAATGATTTTTTTAATCTGACACCCAAAGTAAATGTAACAATTGCAAACAAACAAACAAAAAAAATAAGCAAGTGGACTACATCAAACTAAAATTCTTCATAGCAATGGAAACCACCAACAAAATGAAAAGGGAACATGGAAGGTAGAAAATAATTGCAAATCATAAATCTGATAAGGGGTTAATATCTTAAATATATAAAGAACTCATATAACTCAAAAGCAAAAGAAAAACAATTCAGTTAAAAATGAGCAGAATATATGAAGACTTTTTTCAAAAGAGGACATAAATAGAGATGCCCAACAGGTACATGAAAAGATGCTCAACATCATTAAACATCAGGGAAATTTAAATCAAAACCACAACAGGATATCACTTGATATCTGTCAGAATGGCTACAGTCAAAAAATCAAGAATCAACCAAGAAGGAAGATAATATGAGGTAAGAAAGGGCATATATATATATGCTATCAACCCTATATATATGTGACAGGGTAACTTTGCTGTATAGAGGAAATTGGCACATTATAAATCAACCATACTTTAATACAAAATCAAAAAATAAGTATTGGCACCGATGTGGACAAAAGGGAACCTTTGTGCACTGTTGGTTGGAATGTAAACTGGTGTAGCCAAGAAAACGGTATGGAGGTTCCTCGAAAAACTAAAAATAGAACTACTGTATAAACCAATATTTCTACTTCTGGGCATTTATCTAAAGAAAATAAAAATATTAACTTGAAACAATATAGGAACCCCCACATTCACCACTGCAGTACTAGTTACATTAGCCAAGATATGGCAGTAATAACCTAAGTGTCCACTGATGAATGAATAAAGAAATTGTGGTATATAGATACACATAAAGAATAAAATGAAACCTTGCCATTTGTAACAACAAAGACCTCAAGGGAAGTATACTAAGTGAAATAAGTCAGAAAAGGACAAATACCACCATCTCTCTTGTACGTGGTGTGGACTCTTTAAAAAAAAAACAAAACAATAAAAAACACGCTCAACCTCATAGTTACATAGAACAGATTGGTGGTTGCCTTATGAGTTGGGAGGGGAGGTGGAGAAGTGGGTAAAGGAGATCAAAGGTAAAAAATAGATAAAACCTTTATGTTATGTATATTTGATCACAATAGAGTATGTTACCACAAAATAATATGGAGTTTTCTGAAACCTATGCAATAATTTTATTTATTTTTATTTATTTATTTATTTATTTGTCTTCTTGCCTTTATCTAGAGCTGCACCCGTGGCATATGGAGGTTCCCAGGCTAGGGGGTCTAACAGGAGTTGTAGCCACTGGCCTACACCACAGCCACAGCAACGCGGGATCCGAGCCGCGTCTACAACCTACACCACAGCTCACGGCAATGCCGGATCCTTAACCCACTGAGCAAGGCCAGGGATCGAACCTGCAACCTCATGGTTCTTAGTTGGATCGTTAACCACTGAGCTACGAAGGGAACTCTCTGCAATAATTTTAAACAACATTGTTCCATCTTGTGTATGGTTTCATGACAACGATCACATTGGTGACTCTACTGTTCTTAGTTCCCTAGGGCTTCCAATCATTCCAGGATCATATCTTCTATCTCTCTAATACCTCTCTCACATCTTGGAAAATCCCATTAAGGAATAATAAGGAAACAGTTTTAATGAAGAAGTTTGGTCGGCTAGTACTTAAGAATATATGCAGTATTGAAGAAATCCACAAACATGAAGATGAACATATGCTACATATACTAGAGATCAAATACTATGTGATGAGAAGATGAAGTGGGTGATCACTACTAGAATTGACTTTTTCTGGTCCACCAGCTCAGATGGAGAAAATAAACATAATATTAATGACAGACCTTAAAAGGAATGCTGGTGAAAATTAGTGTAGCAATTGCAAACTTCATCTGAAGTCTCTTGCTGGAAATATTAATCCACTAAAAGATGAAAGTTCATTGGAGTTCCCTTCGTGGCTCAGTGGTTAACGAATCCGACTAAGAACCATGAGGTTGCGGGTTTGATCCCTGGCCTTGCTCAGTGGGTTAAGGATCCGGCGTTGCCGTGAGCTGTGGTGTAGGCCGGCAGCTACAGCACCTGTTAGATCCCTAGCCTGGGAACCTCCATATGCTGCAAGTGCAGCCCTAGAAAAGGCAAAAAGACAAAAAAAAAAAAAAAGTAAGTTCATTATTTTTTATCTTGTGGTTTGACTTTGTGTGTTATTTTTAATATGTTTATAGTTGAATTTCATTTCTAGGATGAGGAAGAGAGAAATCTGGAAACATTTTGTTGGGAGCCAATTATGTTCAAGAAGGAAATCGTTGATGGAATATAAATCACTAGGCATTTATATACTGGAATTTATCATGTTTATTTGTTCTTATATCTGCACCTGTATATCCCTTTTTTTTTCTCTTGGCATGTATTTCCCATTTATTTCATCAAACAGTTTCTCTGAGCTCCAAATTCAACTTTCCAACTGCCTACTTGATGTCTTAAAGTTTCCTATCTTCATAAAATCTATTCCTTCAGTTTTATAATACATGATGGTTGAGTACCTGAAACATAGCAAAAAAAGCTACTGCAAGCATAGCTAAAATGCTTCAGTTACTTTCAAGTAATTTGCAGTCAATAGAAAAATGCCATACTTTCATTCATTTATCCAACAAACATTTATTGAGCATCTGCTTTATCCGAAGCTTCATTCTAGAATCTGGGGTGACTTAATTTCCTGATTTTATGGAGCTTAAAAAGTAGTGGAGGCAGGAAAATAGATAAAAATCGATTGAGCAGTAGCTTTATAAAACTGCAATAAATTCTCTAAGAAAAATGAATCAGGTAAAATATAGAGAATAATAGGTTAATGTGATGGACGGGAATTGATTTTAAGTGATAAATTTTCTGTTTTCTAATTCAGTGTCTGCTTACTGAACTCTAACAAATGAGAATCTCCTAACTTTGCTTTATAAATTCAGTATTTCCTTTTCACAGATTACGTCCCTAATTAGACAGTTTGGAGACAACACCCTCACAAAGTATTCTCACAGTTTCTTAAATTAAACACACTTTCATATGCATATCAAATTTAAAGTAACTTAATTTACCAGAATTACATTAATTTGGTCCACATTTATAGGAAACAGGCAGTGAAATGACCAGTTAGAGGTGCATAAATTTGTCTTATTAAGTCTCACGATTCTTCTGCAACCCTTTTTCCCTTGGGTTACACCAGTCTTGAGGTGAAAGTAGGATCATAACAATAATAATGACTATAACAATAGATACCCGTACTCATATATGCATTTATATTGAGAACAGAAACCATTTACGACCACACAGCCTACCCTTATAGCAATGGAGCTTTAATATACCAGAAAAATTTTCTCCAGGAGGATAAAAGAAATAAAGTTCCTTCCAGGAACTTCCCCCCCAAATCCTATTTAGATAAACAGAAAACCATTAGACTTTTCAGTAGATGTTATCAAAAACTGTTTATTCTGTAATACTCTCCAAAATCTTCACCTTACCTTATTTTAGAATGAGAGTGAAAATCGATGAGGTGGAAAACTCAGATTAGCCTTTCCAGAGTAAAAACGATAAGTGCAAATATATATATATATATAGGCAGACACACACACACACAGACACACAGACCCCCCCCCCCACACACACACACAACTTCCTGAGAGAGTGCAGAGTGGTTAGTGAATAACGATAGAAATGTGGACCGGGTATATGAAGTCATTGTAAGAATTTATTTTATTTTATTATAGGTGGTAAAAATTTAATGATGCATTTAAACCAGGATTTTGCTGTAGGCTATGTAAAACGGTTTGTGGAGAGGGTGAAGAGGGAAAGAGACTGGAATAAAAGAAAACAGTTAAGAAAAAAAAAAGATTCTGCTGGAATCCAGGCCCAAAGTGATAAATTTTGTATTTAGATATTAAGGACATATGATATATCTGAGCAATAATCAAGTGATCTTAGGTCAAGGCAGATGTGTATTCTAAGAATGGAGATCATTTTTAGTCTAAAGTTTTTAATTCTAGAATTTTTTGTAATGTGTTCTCAATAACCAATACAGGAGGCACAGGAGATAAGCTAATTCTTATGAGAAAATAGTTTAATTTTGACCCATTATGTTTTAATTGTTAATTGTGTTCAATTTAGTCAGAAATACTAGGTAACAGGTTCATAGGTTAGGAGAAGAATTGTTACATAATACTAGTAATAGACAATGATTTGTATATAATTACAAAAAAATTCTCTCCAAACTCTAGCCAGGCTTCCCAGGGCCCTCTTCTTGACCAGACCTCAACCTTGGTTATAAAGACTTGAAGAAACACTAACAGTTTCTAGTGCCATCTGTAGGGTGAGACCCATGCTCCCTTAAATGCCTGACTGAGAAAAATCAAGGCTGTCACAAGAATTAACTGATTAATCCAGACAACATCTGAAAAAAGGACTCCTTGCTTGCAGTCCATATGGAATGGTGGTAGCTTAACTTTGATAAACACCAGTTGGAAAACTCAAATGGATTTCACATGGACAAACAACCCCTTGTGACTTTTTATAATTTTTCAGTTCCCTGGTCAATGGCTCGCTACCCATTCCATATTCCCTCATTTTCCCTTTAAAACATCACCTCTACACAAATCAGACAGAGCTCACTTCTTTCCCTATTAGTAGTTAGAGAATAGAATCTGTTTTCACTGCTTTAATTAATATCTAGCTGTATTTATCTCTGATGATATTTAAAGTCATAGATTTTGATTTATTTATGTGGAGAGCACGTAAAATGACAAGATTACCACATGAATCTTCATTATGATGAGCAGCAGAGGAGTTTAGAAAAGATCTTCCAGAGAAAAAGGAAATAACCAGAAAGCACAAAGAATTATAGGTTTTAAAAATTGTGAGGTCTTACAACGACAATATTCTCAGGGCAAGTGGTTAAAACATACTAATGCAGTATTTTGAAGATGGCTGCCGTGTCATTTGATCAGGTACAGTCTATTAAAGGAGGTCACTAAGACAATTTGAACCATAACTAATCTCTTTATACTTTTTCATTTTCTTGTTTTTCCTTTCATATAGGCCTTCTCATTTCTAGTTTCCTGGCTTCTCAGCTTCTGTATTATCTAATACAACTTTTTTTGTGTCCTGGTTCATAGCTTGCTTTCTTACTCTTAGATAAAACTAATAACCTAAGGTTTTAATTTCTTTTATGTACTCAAAAAACATCTTATAGGTATTGGATCCAGGGCCTACAACATGTACATGGTCTCATATGATCTGGATCTGACACTTACCCTGATTCAGAGAGAGCCAAGTTTTAGTGGTGCCTGATATTTGCTAGCAAATAAATTATCATAATTGTTTGAAGTTTATTGGAAAAAAATAGTCAACCAAATTTACAACTATTATGCAGGACAGAATTAGTATAAATTGTGAGTGAGTGTGTGCGTGTGTCTAATATCTACTTCAAAATCAGATATGAGCTTGATAAGCAAGAGGCGGGTTTTACTTAGAGCAGGAATGAAGTAACTCTTTAGGGATTTTAAAAACAATGCAGAAGTCAACTGTAACATAGTAGAACATCCAAAGATATGTCATTTTAATCTTAGTGCACAAACTCCAAAGCATTATTCCTCCCTTTTGTTTTGTGTTTTGGTTTCCTTCCCAATCTGATGACTTTTCACCTTTATCCTCCAAACTTAAAATTTTATTTTCTTCTTGGATTTTCCCCTTATTTCCCCCTTATTTTAGTTCACTATAAACTTTCTCTACCCACTTACATCTTAATTCTGTTTTTTTTTTCAAATGTCAGCCAATTCAGTCTTCATAGCTTTCTTTCACTGAGAAAGTTTAACCTTCTTAGGATTCAATGTGTTTTTTATAATAATTCATTTTGGGGAATGTTTTTAACATTAAACCTTTAGCTTGGGGACATGTTTTTCTTTGGTCTGAATTATTTTTCATGATCTATGTACTGTGTTACACGCTCTCCGGTAATTTTCAAATGATATATCCAAATATCCAGATTTGTGCATGTTTTCTTTTACTCATTATTCATGCAGGAGTTGGATGAACTCGTTTTCCTCAGATTAGCTGCTAGAGAACAGGCTAGTGGTTTATAGCTTTCAGACCAATCCTAATTCCTGGCCCAGATCTGCTGCTTTTGCCTCTGTTTTCTAATTCTCTGATATTTTAAATAACATAATTCATTAGAATGTATATAATTCTCAAGATTTCTTGCACTAATCCTCTTCCGGACTCTGCTCTCACAAACATCACACTATTTCTAGATAATAATGTTTGTCAGATTCTCTTCTACTGTTATTTGTAAAAGGCATAAGGGGTACAATTAAACTCTGATATCAATGGTGTCTTATAATGGGAGAGTACCCACAAGGGTCATGAAGCCAAACTACAAAATTAGCTACTAGTTTTTGTTATCTGAATAAGGAGCAGAGACAGAACTCTCCTATAAAAAGATCATAAATACAATAGGTTAGGTGTAAGAATGATAACCCTGTTGTCTTACATCTAGATGCTGGAAACCACATCTATTTGAGGTGCCCAGGTGAGTTTACTCTCTGGACCGCAAAGCAAAGGAGATGGGTATAAGGGAGAGAAAAATAATGAAGAGATTAACTTTTTCTGTTTCATCCTGGTCTAGAAAAGAGAAAGCTGTGTTTCAGGCACAGTAAATTGTCTGGGTAAAATGTATCTCCTGCACCTGGAGGAGGGCTAAGCTATCAAACCATAGATACTGAGAACAGAATCATTCACACTAATAAGCATGCTCCCCTCATGCTTACACCACTATCAGTAACTGAGAGAGGAACTCCAAGCAGCGGATCCATGGAAACTTGAGGACAAGTTTGATTGTAAAGGGCCCTGAGAGTTGTTCTCTGTCTTCCCTGTCTTATTTCATTCTATGTCTGAAATAGGAAGATTGAGTAAGGTATTAAAACAATAATCTAAATACACGAAGAAGAATCTCTTATTTTCCAGTAAAGACGGTCATATTTTCTTTGGTCTTTGGGGAAGGAGACATAACAAAACTTCACACATATTTTTTCTTCAGGAGAAGATATTTGGTAAAGAAAAAAGAAAAAAACACTATAATATTCCATGCAGCAAAATCTAGCCATCCTTTTCCAAACCCAAGAGCAATTTTATAGTTCCTAAAAGTTTAAGATTATCATAAATTGCTTTGAATTTTACTTTTTAAAAGTGATGTTTTTCTTTTTATTGCAATTTTGTTGGCATTTTACTGAAAAGCTAAAAGAGGCTACACTGTATGATGTTAGCAAAAAAACATTTTTTTTTCCTTTTTATGGCCACATCTATGGCAAACAGAAGTTTCGAGGCCAGGGGTTGAATGGGAGCTGCAGCTGTGTCCTAAGCCACAACCATGGCAGCACCAGATTTGAGCTGCAGATGAGACCTGAACCATAGCTTGTGGCAATGCTGGATCCTTAACCCAATGAGTGAGGCCAGGGATTGAACCTGCATCATCAGGGAGACTGTGTCGAGTTCTTAAACTACTGAGCCACAACTGGACCTCCTGTAACTAGTTTCTTAACCTTAGCACTATTGACATTTTGTAGCAGATACTTTGTCTTTTTGGAAGGAGAGGGCATGGCTATCCTCAACATTTTAGGAAGTTTAAGAGCATCCTTGGCCTCCATTAATTACAAGCCAGTAGTAAATTCCCTCCCCAACAAATAACAGTTCAAAATATTGCCAAATGTCTCCTGAGAGCCGAGGAAGTGAAATAATCTTTTTGGTTAATGGGTCCTTAATCTGCTAAGCCACAATGGGAACTCCCCAAATGCTGTTTTAAATGAGCAAAGCATTTATTCTTTTTAGAAGAACAGATGAATTTAAATAATACACATGTTTGTAATATTCTATTACTAATAATAGACTACTACTAACATTCTATTACTACTTTCTAAAGAGTTTGCTTTGAAAATCTCCTTCTAGATATTGACAGATACAATGGAAAATCAACAGTATTTCAAAAGCGCATGTGGATGCACATACAAGGTGTGTGTTTGTGTGTGTGTGTGTGTGTGTGTGTGCATTTGGGCAGGAATCAAGTATCATATTTGTGTGAATAAAAGGAATACCATTACCTTTATATAGGTATTTTACCAATATTTTTATTCTAAAGAAACAAATAACTGTTGGTAATAGAGTTAAAATCAAACACAAAAGTAGACTAGACTAGAAAATACCCTAAGCAGATAAAACCCGTTTATTCACAAAAGCAAAGGTTAATTTATCTTATTTGCAAGAAAAGTAATACCAACTTGACCTGGGCCACTCCATGCTCATACCTCTGAAGATCTTAAGCAAAACTTTAGGTGCTCCCCAGTATTGTTATGAGGTAACCACTAACCAATTCCCTTTCATTTAAGAAAATTCTAACATATAAGCAAATTGCTGCAAAGAATAAACAGCCACTGTCTTCACACCACACAAGCTGCTTTATCGCAGTATACATATCCTGAGCCACATTATGTTTTTGTTTAAGGGCTTCTGATTTGCAAACTCTCCTTTTGGTGTGTGCACAATAACTTTTACTAATTACCACTTCAGTTATTTCATTGGTTTTATTTTTTTAATCTGAACTTTGACAGTGAAATACACCATAAACTCTTTGAGTTTAACATTTATTTGCTTTATTGTATCACAAGGTCTGGAACACAAAAATAATTCAATACATACTTGCTGAATGACAAATTAGAGACTGGTATACTGTCTGAAGATGTCTCTTTATTGTAGACCACATATTAAAATAAAAGAGGCTAGTAGTGGTAGGAGAAGCTGAATTTTTTTAATTCATGGTTGCTTTCTCCAAGAACATCCTAACAAGGACTTCCATTAGCAGTCAAACTAGTGGAGTATTTGTAGGTGTATTGCAAACATGTGTTCATTTAATAAAGAAAAGCAATACTAACACCTTTGAAAAATTTTCCACATACCTTTTTTTTGGGGGAGGGGGTCTATAGCCAGAGGATAAGCAACGTACCAAGTGAAGCTAGAAAGACTATCAGTAGAATGGCTTTTCAAATAATAAGAGTAAAAATAAAATTATATTCTGTGACCCAGAACAGTGTTGTAATTAAATTTACTGGGGCAGAAAATTTACTTTGGGGATTAATATCACCTTTTGGCAATTTAATATTTTTGGCATAAATACAAATCCATATTATCTTTTCATCTATTTTATATAGCAATATTTATTCCAAGTACCTTCTTAAAAAAAATAGAAGCTTTTAAACCTGAGGATGTATCTAAAACCAACTTTTTGCTCAGAATTATTTTAGCTTTTTTCTCCTTAAAACTTTATATTCAAAAAATTCAAAATAAACTTATTAGTAAAGCATGAAAAGAATAAAATTTGATCAGTCACTAATAATTCCATTTGCTTTATATGGGTAGCTGTTGAGTTACATGTTAAGGAAAACAATTTATTATCTCCGTTCTACGAGGGAGACTAACTCACTTGGGGTTTTTTCTACGCTCTTAATATTCCTACGGAAAGGAGGAGGATTAAAATATCTGATTCGTGATTCTGTAGTTCTGCTTTTATTCTTACATTTGCCTCTGGGGTCTGTCTGCTCTGCTCTTGCTTCAGGTTCAGTGATCAAAGTCTGTTCCTATGAGGAAGGTCTGTGGTTTTCTAGCAGGCCCTGTTATAGTAAGTCTGACTAACAACAGTTTTGTCCCTCTATGTCTAAATCCTCCTAGTATTTATAGGATATTGCTGTCATACTAGAGTCAGTAATAAAGGTAACATTTTTATCTCCACTTGCCTGACTTCTCTTTTCCAATGAACAGAAAAAGGGGTGTTGTTTATTGGGATCCCTCAAACTCCAGCATCAAGGAAAATACAGTAAACATTTATGTCAAGAAATGTCATTTATATTTTTTAAAAAGTTGGGTGCTGAAATTATCCCAAGTCATTAATGCCTAAGAAATGTTAATTTTGTATACTTTCTCTTCAATGAAGAAGTTACGATCCTTTCATTTTCTTCACTGGTCAAATAAATGAGTATTCTCTTTATCAGATGTATCCATTGCAGATATTATGGAATTAATGCTAAAATATGAAAGACACCTCCCTGGAAATAAATGGTTCAGGGGCATATTTTCTATATTTCTATGGTGACATAATAATTTTATAACTTGAATTAGCTTATCAGCAGCTAGTATTTTCTTCATTGCAAAGATGTGTACGCTGTAGATATATGTATGTATGTACAGCATTTGTTGGTATAGATTTTCTCACAAGAGAACAAAATTGTACAGTAGCAAAATTTAAATTTTTCATCCTTTTTGTGTCTTCACAAGAGATAGTTTTACCACTAGTAATCATAATCACTAGAAAAGATGATCTTTTCTTCATTTGGTCTTAAAAAGAAAATTGTATATTAATTTGCTTAATTTTATAATGCAGATTGCATTTACGTTCCTTACAAAGTACTTACTAGATTCTTGCATTAATATAGATTTATTTTTCATCTTCTTTATTAAATCATTTGGAAGCATTTACAGGTTCCTACTCTTGCAATATACTTGCATGAAGATGTACAATAGTGAACAACACTTAGAGTAGATGCTCTTACAGAGCTCACTTTCTATATTTCACAAAATTGTTATCATAATATTTATACTATTTCATAAAGTTCTTTCTAACATTGTTTTAAATTATTTATGTTGCAGAATGTTATTTGAAAATATCATTGTATGAAATTTGTATCATGTTGTATTTGTGGATAAAACACATTTAGCTGCTCTCAATTTTTCATAATTACCATGTTGTTGCTAAAACAAACTATTTGCTATTTCTTCAAAGCACATCTTTTCCTTAGGATAAAGTTTAGAGTATGAGTTTTTAATTGTTTAAAAACAATTTTTTTGACATTGACAACTACACTTGATTGTCTAACCTAATTCTTGCCTATATTTGTTGCTTGACTTAGTGAAAAAAGTGTTCTATGTACCATATTAGACATATGCAATTTTATAAAATTACACTAATTGCATGTTAGACATATGAAATTTTAATAATAAAATCACATTTAAAAATTATTTAACTTAATAACCTTAAACTGTTTTTAGATTTTTAAGATACTTTTATTCTCCCAGATGAAAAAGAAATTCAGATGAGCCAATTTTAGGTAAATGTTGATATATGTAATTGGTTTCTGATCCACCTTCACAACCCAGTAGTTACTGAAGATATAATAGTTATTAGAACAGAGGAATCAATGTTCATAACAACTGCTCTATTGAATTATAAAATTATTTTCAGTTTGATAAGTTATGGATTATTTCAAAGCTAATTTATTGTATTAGCAGGCAATTAAATATTTGCTGATTGCTTATAAAAGATTATTTGCATTCAAGACATTTTTCTGTCATCTCCATTATAGCTTACTAATTTGGAGAATACGTGAGTACAGTTTCCTAAATATGATTTTTTTTTGCACCAGAATTACATGGATCAGAGTCTTCAAGGTCTTCAAAAAGACACAATAGGTGTGAAAGAATAAATGAGCGATAATGTAGCTCAAACCTCTGAAATACTATTTAAAGTTACTAAAAGATTATGACTTTCATCTTTTTACTTACAGAAGAGAAAAACAATAACATTTTCGCATCTGAATTACACTGCTAGCTCAGGTCAGATCAATGGCAAATTTGTATGGACTATTTTATAACTCTTTCCCTAATAGAATAATTTCCAATAGTTTAGAACTTTCAATGTTAAACTCTTCATAAATAATAAAAGTAAGAGAAAGAAACTCTTCGTTCTAAAGGTGAGGAGTTCCTACTCTGTCTCATGGGTTAAGAACCTGACTGCAGCAGCTCAGGTTGCTTTGGAGGTGCACATTCAATCCCCGGTACAGTGCAGTGGGTTAAAAGGAACTGATGTTGCTGTAGCTGTGACTTGGATTCAATCCCTAGCCTGGGAATTTCCATATTCTGCATATGTGGCCATAAAATTTAATAAAAAAATAAATATATTATAGAAATTCATTAAAAAAATGTTCATTTTGTTTAGTAAATGAAAATTTGAAGGGTTCGCTAATGGTTTCACCTCGCAAGGCTTCTCTCTCTTTTTTTTTTTTGGTCTGGGTAATCATGGATTTATAAATTTAAATTTAGGTTGATATAGGCTAAAATTATCTGTGTCATGTAAATGAACTCAATCTTTGTGTATGTGCATCTCAAATATTGATTATACTCTTCAAATATGTGAAATGTTTTCATCAGATAATTACACTAATAAATTATTTAACTTTATTTATTGTTCTTATAGATTAAACTCACTTTTAATTAGACAGTAATTATCTCTGTGGTTTTAATATTATCGGATACTTAGAAGATGTTTTGGCCATTACACATTTCATCCTTTAAGGATAAACTGCTATCTTGGTAATTAGATGGGTAATTGATTTAATGGATCTCTCCCCTAACAAAATTAAATAACATTTTGTACCCTTAATCTTTATTCTTTAAAGATCACACAGACAAAACTATAACTAGCACCACATATTAAGAATTCAAAATTCTCAAATAGTAATGACAAGTTAATTCTTGAGTGCTTATGCAATAGTCACTATTTTACTTACTTCACACAAAGCAACTCATACCTCTCCTTTAAGAAGGTGAAAAGGTGTTTCCCATGTTATGCATGAGAATTTTTGAATACTGAAAAATTATGTAATAACTTGTCTAAGTTCTTATATCTTCTAAGTGGAAAAGCGAGAATCAAGTTTAAGCAATTAGACTTGTAAATCTAGTCTACTAAACATATTATATACTATATTGTCTTATAAAATACATATAAAACCTGAGAAGCAATAACCAAAGCTTAGAAGAAGATATAATTCTGAGCTCAAATTAAAATCCTCCTGACAAAACAGGATCTTCATCTAAAATGCATTGCATTCCTTCCAGGTGTAGGGCAATTTTGAATTCATTATCTCATATAAACCTCAAAATATTCTATAATAATTGTTTCCTCAAAATTAATGAAAACGGTAATTGGGATTTGGACCCAGGCTTTCTCCAGAATAGTATATCAAAGAAAGTACTTGAGACTAAATTTTTTCTGTATAATGGCTTTCAAAAAATCCCTTAAATTATTATAAAATTAGCAAACAAAACTTACTATGAATTAAGGTTTTAATGATATAAATATATATGTTAAGATTATAGTTTGAACTGAACAAAATTAAATAGTATTATTAAGCACTGGTTGAGTTCTATGCTGTGTTATGGTATCAGCTAAACTTTTTAATCTACTATTTGGTGATAGCTATTCTATTTTATAATGAATGTTGCAATATTGTTCATAAGACAACACTTCTCTAATTAAAGATAACTTAAAACTATTAACCAAAACTTAACTGTTTCTTAACTACTTTATAAAAGTTAAGCTGGAGTTGTATATATTGTTATTTTTAGAGCAAAACAGTACATCTAATATGATGATAAAATTCTGATATAATGGCAAGAAGATAACTCGTTATTGATTAGATGAAAACATTCTGATTTACAATAATTTCATACAATTAGTAAGTAGTATTATCTGTAGTACAATTTAAACTGTTTTCGAGTGTCTTTGTATTTAAAATATAGTACTCATTAATTCAACTCAACTAAATGCTTGAAATAAACACTGTGAATATAAATATAGCTTTAATGATAAGTTTTTGCCAATTTATACTTACAACAATTAGTAAATAATTGTAATATATACTACTACTCTGCATAATAGGAAATTTTGATCAATAGAAATGACAAACAAATAACTCTTTCTAGCATTCTGCTAATAAAATAAACTGGCAGAATAATCTATTCTTTTGCCACATCTATGTCTTATTGAAGTTCCCCAAACAGGAACAAACCTGTACTACAGCCATAACCAGGGCCATAGCAGTTAACAAGAGCCTTAACCTATTGAGCCACTAGGGAACTCCAGAATAACCTTTCTTATAGTATGCATTGAATCTTATGAAAATATTAATTTTATTTAATCAAGCAATTGTTAACGGCAGTGAAGAATAAAATAATTAAATAAAAACCACAATTCAAAAAGATTTGTCGCTATTTTTGTGAAAACATAAAGTACAAAAGCATTATGAATGCTTTCTCTGGGGTCTAAAACTCAATTAAGAAGAGAGTCTTTAAGAAGGAAAAATTCATATTCAACATCAAAAACATAATAAACTGCAAATACAGGGTAGAAATTCAGGCTGGCTGTATCTTAAATCCTATTCTCTTACCACAACTATCTGAAAGTAATATTTTAGTGGTTTAGTCTCTTTCCAAAAGACTGTAACAGAATTTTTGTGAATTATTTTGAAATCTATATTAAGCTAAACTCTCTCAGCATATCAGACACAAAATGCATTTTACCTAAGCATCATGCAAGGTAACTAGATTTGTTGCTAACCATTCTCTTATCAGTACAAAATAATATTTCCAGCTTGTTAAGTACAACAAATTTGATGTATAGGCATTAGCAATGACCTGACTGAACTATGATTTTGTTGGACATAGTGCAGATTTCCTAATATACCATCAGTTCGTTTCATGTTCTTGTCCTAGAATTTCTCTGCTTTCATTCACACACTTCTCCCAATTCCAGATCAGCATGCCCTTAATGACCTTTTAATGCTTCTCAAAGATTGAACCTGAGCTTCCAATATAACTTTATTGTTAAATCTCCTTTAACTTCCTTTATTATACACTTCTACCTCTGCAAAATAACCAGCTAAAATTTAAACTAAAAGTACTCACAAATATCAGTGTTTATAATGATTATAAACTACTATACATTTTATTATATAGGTGTCCGTATCTTCCTACATATTTACTCCAATAATATATATAGTGAATTCAAACATTTTACTAACATTTCTAATATCTACAAGTAGAATGAAATTCCAGATACAACACAGTAATTATCTAAGGCATTGTGATTCATTTTGTTTTCTTCTTGAGAATTTGTGGAAGAAATATGTAAATGATCAAAAATGTGTTGCACTTTTATTTCATGTCTCTGTACAGGTTATAACTTTCCTCCACTTTACAAAGGAGGCCAAAAGTAATTAAATAACTTACCTAAGGAAATGGAAGGCCTCAAATACAAGCCAAGCCTGCCTGACTCATGGGCCAGAGCTCATGAATGCCTATATTACATGTCATAGTTCAATGAATTCCATTACCAATTTTCAGTTTAATTTTTGTTCAGTGATTGTAAGTTTAAAAGATTATAGTTTCTCTTTTAATTTGGCCCTATTAGCTTTTTCATCAAGTCAGAGAGATAGCATTTCCTCTCCCTTTTCCTCTCTCTCTATACATATATATAATTTTAATAACTCACAACAGAAGAAATATGTTATTTTAGCACACTTACAGTTAATGCATTGATGAATATAATGTAGAGAACACCCCCAAAATATTAAGGAAATGGTCTGAATCAGAGATATATAAGGAACTAAGGTAAAATAACCTTTAAAGTATTTTTGAATAATTTAGTTAAATTTCAGCTCTAAAGTATAAAGTTTCCTAGGCACTATGCAACAGCTTTTACCACAAAGTACCACAGTATTTCTACAGATGTATACTTCTTTCATTTTGAAAGGAAAAGTAAAATGATTTTTCAAAGAGAAATAACAGGGGAGAGGACACAGGAGAGAGAATACTTAGAAGATGAAAATTATACAGCACGGTCAGTCTCCCAAAGCAACAGAAATAAAAACAAAGATAAACCAATGGGACCTAATCAAGCTGACAAGCTTTTGCACAGCAAAGGAAACCAAAAAGAAAACTAAAAGACAACTTACAGAGTAGGAGAAAATAGTGAAAAATGATGCAACTGACAAGGACTTAATCTCTAAAATATACAAACAACTTATACAACTCAACAGCAATAAAAACCATCAACCCAACTGAAAAATGGGCAAAGGACCTGAATAGACATTTCTCCAAAGAAGATATGCAGATGGCCAACAAACACATGAAAAAATTCTCAACATCACTGATGATTAGAGAAATGCAAATCAAAACTACCATGAGATAGCACCTCACACCACTCAGAATGGCCATCATTAATATGTCCACAAACAACAAATGCTGGGGTGTGTGGAGAAAAGGAAACCCTCCTGTTGGTGGGAATGTAAGACGGTACAACCACTATGGAGAACAGTATGGGGGTACCTTAGAAAACTATACATAGAACTACCATATGACCCAGCAATCCCACTCTTGGGCACATATCCGGACAAAAATTTCCTTGAAAAAGACACTTTCACTTGCATGTTCATTGCAGAACTATTCACAATAGCCAAGACATGGAAACAACCCAAATGTCCATTGACAGATGATTGGATTAGGAAGATGTGGTATATATACACAATGGAATACTACTTAGCCATAAAAAAGAATAAAATAGTGCCATTTGCAGCAACATAGATGGAATTAGAGACCCTTATACTGAGTGAAATGTCAGAAAGACAAATACAATATGATATCACTTAAATCTGGAATCTAACATACTGCACAAATGAACCTTTCTACAGAAAAGAGGATCGATCATGGACTTGAAGAACAGACTTGTGGTTGCCAAGAGGGTGGGGGAGGGGTTGGGATGGGATGGGTGAGGGTCTGGGGTTAATAGTTGTAGGCTATTGCCTTTGGGATGGAAAAGCAAGGAAATCCAGCTGTATAGCACCGGGAACTATGTCTAATTACTTGTGACAAATCTATATATGTATGTGTAACCGTGTCACCATGCTGTACAGTTGAAAAATTGACAGAAAACTGTAAACCAGCTATAGTGGAAAAATAAAAAATAAAAATAAAAAAAATTTAAAAAAGACTTGCTCAAGCAAAAAAAATATATACAACAAGTAATTGGCAGTTAATTTGAAAACTGCACTGTTTAATGCTTGATATAATTATTTGCATTTTATACTACGGTACTGAATATTATGCATCAACCAACTAATCAACCACACTTAGCCTAACATGGCCAGATTGCTGAATAAATAAGAAAAATAACAAAATGAATTAAGAAAATTATGTGATCGTGTGTTTGTGTGTGTGTGTGTGTATGTGTGTGAACACTCGTATGTGAGTCTTTTCTATACCTCTGGTTCATCAAATCCTGAAAAATAGTTCACTCATAAAATACGGATTAAGCTTAGTAGTTGTGATTTGAATGTATCATGACACAACTGTATTAACAAATAAAATGTTCAATGACTATTTCTTTAGTCATTATATCTGTTAAGGGAAGTGTTTGGTGGAAGTTGAACTTCCAAAGGTATTTCAGAATCTGAAATCCTGTAAGACTATTGGTAGTCTCTATATTATTTTCTCACAAAGTGATCATGGAGCAGATTAATAAAACTTGCAAAGTCATCAATTAGGATCTTGAGCCACCCTCATTTTTTTTTCAACCTGGTAAGGTAGATTTTATTTTTAAGGCTTTATTATTCTTTTTCCTTTTAGAATATCCATCAAAGTAGAAGTAGTTATCTCACTTTCAAAAATTTCTATTCTTCTGTATCAATGAAAAAATCTTTCAACAATTAAGATTTATTTTTATTATAGACATTTAGATAAATATATGCATGTACATATGAACATGTCTGCAAATAGCCATTAATATTTTAAATTTATTTAGTGTATATCTTTCAATCTAAAATAATATATTAAAAAATAAAGGCAAGATGTATTAATGTAGTATCACAAAAAGTCCTATTTCTTTTAAAACCAAAAGCAGATGATTATAACAGATGAGTAACAGACAAAAAATTTATTGTTGCAAATAAACAGAATTTTAGAAAAGTTAACCAGATACATTAATGATATAGATAATAGTATTGTACATATAATAATATCTTATAAATGGAAGGTGAATCTCATAAAGCCTGTAATTGTATTTCTTATAATTGTATGTCTCATTTCCTACTTCTTCATATAATCAAAAAATCAATTTTTTTTTCTATGTGCATACAGGTTCTAATAGTCTATAAACTGGTATGTACACTGGTAGATTTTCCTGATATATAGTGCAATTAAACCTTCTCTTTCTCTCTGTCACATATCTATACACAGACACAGACACAGACAAACACACACACAATTTTTAATAGTTCATGTGCCACAAAATTATAAAGCAACTAATTTTACATGGTAAGAGGAGGGGTATTGAAAGTGTAAGATCTTTCTGATAATATGTAGCAAAATTGAGGGACTCATTCCACAAGCTTTCCATGAATGATAGTCTCTAATGACTTGGAGTCTTTAGAAAAGGGTGCTTTTATACAAAGATTCTCAGACCAGAGTGCATCAGATTCAGGAGCCTAGCTGCTGACACGTACAAGCTGTGAATTAGATATGCAGCATGAAGTACTCAGGCCTTGAAGGTGGAAGTAATGAAAGCTTCAAAATACCCCTTAGTTAATTGATTTACATATGAGATTTTTTAAAAAATACACACAATCTGCAGAGTCTCAATAAACAGTCTAGAATGAACTGTGAGTACTAGTACTATTTAAAGCTCTCCAGGGAATTCTGCTTCCACAAAGATGGAGTAAAAATGTTACCCTATATTTCCCGCTGATTTAATCTAATATCCTTGAATATTTTATGTAAAATATATGTAATAAAATTTGTGTATAGAAAAAAGGTGGCAGACCAGCTAGGGATGTGAGGACCTGAGGATGGAAACACACAGTAAATTTTTTTTTCTTTTTGTTTTTGTATTTTTTTTTTTTTGCCTTTGCCTCACATGTCCGAGATTTAAGACCAGAGAAACCAAACTGGAAACTCATAAACACCAGTGGATGCAAAAAAAAAAAAAAAAGCCCAAATAAAAGCATGCTCTTTTTAGCCAAAGGGCCAGGAAAGGGGCAGTTTAGCAACTGAGACAACTTTAAGTTATTACTTTTCTTCTTTTTTGGTTGCATCCATGGCATATGGAAGTTCCCAGGCCAGGGATTGGATCCAAGCCACGGCTATGACCTGCACCACAGCTGTGGCAATGCTGGATCCACTGAATCCTTAACCCAGTATCCCAAGCCGGGGACCAACCCGTTTCTGAACAGCTACCCTAACTGACAGAAAGACAATGCCAGATCCCTAAGTCACTGTGCCACAGTGGGAACTTCATGATGTTTAGACAATAACCGGTCTACTCCATTGGAATATCACAGAAAAACAGGCTCCACCTCTACATCTGCCAGCAAAAGCCCAGTGGAAATTGAGATTTTTCTCCCTCACTAGGTTGTAACTAGGTGTCTCCACAACCTTGCCAAGATAGCATCAGAGGAGGTTCCTTCTGAGGAATCTTAGAAAATGTATCTCAGAACTATTTCCTGAGGAATTAAAAGGGAGAAATATTTATCCCTTTACAATTACGTCCCTTTAGTCCAGGGTAGCCCCCAGGTGTCAACTTTCCTAACTTCTAGACTGTACATGCATGAATTCCACGTAGGTTCACAAAGTGAGTTACCTCAGTTTGCAAAAGCATTAAAGTATTTGAAGCCTACGTGGAACCAATTGGAATATATGGACTTGAGTAAGAGACAGAGTCAAAAAGAATTATGATGGAACACATGTAAAAATATAATACTATAGTAATATAGTAAAATATAGTATTATAAACAGTTTCTAAAATATATCTTGACACAGTAAGTAATCAACAAATACCCTTCACTCTACCTTTATTAATTTAGCAGCAAATATTATATATTTCTATAATGCTTTCCAGTTTACTAAAATTTAAACATATTCCATTTAATAATCATAACTCTCTGATGTTTCCAGAACAGACATCATGTTTTATAAATGAAGACACAATATAGCTAATGAGTGAACATTTGTAATTCAAATTCACCTTTTTTTCTCTTCAAACACATTGTTCTTTCCGCTATATGATGCTGCCTCCTAAAGCATATATGTTAATTAATCTCAAATTATGTTTACACTAAATTCAATTTATAAATGCTCTTTGGGACTGTATGAATATATGTTGGTATAAGTCACTGATCTCATTCTCAATGTGTTAAAGAACCAGAAATGATCCCAGGAACTGCAGTCATTTTTTTTGTTTGTTTTTGTTTTTCGTGCTTTGTCTCTAGGAAGGTTGGTGCTTAAACCCACATAGAAATGTAAGAGCCAACTGCCATGATGTTTATATTTTACAAGGGAACAAAGTGTCACATTCTTCACTGTGACTTCAGCTCTAAAATATCCACTAACTATATAGTGTCTAGCTCTCTAGAATATTATAAATGCAATTCTATATAAGATAAATGATACAACACAACTTATATTCTGTTTCTGTATTTTATAAAGATAACACTATATTTCAGAAAGATTCTCCTAAGTACTCTTCAAAACATCACCTTAAAAAGTGAGAGATGGAAAATGATCATCACTTTACTCCATTTATAACCTATTAGAAGGCTAACTTGGCTTTTCTTTGTTCTCACTCCTTTTTGATCTGGATAGAAATAGACGGTATTTTGAGATTTTCATCAAAAAAGGTTCTCCTCAATCTCTTTCTTCAGTTATAAAATTGCACTTACTTGTATCTTTCTTAAGGAGTAATATTTTCTAATTTTGTTGCAAGAGGAGTCCTGATTGAAATACAGAAGGCGTTCCTCTCCTTCCCTTTGGAGACTTTACTGTAAAATTATCTCCCTAGTTCTCTATTAATCGATTCAACAGATTTATATCCATGCAGTCACATTGCTGATTGTGTCTCTCTTAAAGAGTGCATGAATATTAGAACATTATTTTTTTATTTTATTTCTTTAAAAGATATGATACTACTTGTTTTCATATTACAGCACAGAACTACCTTTGTTTGAAATGTATGTGCAATTATTTTAAAGAATGTATATTTTTGAGAACATCAATCAAATTTTGAAGATGGGTTAAATTTTAGCACCTGGTAATTCACACAATTAAAAGCTAAGCAAAGCAGGCACATGTCCTCCTACACATGATTTGTTTAAAAACAGAGTGCAGCTAACAATACACAACTATTACATTGATCTAAGAGCTAAACTACCTATATTTAAACTACTTATTCTTTTGGTTAATATCTAGAAACATTGACTGTGTAATGCCTTATAAAATGGTGTGTATAGTATTAAAATAGTTTATTTACTAACTACAACCAACAATTCATCTTAAGCAGTGATTAGGAAAACTTATTTTGAGATAATCCACATGATTCTTAAAAACAATCCTTAAGATTTCTTAGAGAGTGCCAGATTTATTTGTCTTGATATTAATGATTTTTCGATACCGTTGCTGTCCTGCTACACTGTTAAACCTAGCAGTTTTGATGAGAAAAACATGATAGTGTTATGTTCTCCATGTTTAGAAACAAAAAATATTTCCCTCCTTCTATCTCTTTCTGATTCCTACTCCTCTATGTATTATTTTGTGAGCTAAAATCCTTTCCACTTACATTTTGAGTGAAAATATTAAAATGTTTATTATGGTTTCTACCTTGCTCTGGATCCTTTTCTTTTGCCATTACCTGCTTTGCAGCTTTTCCATTTGTCAGAAGGGTTGGTACCTTACTTCATTTGGGTTGCTATAGCAGAATATTATATCCTGGGTCATTTACAAACACTGGACATTTATTTCTGACAGTACTGGAGGATAGGAATTCCTCAATCAGGGTGTCAGCAGATCTGATGTCAGATGACGGCCTGCTTCCTGCTTCATACATGGCTGTCTTCTCCCTGTGTCCTCACACAGTGAAAGGGGCAAGAGGGCTCATTCCTGTAGTGCCCTTATAAGGGCACCGATATCACTCATGGAAGCTCTACTCTTCTGACCTAATCACCTCATCAAGGCTTAATTTCATAATATAATCATATTGGAAGTCAGAATTTCAACATATGAATTTGGGGGGGCAGGTACACATTCAGTACATAACAGCTATATTGATCAAGGATTGGTGTGCTGTGTTTTGCTTGAAGTAGAAAAACCAAGGGGCAAGGTTCTTGTGGATAGTGTTTCAGTAATAGTTTATATGAGGATTATGCGCTCTTTAATACATGTAGAAGGAACTGAAGACAGAGTCTGAAATTTTGAGAGAAAAATGAGGGGAAAACTGTTTAAAGAAAAATTTCTTGAGGCTAAATCACAACATTTGTTAGAATGAGGGAGAAAGACCAAGGATTAGAATTTAGAGAAAGCGCATGAGGAAGAACATGTTTTTACTTATTTTTCAAATGGACTAGTGCTGGATAAAAACAAAGTCCAGGTTGACTGCTGCATGAGATGAAATAAGACTTATCATTCTTTGGGAGAATATAAACCTTGAGTCTACTTGAGTGCTGTTTAGACTACGTACATGGTCATAGAAATCACCCAGAAAAAGGATAAGAGAAGTGGAGTGGTAATGTTTTTAAAAATGCAGTCATTAATAAATGGAGTGGGAATGAGGAGAATGACCAGGAGTTCATTAGAGCACAGATGAAGCAGGTGAGTTATTATATAACTTAACAATGTAAAAGTAGTAATATTAGTTAAGATAGCACTGGTTTGGAGGGAAGTTGGAAAACAGAATCCTATAGCCTCTTTCGATATCTTCAGATCAGATGCTATACCACATTGGGACTGATCTATAGAGAAACAGTGCTCTAAGTAAGGGGAGCCAAGATTCAATTAGGTAACAATCAGCAGTGTTACATGGAAGTTTTGAAGATGTAATAGCTCTAGAGTGATCAATAGGAAGATCTGTAAAGAGATCACAAATTTTTCTAAGAGAAGAATAAATAGTTATAGGATATAAACCCGAGAGAGGATAGATAAAGAAAAATACCTGTTGTTGCAATTACAAAAGATATCTAGGAAATCAGAGATGGTGGCATTACCCTATTTCAAGTATTATATGTCTAAAGAGCAATGTTTAGGCCTGAGGATTTGTTTCTGTGGTTGACATTTTCTTTCTTGGAAAATATAGCTCCCATATCACTGCATGGGAGAATGAAATCCCTTTTGACGGAAGAGCTGCTTTATAAGATAATAGGACTTCTTAAATTCTATCAAAGGTATTCTGAACAAAAAGAATGATAACAATAACAATAACAACTTTAGGTGCAAGGTACTAGAGACCTACTATGTCTCAAGTCCTATAAAAGGCATTTAAAATGTGTCATTTTTTGAAATAGTGTGTGCATGGTGGAAAAATTATCCATAATTTGTAGTTGTGGGAACTGAGACCAAGAAAATTGATATGACAGGCCAAAGGCCAAAAAACTAATTAACCTGGAATTTTCACACAATGTCCTCTTAACTTCTTGAAGTTGCAATAAAAGTTTTGGTTATTTTTTTTACAGATGACATTTTAGTGTATGCATTTTTACCTTTCAGGGCTTATCTCTGTTTGGAATGCACTTTATGCTGTTTATTGACAAATGAGTGTACCCGATTTGAATCACACAAGATGGGGAAGGCACCAATAGGCAAGGGGAGCATGCACAATTGGATGAATGAATCGCTCAGAAGCTGTCTGTTACAAAGCTGGCCCCATCAACATAATCTTAGTCGTGCTTATTAATTGTTTTCTCAATAGTGGTAATGAATTCAAACTGAGCCAACCACCCCGACATAGTGTTTCAAAGCCCTTGTGAAAATCAACACTCACAGGCATATGGGATGGTTGGAATATTCTGGGGTTAAGGAAACTAAACAGGGTAAACCAAGATTATTTTAGGGCAACAGATTAACTTATTGGACAACTGTGCTATCAGCTTCTTTTGACTATTTTATGAACATAACTTTTGACCTAAGTTTTGGATAGATTAGGAAATGTCTTCAAGGTCAGCTTCTTAATGAAATGTAGAACCTTTTCTACTTTAGTTTTGCTAAGAAGAAATCAAATGATTTTTTCTTTGCCTTCCTTTAAAAGGAATGATAAAATATTTCACTTTCTTATTTTCTATGTGTACATCATCTGTGCTTACAAAACTAGCAATATTTCATAAATGGAAAATAATGACATTTCTGATTAATTCACATCACATTTTAAGTGTATTAGCATCAAGCTTCCTGTCACTAATCAAGAGCATTTTTCCTCTATTTTGAATACACAAGTAGTTTAGGTGAGTTGACAAGCATTTTATATATCTGAGATTTTTCTTTCCTCATATCTTGTTTGTTGTTGATCAACAGAATTACTTACTTTGTACATATATGCATACTAACTCAAATTAATTCATAAACAAAGGTCCCACAAATCAGACTGTAAAGGAATGAAGAAGTGGAATGTTAATAGATAAAATGGCATTGATAATGGGGTATACATATTATTACTCCTAGAAGAAACCATTGTATAAATAACAAAATGGTAAATAAAAATTGGCTAGGACAAAATGTCATAAAAAAGCTGCTTGATATTGTCAGAAGCAGTTATTTTTATTGACAAGCTCCCACCTGTTAGCAACATTAATGTATTTGATTAAATTTACATTGATATAATGGAATCACTGCCCTAAAACCTTGGCCCTTCTATCATCAGTTACAAGGTGGGAATAAAGACATGTGAAAATGGAGGTAACATTACAGCTACACACATGATGGTTGAATTAATATACTGTTACAAACATAAAAGTTACCTTAAAAAATTCAGATGATGTGAAATCATCAGCCTGACCTCATGATAGGGAAATCTGAAGACAGAACTTGCTTACTATATTTTCATCCACATAATGTGAGGACTATGTTCCCAAATGACTGAAGTTTTTTCATACATTTAATTCTTAAAATTAGACCTGGGGATGGTACCAACTCAGATGTACTTTCATTGGAACATTTGCATAGAATGCTATAAACTGAAATAGACTGCACTCAAATTAACAAAAATAAAATGACTAAAAACTCTCAGGTATCAAAGAAGTGATACAAAATCATGAATACACAATAGACAACCACTTAGCAAGTTAGCAGGTCTGTATAGGAAAATGCTATAAAATTTGGTTGTGGGGGGGTTGCGCAAGATGGCAGAGGAGTAAGAGATCATGCTCACCCTCTCCCACAAACTTATCAAAAAAACACATCTACATGTAAAACAACTTGGACAAAACATCAACTGAATGCTGGCAGAAGAAATTAAACCTCCAAAAAGGGCAAGAAACTCTTGACGTAACTGGGTAGAATGACAGAAAAAGAGAGAGAGAGAGAGAGAGAGAAGGAATCAGAACGGCACCAGCACTCCAGGGAGGGAGTTGTGAAGGAGAAAATGAACCCACACTCTGGGAAGCCACCTAACCAACGAAGAGATCAGCTGAGCCAGAGGGACCTCAAAGCCTGAGAAAAGCACAGCAGCTCGAATTAGAACAGAAAAGAGGAGTGAGAGCCTGATCATCTGAACACTGGCACAGACACCACAGCCTGATACGCTTGAGCAGAGGCTGGGAGCTGAGACTTAGGCTCTGGAGGTCAGTCCCCAGGAGAGGGCTGGGGTTGGTGGTGTGGAGACAGCCTAGAGGACTAGGGAGCAGTGTGCCATGGGCAGGAGAGTGATACTCTACCAGCTGGGGAGTGGAACACCAGGACAGAGGGAATCTGGGAGGTTTGGGTCCACAAGAGAGACAAGGCTCCATTGTTGGCAAGGAGAAGAGAAGGAGGGGCTGACCACCATAGGAAGAACCTTGAACCAGCACAGAGGGTGGGGTGAATCAAGTGCAAACCTCCAGCAGCCTGAAGATAGCTGGCAAAGGGCAGGGTGACTCAAGTGCAGAGAGCTGGTTGGATTAAGCGCGAACCTCCAGCAGCCAGAGGGGAGTTTGCAAAGGGCGGCGTGACTCAAGAGCAAACCGTGGTAGCTGGGTAGCTGAAGCTGCTTGCTAAACCACTGTTGCCCCGGAGTCTTCTGGACACACCCCACCCGGGCCGCATGACTAGAAGCCCCTTGCTAGAATGCTGTGAATCAGGCGTCTCTGGGCACAGTGCACCTGCAATGGGAAGCAGCTTGATAGACTGCAGTGGACCAGGCTTCCTGGGGCGCAGACTGCCCACAACACGGAGGCTGCTTGCTTGTCCACAATGGTCCAGCATCTCTCGTGCAACCATCCATGAGACTTCTGCTCCTATACTGGAGACTGGGAACTTCTTGTGCAGGCTACCGGTGACCAGGCACCTCTAGAGTGGACTAAGGTCATCAGGGGGCTAAGTGCGACATGGGGCCAGAAACAGTTGCTATCACTCTCCTGGGAACAAACCCTCAGGGCAGCACCCAGACACTTGTTTGCTGTCCCCTCCCAAGTCCCTACAACTAGATGCAGCTGGTACAGCATCTCCTTTGTGGTCTAAGTGGGACAGGGTGCTTCCTGATGGCCTGCAAGGGGTGGGGAAAACCATTGCAGTTATCCCTGATTCAAGAGGAGGGTGTGGCCCACTGCCACAGGGGACACCTGAACAAAAATCACTTGCAGCCCCAAGCACCTCAGAGGGCACCACAGAGAAAGACATTACGACAGAACAATACCTGCTGTTGCTCTTGCTCCCCTGGGAGAACACCTGCCCCTGACAAACATTCTGGGCAGTGCCCAGATGCTTGTACCTTCTCAGGAACTGGTAACTAAGAGCACCTTCTGTAGCACATCCTGTAGGGGCTAAGCAGGACAAGGTACTCCCTGCATGATCTACAGGAGACAGAGGCATAACACCGCAGTTATCTCTGGCTCCAGAGAGGGGAATGGCATGTTACCACTAAGGGTCCATGAATAGGCACCACCTGCAGCCCCTGTCACCTCAAGGGCACTGCGGAGGAGGGCATTGGGACTGAACACCACTTGTGGGTGCTCTTAAACTCCTGGGAACACACCAACCCCGTTGCTCCCACTGCTAAGTGCTCTGGACAGTACCCATATGTCTGATCTCTATCACTTCCCTGGACCCTGCAACTAGGAACAATCTGTATAGCACCTCCTATGTGGGCTAAGTGATATCGGTTGCTTCATGCACGGACTACAAGTGGAGGCGGCAAACCACCACAGTTATCACTGGCTCTAGAAACGATAATGGCCCGCAACCACTAGGACTCCCTGAACAGGTACCACTTGTGGTTCCAATCAGCTCAGAGAAGGGCTTTGCAATTGAACACTAGCCACTGTGGCTCTCACTCCCCTGGAACTCATACATCCTGCTGCTGCTACTGCCAATTGCTCTGGACACCTGTTAGATCTGCCTAGAGCTCATTACCACTTCTCAGGGCCCTGCAACTAGGAGTAACCAGTGCCACCTTCCTGCAGGTCCTTGCTGCTGTTGAGAGCCCAGAGACCAGGCATCAACTGCTGGCCCTACCCGTTGCTTCATTCTCCCTGAAAATACACAGAGCACCAGGGAGATAACAGCCTGCTCATACTGAAGAAAGAGACAACAAATATTCAAACTCCTACACCAAAAATAAACAGTAACCCCACCAAAAAATACAAAGGGGTGCTGTTGCCTAGAAGTAGCCTTACAACACTACACTGTGGCTTTCCCAATCTCACAGAAAAAGAAAACTATAAGCAAGATGAAGAAGCTCAGAAACCATTCCCAGTTAAAAGAACAGGACAAGGCATCTAAAAAGCAGCCAACAATGAAACAGACCTCTGCAGTCTGACAGAAGTGGAGTTCAGAAGGGAGGTAGTGAAAATACTTGAGGAATTAAAGCTGAATATCCAGGAATTAAGAGAAGATGCAAACAGAAATGCAGATACCCTTAGAAAGGAACAAGAAAATATGAGGAGCCAGGAAAAGCTAGAAAACTCTTTAGTAAAGATGCAAAATGTGCTAAAGGCAATAAAGAGCAGTTTGATAATGCAGAGGAATGAATTAGTGACTTGGAAGATAGAATAATAGAAATCATCCAATCAGGACAGCAGATAGAAAACCAAATGAAAAAAACATGAAAGCAATATAAGAGATCTATGGGACAATATAAAGTGGTCCAATCTACGCATAAGAGGAATTCCAGAAGGAGAAGAAAAAGAAAAGGGGATTGAAAATATATCTGAAGAAATTATGTCTGAAAACGTTCCAAATCTGAAGGAATCTGACATCAAGATACAGGAGGCACAGAGGGCCCCAAACAAGTTGAACCCAAACAGACCCACACCAAGGCATATTATATTAAAAATGGCAAGAATTAAAGATAAAGCGAGGATCCTAAAGGCAGCAAAGTAAAGTGTTAATTATAAGGGACCCCCCCCCATAAGGCTATCAGCTGATTTATCTACAGAAACACTACAGGCCAGAAGGGAGTGGCAAGATATATTTAAAGTGCTGAAAGGAAAAAAATTACCACCTAGAATACTCTACCCAGCAAGAATATCATTTAAAATAGAAGGGGAAATTAAGAATTTCTTCAACAAACAAAAAACTAGAAGAGTAGAGAAATACTAAACCCTTTCTAAACGAAATGCTGAAAGAGTTCCTATTTAAAAAAGTAAAATGTAAGAAATAGAATGGAGGAAATCACAAATGGAAAGCAATCGTTCAAATAAGCCAGGATACATATCGAACATGAAGATGCTAAAAAAAAAATGAAAGAAAATCATACAATATGGGGAGGGAAAATAAGAAAACATAGACTTCCTTTTTTTTTAACTTTTAAAAAACTTTTTTTAATGGTGTGTTTGAACCTATATGGCTATCAGGCTACAGCAAGCAGATATAAGAAGGTGTTAACATACTTAAAAAACAGAGCAACCACAAATCAAAACGGAATATCACATCCACAAATACTGAAAAGAAAAGCATCCAAGCATAAAATAAATGGAACCCATCCAACCAAAAAAAAAAAAAAAAAAAAAGGAAGTAAAGAGAAACACAGAATCAACTGGAAAACAAGATCTAAAATGGCAGTAGGAGTTCCCATCATTGCTCAGTGGTTAACGTATCTGACTAGAACCATGAGGTTGCGAGTTTGCTCCCTGGCCTTGCTCACTGGGTTAAGGATCTAGCGTTGCTGTGAGCTGTGGTATAGGTTGCAGTGCAGCTCAGATCCCACGTTGCTGTGGCTGTGGCAAAGGTCAGCAGCTGCAGCTCCTGTTAGACTCCTAGCCTTGGAACCTCCATATGCCATGAGTGCAGCCCTAGATAAGACAAAAAGACAAAAAAAAATGGCAGTAAATACATATCTATCAATAATCACCTTAAATACCAATGTACTGAATGTCCAATCAAAAGACACAGAGTGGCAGACCAGATAAAAAAGCAAAAACCTACAATCTGCTGCCTATAAGAGACTCACCATAGGGCAAAGGACACATATAGATTGAAAGTGAGGGGATGGGAAAAGATATTTCATGTATACAGAAAAGAAAGGAAAGCAGGAGTGGCAACACTCATATCAGACAAAATACACTTTAAGATGAAGGCCATTAACAAAGACAAAGAAGGACACTATTTAATGGTTAAAGGAGCCATTCAAGAAAAGGATATTACAAATGTCAATATATATGCCCCTAATATAGGAGCACCAAATTACCTACAACAAGTACTATCAGACATAAAAGGAGAAATAGATGGGAATACAATAAGAGTAGGAGACTTGAAAACCCTACTCACATCAATGGACAGATACTCTAGGCAGAAAATCAGTAAGGCAACAGAGATCTTAAATGACACAATAGAAAAATTAGACCTAACTGACTACTTCAGGACATTACAGCCAAAAAAATCAGAATATACATTCTTCTCAAGTGCACATGGTACATTCTCAAGGATAGATCACATACAGGGTCACAAAGCTAACCAAAACAAATTTAAGAGTATAGAAATTATTTCAAATAGCTTCTCTGACCACAAAGGCATGAAACTAGAAATTCACCACAGAAAAGAAATGAGAAAAAACACACTTCATGGAGACTAAACAATGTGCTACTAAAAAACGAATGGGTCAATGAGGAAATAAAGAAGGAAGTTAAAAAATACCTTGAGACAAACGATAATGAAGAAACAACCATTCCAAATCTATGGGATGCCTCAAAAGCAGTGCTCAGAGGGAATTTCATACCAATACATTCCTTCCTCAAAAAAGAAGAAAAATCTCAAGTCAACAACTTAACCCATCACACCAAAATGAATTAGAAAAAGAACCAAAAAACCCCAAAGTCAGCAGAAGGAAGGAAATCATAAAGATCAGAGAGGAAATCAATAAAATAGAGATTCAAAAAACAATAGAAAAAAATCAATAAAACCAAGAGCTGGTTCTTTGAAAAGGTAAACAAAATTGACAAACCTCTGGCTAGACTCACCAAGCAGAGGAGAGAAAAAAACCCAAATAAACAAAATAAGAAATGAAAAAGGAGAAGTCACAACAGATATTACAGAAATACAAAAAGACATGAGAGAATACTATGAATAATTGTACACAAACACATTTGACAACCTAGAAGAAATGGACAACTTTTAGGAGACTTACACCCTGCCAAAACTGAATCAAGAAGAAATAGATCAACTGAACAGACCAATCACTAGAAATGAAATTGAGTATGTCATCAAAACACTCCCTACAAATAAAAGTCCAGGACCAGATGGCTTCACAGGTGAATTCTACCAAACATACAAAGAGGAACCCACACCCATCCTCCTTACACTTTTTCAAATGATTTGTTTTTCCAAAGACATTCTATAATGCCAACATCACCTTAATTCCAAAACCATACAAAGATACTATGAAAAAAGAAAACTATAGGCCAATATCTTTGATGACTATAGATGCAAAAATTCTCAACAAAATTTCAGCCAACCGAATCCAACAACATATAAAAAAGATCATACGCTATGGCCAGGTGGGATTCATCCCAGGTGCACAAGGATGGCTCAACGTGCACAAATCAATAAACTTCATACACCACATTAACGAAAGAAAAGTAAAAAACCACATGATCATCTCAATAGATGCAAAAAAAGCATTCGACAAAGTCCAACATCCATTTATGACCAAAACTCTTATCAAAGTGGGTATACAGGGAACATTCCTTAATATAGTAAAAGCCATTTATGACAAACCCACAGCAAATATAATACTCAATGGAAAAAAGTTGAAAGCCTTCCCACTAAAATCTGGAACAAGACAAGGATGCCCACTCTCACCACTGTTATTCAACCTAGAATTGGAAGTCCTAGCTACAGCAATCAGACAAACAAAAGAAATAAAAGGCATCCAAATAGGAAGAGAAGAGGTAAAACTGTCACTGTATGCAGATGACATGATACTATATATAGAAAACCCCAAGGACTCAACCCCAAAATTACTTGAACTGATCAACAAATTCAGCAAAGCACAGGATATAAGGTTAACCTTCAGAAATCAACTGCATTTCTGTATACTAACAATGAAATATTAGAAAAAGAATACCAAAATACTTTACCCTTTAATATAGCACCCCAGAAAATCAAGTACCTGGGAATAAACTTGACCAAGGAGGTGAAAGACTTATATGCAGAGAACTACAAAACATTAATCAAGGAGATCAAAGAAGATACAAAGAAATGGAAAGATATTCCATGCTCATGGGCTGGAAAAATCAATATTGTAAAGTTGGACATACTACCCAAAGCAATCTACAAATTCAGTGCAATCCCATGACATATCAAATTACCCATGACATTCTTCACAGAACTAGAACAAACAATCCAAAAATTTGTATGTAGAAACAAAAGACTCAGAATTGTCAAAGCGATTCTAAAGAACAAAAACTAAGCAGGAGGCATAACTCTCCCAGACTGCAGGCAATATTACAGGGCCACAGTAATCAAGACAGTGTGATACTGGTACCAAAACAGACATACGACCAATGGAGCAGAATACAGAACCCAGAAATAAACCCAGATGCCTACAGTCAATTAATCTTTGACAAAGGAGGCAAGAACATAAAATGGGAAAAAGATAGTCTTTTCAGTAATCATTGATGGGAATCCCAGACAGTTGCATGCAAATCAATGAAACTAGTACACACTCACGCCATGCACAAAAATAGACTCTAAATGGCTTAAAGGCTTAAATATAAGACAAGACATCATTGAACTCCTGGAAGAAAACACTGGTAAAACATTCTCTGACATCAACCTTACAAATGTTTTCTCAGGTCAGTCTCCCAAAGCAATAGAAATAAAAACAAAGATAAACCAATGTGACCTAATCAAGCTGACAAGCTTTTGTACAGCAAAGGAAACCAAAAAGAAAACTAAAAGACAACTTACAGAATGGGTTAAAATAGTGAACAGTGATGCAACTGACAAGGGCTTAATCTCTAAAATATACAAACAACTTATACAACTCAACAGCAAAAAAAACCATTAACCCAACTGAAAAATGGCCAAAGGTCCTGAATAGACATTTCTCCAAAGAAGATATGCAGATGGCCAACAACCACATGAAAAAATGCTCAACATCACTGATGATTAGAGAAATGCAAATCAAAACTACCACGAGTTACCACCTCACACCACTCAGAATGGCCATCATTAATAAGTCCACAAACAACAAATGCTGGAGAGGGTGTGGAGAAAAGGGAACCCTCATGCACCATTGGTGGAAATGTAAGCTGGTACAACCACTATAGAAAACAGTATGGAGGTACCTTCAAAACTATACATAGAACTACCATATGACCCAGCAATCCCACTCTTGGGCATATATCCAGACAAAAATTTTCTTGAAAAAGACACTTGCACATGCATGTTCATTGCAGCACTATTCACAATAGCCAAGACATAGAAACAACCCAAATTTCCATTGACAGATGACTGGATTAGGAAGATGTGGTATATATACACGATGGAATACTACTCAGCCATAAAAAAGAGTGAAATAATGCCATTTAGCAACATGGATGGAATTAGAGACCCTCACACTGAGTGAATAAGTCAGAAGGATAAATATAAATACCATATGATATCACATATATGGAATCTAACATACTGAACAAATGAACCTTTCTACAGAAAAGAAAATCACAGACTCGGAGAACAGACTTGTGGTTGCCAAGAGAGTGGGGGACAGAGTGGGATGGTATGGGAGTCTGGGGTTAACAGTTGTAGACTATTGCCTTTGGAATGGAAAAGCAAGGAGATCAGGCTGCATAGCACTGGGAACTATGTGTAATCACTTGTGACAAATATGTGTAACTGGGTCACCACACTGTGCAGTTGGAAAATTGACAGAAATCTGTAAACCAGCTATAATGCAAAAAAAAAAAATTTGGTTGTGATGATTTTTATACACCTATAACTGTAATAAAATTCATTAATTAATTAATAAAATTACATTTGTTTTCCTTTAAGTAAAATGGAATAATAAAAATTATCGATAATACCCTCTCTCATAAAAACAACAAAGTTACAACCAAATGTTGAACAACCTTTAACCAAATGGACTGGAAACTTTCAAAAAGATATTCTATTCCAGAAGAACAAGAGGAGGCCATATGCAGAGGCAGGAGGGGTGATTATGCGATGTAAGTGTAATGTTATAGGACATTCCATACAAAAGCAACAGAATACACATACTTCTCAAGTGCACACAGAACATTCTCTAGGACTTATCACATTCTGGGCCACAAATCAAGCCTCGGCAACTTTAATAAAATTGAAATCATATCAAGCATCTTTTCCGACCACAATGCTATATGTCTGGAAATCAACAACATGAAAAGCAACTGCAAAAAACATAAACACGTGGAGACTAAACAAGATGCTACTAAACAACAAATGGATCACTGAAGAAATCAAAGAGTATATTAAAAAATACCTAGAAGCAAATGACTACAAAGATACAATACTCCAAAACCTATGGGATGCAGCAAAAGCAGTTCTATGAGTAAAGTTTGTAGCAACAGAAGCCTACCTCAGGAAACAAGAAAAGCTCAAAAAAACAACCTAACTTTACATCCAAAGCAACTAGAGAGAGAAGAACAGACAAGACCTAGATTTACTAGAATGTAAGAAATCATAAAGATCAGAGCAGAAATCAACAAAATAGAAGTGAAGAAAACCATAGAAAAGATCAATGAAATTAAAAGCTGGTTCTTTGAAAAGCTCAACAAAATTGAGAAACGCTTAGCCAGACTTATCAAGAAAAAACAGTGAGGACTCAAATCAATAAAATTAGAAATGAAAAATGGGAAGTTACAACAGACATCACAGAAATACAAAGGATCATAAGAGACTACTACATGCAACTATAAGCCAATAAGATGGAAAACCTAGAAGAAATGGACAAATTCTTAGAAAAGTAAAGGCTTCCTAGATTAAACCAAGATGAAATAGAGAAGATGAACGAACCAATCACAAGTACTGAAATTGAAACTGTGATTAAAAAACTTCCAACAAACAAAAAGTCTAGGACCAGATGGCTCTAAATTCTATCCAATATTTAAAGAAGAACTAACACCTGTTCTTTTTCAAGTATTCCAAAAAATTGCAGAGGAAGGGACACTTCCAAACTCATTCCATGAGGCCACCACCACCATGATACCAAATCCAAAGATACCACAAAAAAAGAAAATTACAGTAATGAACATAGATATAAGACTCCTCAACAAAATACTAGCAAAGTGAATCCAACAGTACATTCAAAGGACTGTACATCATGATCAAGTGGGATTTATCCCAGGGATGCAAGGATTCTTCAATATCAACAAATCAATCAGTGTGATACACCACATTAACAAACTGAAGAATAAAAACCATATGATCCTCTCAATAGATGCAGAAAAAGCCTTTGATAAAATGTAACACCCATTTCTGATAAAAACCCATCAGAAAGTGGGCATAGGGGGTACCTACCTCAACATATATGACAAACCCAGTGCTAAAATCATTCTCAGTGGTGAAAAGCTGAAAGAATTCCTACTGAGATCAGGAAAAAGATGAGGATGTCTGCTCTCAACACTACTATTCAACATAGTTTTGGAAGTCCTAGCCATGGTAATCAGAGAAGAAAAATAAATAAAAGGAATCCCAACTGGAAAGGAAGAAAGAAGTAACACTATCACTAATTGCAAATGACATACTATACTTAGAAAATCCTAAAGACGGTACCAGAAAACTATTAGAGCTCATCATTGAATGTGGCAAAGTCACAGGATACAAAATTAATACACAGAAATTGACTGCATTTCTATATACTAACAAAGAAAGCTCAGAAAGGGAAATTATTCCATTTATGATTGCATCAAAAATAATAAAATACTAAGAAATAAACCTGCTTAAAAAGACAAAAGACCTGTACTCTGAAAACTACAAGATGCTGATGAAAGAAATCAAAGATGACACAAACAAACTGAAAGACATACCGTGTTCTTGGCTTGAAGAATCAATATCAAAATGACTATACTATCCAAGGTAATCTACAAATTCAGTGCTATCCCTATCAAATTGCCAAGGACATTTTTCACAGAACTAGAACAAAATATCTTAAAGTTTGTTTTGAGTTACTAAAGACCCAGAATAGCCAAAGCCAACCTGAGAAAGAAAAACGGACCTGGAGGAATCAGGCTCCCTGATTTCAGACTATGCTACAAAGCTGCAGTCATCAAGACTGTATGGTACTGGCATAAAGACAGAAATATAGATCAGTGGAACAGAATAGAAAGCCCAGAATTAAACCCATGCACCTACAGTCAACTAATCTATGACAAAGGAGGCAAAAATACACAATGGAGAAAAGACAGCCAATTCAATAAGTGGTGCTGAGAAAACTGGACAGACACATGTAAAACAATGAAATTAGAATACTTCCTAACACCATACACAAAAACAAACTCAAAATGGATTAAAGACATAAATATAAGACTAGATACTATAAAGCTCCTAGAAGAAAACACAAACCAAACACTCTCTGACAGAAATGACAGCAATATCTTCTCAGATCCACCTCCTAGAGTAATGACAATAAAAACAAAAATAAACAAATGGGGCTTAATTAAACCTAAGAGTCCCTGCACAGCAAAGGAAACCCTAAACAAAATGAAAAGAAAATCCACAATGGGAAAAAATATTTGCAAATGAAATGACTGACAAGGGATTAATCTCCAAAATTTATAAACACCTTCTGCAGCTTAATAGCAAAAAAAAAAAAAAAATCAAAAAATGGGCAGAAGATCTAAACAGACAATTCTCCAAAGAAGACATACAGATGGCCAAAAAACACATGAAAAGATGTTCAACATCACCCATTATTACAGAAATGCAAATGAAAACCACTATGAGGTACCACCTTGCACCAGCCAAAATGGTCATCACCAAAAACTCTACAAACAATAAATGCTGGAGAGGGTGTGGAGAAGAGGGAACCCTCCTGCACTGTTGGTGGGAATGTAAATTGGTGCAACCATGGTGGAAAACAGTATGGAGATTCCTCAGAAAACGAAACATAGAATTATCATTTGATGCAGCAGTCCCACTCCTGGGCATCTAATACAGAGAAAACCATGACTTGAAAAGATACATATACTCCATTCTTCATTGCAGCACTACATACAATAGCCAAGACATGGAAGCAACTTAAATGTCCATAGACAGAGTAGTGGATAAAGAAGAGGTGGTACATATACACAATGGAATATTACTCAGCCATTAAAAGGAAATAGAAAATCACATTTGCAGAAACAAGTATGCTAAGTGAAGTTAGTCAGACAATGAGACCAACATCAAATGCTATCACTTACATGTGGAATCTAAAAAAAAGGACACAATGAACTTCTTTGCAGAAGAGATACCAACTCACAGACTTTGAAAAACTTATGGTTTTCAAATGAGACAGGCTGGAGGATGGGGGATGTGCTGGGGGTTTGGGATGGAATAAAATTCATCAAGTAATTAAAAAAAAAAGACACAACTATTGATTAAAGTTATCAATTATAATTGTGATAGTTGGATTTTATAAGAATTCAAGAGATAACTAATGAGAAAGATTTCTGTACCTTGTTAAGTGGTATGAAAGCACCCGTTTTTAAGAGATTAAACATATTGAAATGGGATTTTACATATATGTGATCTTTTCTTAAGCAGGTCATTTTCCTCTCCCCAAGACAGGTAATATTTCATTATGTTATTTTATGTACTTCCATTATTAATCATAGTAGAAAAACACGAAGTTAATTGTTTTTAAAGAAAATTTTCTTTAAAGAATAGGTGGTATTTTTAAAATTCCCTTGTGAAGTATCTGGGACATCATACACAAATGCTGTAAATTTAACAAGATTGATCTTTCTGAATAGTTATTTCTTACAAGTCTTAAAATTTTTTCTTTATCATCCTACTATTAGTATGAGTTCATTAATTCACAAATGCTCCAGTTCACCAAACTACTTGAAGCTAAAATACAAAGTTAATGCCAGAAGTTGAACTGTTCACTTCCATGTTGAAACTAAATCTGTCTTTAGTTTGATTGTAATTCTCAGAGAAAGTATATTAGACAAAGTGGATTCGATTAAGTAAGAATTTAAATATTGATTAAATTTAAAGTGATTGTTCTGATATAAGCCATTTAACTTTTATATAACGTACTATACAGTTACTCAGAATCGAAATAGTAGTTATATGAGAAAATTTCAAAAAGTTCTGAAGATGCAAATATTCATTTCTCAGATATCCACATGGCTAATTTTCTCCAGTTCTCTATTCAAATGTAATCTTATTTCTGAGGTTGTCCCTATGCACTCTGTATAAAATAGTAACCCTATCCTTGCCAATCAACAATTTTTATCCTTAATTTGCTTTGTGTCATCATATACTTGTTTATTGCCTCTTTCTCTCTTGCCTCACATAAGAATGAACATTGCAGAAAGGCACAGACTTTGCTTGCTTAGTTCACTGTTTTTCTCCAGCACCTAGACTAGTAAGTATTAGACTAACAGCAATGCTTTGTTAACATTTGTAGAATGAAGAAAGGAACGACAAAATGAATCTTTACACTTTCTGTTCTCAACTATTACACTTTTTTTCAGCCCTTTCCTTTTTGTTTCCCTGATATTTTTGCCCAGAAAAGTCACATTTATTTAGTCAAATAGTCTTAAGAGTTTCCAAAAGAATTACATTCTGTAGCAATATTTGAAAAAGATAAAAAACAAAGCTGTTTTGGGATGAACCAGGAATGACTCATCAGATTCCTTAACTCTTCTACTGTTAAGTTATCCTCAAAGAAAACTGTGAAAGAAGACGACTTAAAAAGAAATACACTAAATCGGAGTTCCCTTCGTGGCTCAGTGGTTAACGAATCCGAATAAGAACCATGAGGTTGTGGTTTCAATCCCTGGCCTTGCTCAGGGGGTTAAGCCAGGAGGTTAAGGATCCGGCGTTGTGGTGCGCTGTCCTGTAGATTGCAGACACGGCTCAGATCCCACGTTGCTGTGGCTGAGGCAACGGCTGGCAGCTACAGCTCCTGTTAGACCCCTAGCCTGGGAACCTCCATATGCTGCGGGTGCAGCTCTACATAAAAGGCAAAAAGACAAAAAAAAAAGAAAGAAATACACTAAAGATAAAAATGGGATCAATGTAATTTTCAGTGATTATCATCATTAGTTTTCTTCTTACATAAAAATAACAAAAGCATACTTTGAAACACTGTGATGACCACCTTATAGATGATCACTTTTACACTACAGCATTAAAACATTATTGTGGTAAGAGCACTTAAGATGAAATCTCTTAAATTTTTAAGTGCACAATGAAGTGTTATTAATTATAGACACAGTGTTATACAGCTGATCACTAGATGTCATTCATTATTCATCTTGTATAACTGAAACTTTAAACATGTTGAACAGAAAATCCCCATATTCCCCTCCTCTCAGCCCCTGAGAACCATCATTCTACTTGTTTTTCTACGAATTTGACCATTTTAAATACATCATGTGAGTGGAATCTGCTGTACTTGTTCTTCTATGAGGGTTCGTTTCACTTAGCATAATATCCACTAGGTTTATCAATGCTGTTCTTTTTTTTTTTTTTTTTTTTGCCTTTTGTCGTTTTAGGGCCGCACCCGCGGCATATGGAGGTTCCCAGGCTAGGGGTCTAATCGGAGCTGTAGCCAACGGCCTACGCCGCAGCCACAGCAATGCGGGATCCGAGCCGCGTCTGCAACCTACACCGCAGCTCACGGCAACGCGGGATCCTTAACCCACTGAGGATCGTTAACCCACTGAGTAAGGCCAGGGATCGAACCCGCAACCTCACGGTTCCTAGTCGGATTTGTTAACCACTGCGCCACGAAGGGAACTCCCTCAATGTTGTTCTTTATAGCAGGATTTCTTACTTGTTTAAGGATGAAAAATATTCCATTATATGTACATATGATATTTTCTTTACTCATTTATCTGTTAGTGAACATTTAGAGTGTTTCCTTATCTTGGCTATAACTAACGATGCTGCAAGACTGCAAACATCACTTCTAGATCCTGATTTCAATTCTTTTGTATATATACCCAGAAGTGAGATTTCTGGATTGTGTGGCAATAATTCTACTTTTAATTTTCTAAGGATTCTCCTTACTCTTTTCTACAGTAGCTGCATCATTTTATATTTCAAACAGTGCATAAGGATTTCGTTTTTGTCATATTCTGGCCTATATCATTTTAATTTTATTTTTTGTTATTTTCTTACTGTATTTTTATAACAGCCTTCTCAACAGGTGGAGGTGGTAGTTCATTGTGGTTTTGATTTGCATTTTCCTGATGATTAATGGTGTTGACCGTTTGAATGTCTTTGCAAATATATCTGCTCAAGTCCTTTGCTCATTCTTAAATTTTGTGTTTTTTTTATTTTTTTTCTGGTATTGAGTTACATAAGTTCCTTTCAAATTTTGGATATTAACTTCCTTATTAGATATATGGTTTGCAAATATTTTCTCCCACTGATTTATAGATAGTTCATTGTTAGTGTACAGAAATGCAACTGATTTTGAGTCCTACAACTTTACTGAATTATTTTATTCATCCTCTTTAGAATTGTCTACATATAAGACCATGTCTTTACAGAGATGATCTTCCTTTCTGATCTGAATGCCTTTATTTCTTTTTCATGCCTAATTTCTCTGGCTAGAACTTTCAGTACTATGTTAAATAGAAGTTGCACATGTGGGCATCTTTGCCTTGTCCTTGATTTTAGAGGAAAATAATTTTGTTTTACACCTTTGATTATGAGGTAACTATGAGTTTTCCATATAAGCCCTTAATTACCTTAAGGTAAATTCCTTCTATACCTAAGTTTGTTCATTGTTTTTTATCATAAAGGAGTGTTAAGTTTTGACAAGTGCCTTTCTGCATCTATTGAGATGATCATGTAATTTTTACCTTTCATTCTGTTAATGTGGTATACTACATTATTTAAATTTGCATATGTTGAACCGTTCTTGCGTTCTTTGTTTCTTTTCTTTTCTTTTCTTTTTTTTTTTTTTTAGGGCTGCACCCACAGCATATGGAAGTTCCCAGGCTAGGGGTTAAATAGGAGCAGGAGCTGCAGGCCTATGCCAGAGCCACAGCAATGCAGGATCTGAGCTGTGTTTGACACCTACACCGCAGCTCATGGCAATGTCAGATCCTTAACCCAATGAGCAAGACCAGGGACTCAACCTGTGTCCTCATGGATACTAGTTGGGTTTGTTACCACTGAGTCATGATGGGAACTCCTTTTCTTGCATTCTTTGAATAGCTCCTATTTGGTCATGGTTTATAATCCTTTTAATAAACTTTTGAATTTGGTTTGCCCGTATTTTGTTGAAGATTTGTACACTTATGTATATCAGAGATATTGGCCCATAATTTTCTTTTCTTGTCGTTATTTTGTCTGGCTTTGGTAGCAAACAAGCTTATAAATGAATTAGAAAGCATCCCCTCTTATTCAAGTTTTTGGAAAATCTTGAGAAGATCTGTTGCTAATATTTTTTTAAATTTCTTTGGAATTGGCCAGTGAAGTCATCTGGCCCTAGGCTTTGTTTTTCCTTTTGGGGAGTTTTTTTATGACTGACTCAGTTTCCTTGATCACTAATGATTTGTTCAGACTTTCTATTTCTTTATGATCCAGACTTATAAGGTTATATGTTTCTAGAAATTCATTCATTTCTTCTAGTTTAATTTATTAATCTATAATGATTTATACTAGTTTCTTATGACCTTCATTATTTCTGTGGAATTGGTTGCAATGATTCTTTCCTCGTTTATGATGTTTAAATGAGGCTTTTCTTTTTTCTTAGTTATTTTAACGAAAGTTTCTTTCATTGTTTTTATGCTGTATTTATCAAGAACTATCAACGAGATCCTGCTGTACAGCACTGGGAACTAATTGCTTATGATGGAACATGATAATGTGAGAAAAAGAATATATACATGTATGTGTGACTGGGTTACCTTGCTGTACATTAGAAAATTGACAGAACACTGTAAACCAGCTATAATGGAAAACAAATAAATAAATAAATTTCTCATAGATTAAGAGAAACAAAAGAACTGTGAAGTGTGTGATTTTACACTACTTGCAAGTGGATGAGTTAGCCCATTACTACTTTAATGATGCACACTGAAGACCTAAGTGTTCTAGAATAAATTTAAAGATTAATACTCATAACATCAATAATATACAGTATCTCAAGCCACTACTACTACTACAGGGAGATAAGACAAAGATCAGATGATGCCAAAGTATTCAGCAGCATGCATTACAATGAAAAACTCTGAGCTTAGAAGACCCAAATATTTTATAATGGGTAGTGAGCTTTTTTGCCCTTGCCTTGTAAAGAACATTATATTACTCAACTGGAAGCATCCCTGATCTTTATCCCAGAAGAATACATTCTCTCTGATCGTTTGCCATACAAACATCTATGGAAACATAGTCTAGACAATCTATACCTCTGCTTGCAAGATACACAAAATTCAAGAGACCTATGACAAATTTCCTTCCACTTTTTCTACATCATCTTGAACTTCAGGTGGATTTTTCCATTAGCATCCCACTCCTTCAGTCACTTTAATTAAACTAACTGACATAAGCTTGGAAAGTCTACTTACTTTGTCTCAAATAGCACTTAATTAAAACAACTACAACAGGAATCCAAGCATCAAGATTAGAATAACCTGTAGTAATGACCTCAACCATACTCCTTATAATCACCCGTCTCCATTCCAGGACCTGGCTAGCTGAACTAATCCTTGATCACCATAAATAATAAGTGTGTATGTTAGAAAGCCAGATGACTTTCTCTTAAAACTGCTCTGACCTTGATTCTTGTCCTGAGGCATTAATCTTAGTATGTTAGCAGGGTGTGTTAGCAGTTTCATAGACTTATTTTCACCCAAATAAAGAAAGCCTAGATCAATTCTATTTTCCAGAACAAGTCTGACCAGGGAGTTAAAGCTAGCCTGAATGCCTTCCAAAGCCTAGGTAATGCCACTGATTACTTCAATAAAGTCAGGGACTAACTTAATATCACCTTTTCTAATTAGATGACTCCAATTGTAGGGATAACTGCCCACAGTGTGCACATAAATATCAAGTAAATTATCCCTCCAGAAGGCTCTGATCTACTAGCGGTACTCCCTTAAACACTTAGAGGTTTCTGTGGTCACAGTTAAGTTAGAAATCAACATATTTTCAAGACAAATTAAGTTAATATTTGATTCTATACAAGAAGTAAAATCTAGCTGCACATGGTGCCCTTGGAAAGAAACTGTTACATATACTAATTGGGGTCCAAAAGTGCGAATTAAATAAATTGAGTTATAACAGATCAACAGTGTCAACAATATGACCTCCTAGAGGATTAGTAGGTCCTGGGGCCCTAGTTTAGTTTGAAAAAAATAGGTCTAACCCTTTTTTCTTTAGGGACTGAGAGCAATCACTATAACCTATCCTGTTTTTCTATACCACCAGTTGGATTACATTTGTCTATTTGCCTAAGTGATTGCTATGAGTATTTTGTTTGGGGTGTGGAAGGTGCAGGATCTGGGGCTATCTCTTGTAGTTACTTCTTGATATGATTAAAAGGATAAAATCATATCCAAATAATAGGATTATCTAGTAGGTAATGGCAGACCCAGCAGTGAGTAAAATTAATGGGCTCATAAGAGTTAGGGAGAGCCACATTAAGGTCTTTTTTTTCTTGAGGAAGGCTCTAGAAACTCTTCTAAAGGTAAAGGTCATTAACATTTCTCACTTCCTTTTAAATTCCAGAGTCTGAAGTGTTTTCTCCCCAAGTGACAGAAATGTTTCTCTCCTTCCACCACCAAACTATGCATATGTCTCATTCCATTAGCCTAACTTCATCTTTTATCCCAATAATCCCTACTTGCATTCAATCCTTTCATTCACAGGGGTCACGTAGGAGTAGGACAAGTTTATTTTAAGATGTACCGAGCCCTCTTTGGCTCACATTAACCACTGTAGAGGGATTTAGCAAGTGCATATTCAACCAATGATTCATTATCTTTTTGATATGGGATCTAGTCAGTCTAACAAGAGAATCCAAGTGGCAGAACCAACCTCAAGTTTGAAGTTTTAAGCCCTCCTTTGGCTGTGCTGCCTCAGAGAGTGCTCCAACCAGACCAGTTCAGAGTTGTCATTAGGGGCAGAAAGGAAGGAGCATGCCCAGAAATAGTACAGAATTCTGGACTGTTAAAGTTGGTCTATATAAAACCCTTTTTATATTGATCATTATCTAGGAGATGATAGTAATAAGAGGAAATAATCCTTTTCTGAAAGCAGCCACATTCAGTGGCCAAACTGCTTAATTGAGAGGAATGAATCAGAAGGAAGTAAATGAGGTATAGTGGGAAATATTTTGAGAGAACCGAGGTAGCTTTTTCAATGATAAATGATATCAGATCAGATACCTGTCAATGATAAGGATTAGGGGAGGTCCTCTGAATAGTTTGAATATTAGTCATTGTTGAGTGGCTTTTTCTCTGCATTGTCATACATCAAAAAAGGTTTGGAAAACCAAATAAAAGGCTCTTAGTTTCGAGTACTAAAAGAGTGAGGCTATATTCAATTAATCAAACCAGAGTACCCCACACCTTTATCTGAAAAGTGTCAGCAATGCTATTAAAGAAAAGAATTTCAATGGACAAAGTTAAACATTTAAGAAATACTTATTTCATGGCTGCTGCAAAAGCAAGGAGAAATCAGAACACACTTTAAGTTCAACTCAACTGAAACAAAGGGAAAGAGAATTTTTGAGAGTAGAATCAGGGTATCCTAGGCTATTTTTGTTTGCAAATTGCCCTTTACCAGAGGAAAAGTAAACTTGTCTTTATCTTTTATTTTTTCTTTTTACCACCACACCTGGGTGTATGGAAGCTCCCAGGCTAGGGGTCGAATCAGAGCTGCAGCTGAGGCCTATGCCACAGCAACACTGGATCCTAGCTGCATGTGCAAACAACACCACAGCTTGCAGCAACTCCAGATCATTAATCCACTGAGCAAGGCCAGTGTCCTCATGGATACTATGTCGGGTTCCTAACCCCCTGACCCATAAGGGGAACTCCATTTTCTTTTATCTTAAATAAAAGTTTTACAACTTGGAATTAAGTGCTGACTGCAGTTTGGTTCCTGCCTTCACAAATGCATTAGGAGACAGGGAGCTATCTTCCTTGGTAGTTACATTTCAAAGGGATGGCTCCTAGGTCCTTAGAAAGAGTTTGTACAGAAAGAGGCTTTACAATTTTTTTCACACCTCAAGGAGGCATAGAAAGAATTTACATCAACATATTTCTAAAGTAAATACTGTAAGCAGAGGGAGGGGAGGGACTTCTGTAATTAGACCATCTGGATTTAGTAAGGGCTAGTGTAAGAAGAAGGTCAAGGAAGTCGGGAAGAAGCCTGTTTAAAGTTTAGTCAAGCCATCTTGGTCAGTGGTGAAGCATCATGAATAGCCTAGGACTGGACCAAATGTATGATGCAGTCTAGGAGGGGCCAAGAACAATAGTTTATGCAAAATCCCCCTTTCGTAATGATATGGGTCAAATTTGGGCTGGAGTTGCAATTTTGGCAATGCATTGATATCCTCTGCACCAGAAACATAAGTTCCTTTTTTTTGCGTCCAGTATATTATGGTGTTTCCATGTCTGGTAGAATGTTAGATCCAGGCACCAATAGTGGCAATCTGAGTGATGTGGGTTGAATCAGCAACTTGACTCTTATGGGTCTCATCAGGAAACCAAGACTTATTGTGGGCATGTACATAAGTGGTCCAGACAGTTCAATCAGCAGCCATGATTTGTTTCAATCATTCATGGCCCCAAAAGGATTGCTTTATTCTGCCAGTCACTGGTATTCCAAGTAGGAGACCAAATAGCTAAGCCATGTCAGCAGTCCATGAGTCAATAAAATATAAAAAAAAAGGTTCACTGATGTGACTACTGGATTGTGCTTTTAGAAAAGTCTTGAGTTACTCTCACTGAGCAGAACAAGTATGTCTATTTTCAGTTCTGAATAGCTTGCATTAGGTTGAACTAGTACACATTATTGCATTTGAGTTTAGCTCAAATATCAGTGAAACAGTCCAGGTATTTACGGGAATCTTGGTGAACTGAGAGCCCAAATGAGCCCCTGTTTTTGCTTCAGTAGGTGGAATAGGGAACAAAACTTGCCTTAGAGCAAGAGCTGTTCTTTTCTTCTTTTTGTCATTTGACAAATATTAAAATCATTTATTGCCATTAAGTTAGAGCATTTTAATATACACACTGAAGAGAAATACACCTTTTCACTCTAATTTGAAATTGGTAAGGGTTGCTAAATTAACATCCTAAGACCTTGCACCAATTTGCACTCCTAGTAACCACATATGGATTAATATGTGCATCTTTCTAAAAAAATACAAAGCCGAAATGCTGCTAAGGCCAGGATGACTGTTTTTATTTACTATTTCCACTTGACAATTGAGTCTTACTAGTCATTTTCTAAGTTGACTCACGTTGAAATGGAATAATCTGTCAGAGAATCACAGGCTTCCATGGATCAGGTATACAAATTCATCTTGAAGCCAGTAACAAGCTGACAGCTGTTTTTGTAAATGGATTGAGCTGATAGCTGTGTCTGGAAGGCAACAAATTCAAAATCCCAAGGGATACCTCTAGGTGAGGACAGCCTCCATTGTCAGAGGCACTGATCAACCATGTCACCAAGATTCAGAGACTAGTTAGTTCAAAGAGATCATTGTGGTAGGTGGGCTCCAAAAGTAAAGAGAATGTCATAGTGTACAGGGTAGCTTCTGTTGCAGCTCCTTGTTTTGTGCCTTACCCAAAAGACAGATGTTAGTTTGAACGTTAGCTGATGTAAAGGACCAAGCAGAATTCCCAAATGAGGAATATGATGTCTAATAAGATGCTATATACTTTTTAGTAGTTGTAGCTGAAAAGATAGCAGTGTTGACCACAGGAGATATTGAATGTATTGCATCTGCACATCTGCCCATTAGGCCCCAAGAAACTTTCTTCAGCTACTTGCTCCTGATTTTCATTGGGATTTATAGTCCTTATTTTTTGGAAGATATTTGGTATCACTGCTATCACAGCTGTTGAAACTCATGCTTTAGATTTGTCAGTCAACAGGATATCATTTATCTAGTGAAAGTTTCAAAATTCTGAGTGTAGAAGTACTTGAACTAAAATTTTACTTCTCCATGGTAGGAATTTGTTATACTAACATTTCTCTACTTTTAGCTCCTCTGACAGTTCTGGGATTGGTAAGTAGAAACCCAGAACACATCAACTTCTTAAATACACTAAGGTGAAAAAGAATCAACATAAAGAGCTTCACTTACAAGATTATTTAAATTTCCCTTTCCACAACAAGCTTTGCTCAAAAGACATTGCTGAATCTGGGCACCTCCTCCTCCCACTGTTAAAATGGGAGCTCAGCACACTTGAATAGGATTATTTGCCCACTGGCTCCTCCTGGGAACAGGACATCACTGCCCTGCCCCTAATCAATTTTTCCCCTGAAAGCAGCTAAGGTCAGCATAAAGGTAAGGGAAACATGGGGCTCAGGGGTGGCAGTGTATGGAAAGACAGAGTTAATCTGCATATGCAATGCATATTTACTTTCAGTTAGAGAAACCATTCACTCACTCAGAAATCAAACTTCCCATGTTTCCAGACCATACAAAGTTTTGTGTTGAATAACAAGGTCTTCGTTGCTGACCCTGTTTATTTCAGATTAGAGGACTCCTTTCCCCAAAGGCTATAACTACACTGTCTTTGGTCTGGACATGCCATTTGTAAAACCACCGTCATACTAACAGCCCTTTCCCAGCCTGCACAGAAAGGAGTGAGCAACAACTAAGGCACCATTTTAGCAGCTTGTTTCTATACTACCTCTTTCTGCTCAACCTCTAAAGTTCACAAACAGATATGAGAGTGAAAAGGCCCTTAATTTCAATCCCTTCTGCTCTTCCCCACATTTGGTTAAGTACCAGATGCCAGAGAATTTTCTCTCATTCTCTGATATAATCATGAAACCTGCATTTCTTTTTCCACTTCCATAAAGTCACATCTCCTCAGCATTCTATCCTCACTGCCATACTGTTAAGAACTGTGAAGTACCTGAGTTTTTATCTTACTTGCAAACTGATTAATTCACCTGTGGCAGTTTAATGGATTCTAGGAGAAGAAATAAAACTACTGGATCAGAGATGAAGGATTGGTGGAAGTGACACAAATGAGTACAGATAGATAGATATTTGTACATAGTTGGCTGCATTACATAAAAGGAGCCCTGACCTTAGGATCTACTATGTTTTACAGTAATTATTATCACCTTTACTCTGGAAGAACATGCTATTTCTGTCTTTCAAGGCTGTTTACTGGCAGAAAAGACAATCTGGAACAAAGGGCACTTGGCTCTTCTGCTAATGCAATACACAGAAATGAGAGAGGTCCATGGAGAATGGTTTCCTGCAGTATCATAATGATTATAACAACTATAAGATTTTGAAATAATCTTAAAAACGGGAATGGTAAATTTTAATGATCTGTTTCCTTTCAGGCCTAATTTACATATTATAAAATATATGACATCATCATAAACAGAATTCCCCTTTATTTGGTCATTATAACCATTATTTGTATATCCTCAAAAATCCATTAAATAATGCCAAGATGTTTTAAAATCTTTTTTATATTTAATTAAATGATACTTTATCCATGTTATACTGCTGAATAGTAACATTTATTATAAATTACTACAGGTGAATATTCTTTTATAAGTTGAATAATGTTGTGTAACTTTTCACATGGACTCCATAAATATTCCTTGGTTGCTTTGAAATTTTTAACCTCCATAGTCTTCCTTTGAGGTGATTATTGTGCTTGTCTGAGTCTTCAACCAACTCTGATTTGATTTGTTTTTACCTTCATTAATTTACAGCCTGAGGTTAGTGCAGTTGCAACATAAAAGGGAATAACTATCTGTATTTGAGGCTACATATTATCAGGGTATTATATTCGTTGTCTATGATTACAAAAGCCTTAGGGATAGTAACACATGATAATGACAATTATGGTGGCTTCTCATTTTTTTTAAGGATAGTGATGTAAGTATTCCATTAGGAAGGTAGTCACTTTAATCATTTTCCCAGGCTTGGAGACTGATTCTTAGTGATATCTAAGCATGATTCAATACAAGGCTGTGGGAATCTGGATGGCTAGAGGGAGAGCTTCAATAGATAATTATGAAATAGAACATAGAAAAGAACAAAGCCAACAGACTCTCTTGGGGAACAAACAAGGAAGTACATTAGAATGGGAAAGAAGCCACCTCTGTGACACGTCAATATATTTCCAATGAAGATTTATCATGTTAAAATTCTGGATTTTATACCACCACAATATTCTGTCACAAAAAACACAGGACAACCTGGAAGTTCCCTTTTATAGGAGTTAGAAGGGTTTTTCATCTCTCATTGACAATCTATATCCTTGTGTCAAACGTATACAGTAGAAGTAGAAAAGCAAGTTCTCATTTTTTTTCTCTGCCCATTTTGGTTCTTGGAAATTCTTTTTAGAATCAGTTATATTATTGAACAATACTTCTTCTTTCTTCACTGATAATATACTGATACCATTCTATATATTTTTTAACATTTCAATGAGAAATTAGAGAGGCTGATTGGGAGTTGCTAATTTTCCAATATACTAATTCTCAACTCCAAAATTCTATATTTTAAAGCAAATTAAAATAAACATTGTTTTATAATTTTAAGAGTCTCTTAGTAGTCCTGAGAAAGTCTTTTCCTGTTATTACACACTCACATAAAAAGAAGATTAGATGTCATTTGCACTGGGATATGATACCACAAGCATTTGCCACTAGCAAACACATTTAAGTTTCCAAATGAATGCAGGTTTCCATGGAAACAGCCTTAAGGTATACAGACTAGAAATATTAAATGTACATCACAATCAACCTCCAATTTCCATGCTGATTTCTGCTGGGGCAGAGGCCTACCTAACAGAGGGATCTGTTCAAGGTCACTCCTTCGCAAGAATGGGAAATGGGATTTGAAATTCTGGTCCCTTGATCTCTAGCCTGCTGTTCTGCCTACGGAGTCACACTCTCTTCCAGCTGTTCTTCTGCTAGTATGTCCCTCAAGAACAGCTATTAGTTCCCCTAGGTTCTTTGCTGTATATACAGAACAATTAAAAGAAAAAAAACCCTCTACAACTTCAGATAAAAATGAGTTCTAATTCCCTAGAGAATATTGTGTTAAGCCAATTTCTTAGGTCATATATTTACATAGATGAATGTCTCAACCACAAAAGCACACTGGTGGCAATTGCTGCTGAATAGAATTTATACACGTAATAGCCAGCATTGCCAGATTCAGAGTGTAAGCTCTTGTTTGAATTCCAATCTGACATTCAAATGTCTGTGTTTTAAACAAGTCTCTTATTCCTGGAGAACCAGACACACTCCTTTATGAAACGTAGTGAGAATAATATGACATTGCATTATGAAAGCATTTTTAACCAAATGAATATAGTTTTGGTCACTTTCTGAGTCTGTTCTAAAAATGACAATGTCATTGAATATATTTTTTTTATGATTACTATTGCTTTCTTCAAGAGACATTTTGGATAGCTTTAGGAACTAAAAAATTAGTTTAGAATTAGTATGCTTTCAGTAATACAGAATAATAATAAAACTTATTCAAAGTGCCTTTAAAATTTAATAAATTTATGTCACAAAACAAGAGTTCCATCCAGAAGGAGAATGCTTTCCTTTTTATTGATGCAAGTTGGCTTCAGCCTAGTTCCGGGGTCACATCCATGTCTGAAAAGAAGCTGTTTGTCTCAAAATTGTGTAAATCTTTTCCAAATGTCTCTCACTGGTTTGGTCTTATGTCACATTCCCTGGACTGAGTCACAAGCATGTGCCTAAAATAATAATTGACAGGGGAAAGAACTGCATATAAAGTAAGGTATATATTTAGCACATATATGCCTTGCCCCATCTATATCTCCTCCCCCCTGCTCCGTCCACTCCCCCACCCCTGCAGGCTGGCATTATGACCAGATTCTAGTGAAGAAAAAGGTAAACACCTCAAGAAGTTAAAGTTCTATTTGGAAGAAAAATGGCAGAGTCAATATTGGACTACAACCAAGACTGCTGGAGCTAAAAACAATATAATAATTTTTCAGATGCAGTTGATTAAAATAGGAGGTAAGCTTGGAGGTAAGGTTTGCATGAAGAGACAGTATTTTTTTCAATACAAAAACAAAAGAGAAGATGAACTTTTCCCTATTCCTATTAAGTGCAAGTAAAAACTGTACATCATATACTGAACAAATATAAGACTCAGGGGCAGAGAGAGAAAGGCAAATAGCAAATTTACGACTTGAGAAATGACAAGAAGGTGAATTACCTGGTTTTTTGCTGGTGGTTGTTTTTTTTTGTTTTTCAGCTATAGAGCTGAAGGAGACTGGCAACCCAGAAATGCCAATGGGTCAAACTGGGAAAAAATTTAAAAGCCTTCTCTCTCTAGCCAAAGGACCAGGAAAGGAGGTAGGCTATCAAGTCAAAAATATTTCAGACAACAACCACTTTATTTCAGCCAAGTCCACAGAAAAAGCTGCATTCTCATCCCTACAGCAGCAAATGTCAACTAGGGGGAGACAAGAATTCCACCCATACAAGGTTGTAATAAGGTACTCTTATTATCTTATTGGGCTGTAATCAGAGAGCACCAAGTTAGAAGCTAAGACTTTCATACCTGCTGGATAGTAAGGAGCTCACTACTGTCCATAATGTAAGTGACACAAAGTGGGAACCCAGGACTTGGGTCCCCCCCAAAATTATATAGTGTCTTGTCCCTTTCCCACTCTGGTATTGCCAGGTGGAGATTTAAGACTTTACTACTGCTTGGAAATAACAGGGCAAATCCCACTACAGTGTGGATGGAGACTACCTGGGAAGCCAAAACTGCCATCCCCACTTGTATATATGAGAAGCCTATTTTTTCAATGAAGGGCAAATGGGGAAGGAAGTCTCTTACCTCCATCCAGCAGTAGCAAGGCAAAACTGTTTAAGAAAAAGCCAGGTAAACAAAAATTTAAATAAGATACACACAAAAAAAGAGCTTAGAACTAAATGTCATATCTTATAGAGAAACCAACACAAGACAGAGTTTCCGTTGTGGCCCAGCAGTAATGAACCTGACTAGTATCCATGAGTATATGGGTTCAGTCCCTGGCCTTGCTCAGTACATTAAGGATCTGGCATTGCCTTGAGCTGTGGTGTTGACTGCAGATGCAGCTTGGATCTGGCATTGCTGTGGCTGTGGTATAGGCTGGCAGCTGCAGTGCAGATTCAACCCCTAGCCTGGGAACTTTTATATGCCGCAGGTGTGCCCCCTCCCCAAAAAGGAGAAGTTAACACAAGATGGATTACAGGTCTAAATGTAAAACATACAACTGTAATACTTTTAGAAAAATAAACTAGGAATACAATTTTTGATTTTAAGACTAGGCAAAGTGTTCTTAGATTTGACATCAAGCACAATTCATAAAAGGAAAAACTGATAAATACAATGCTATTAAAATTAAAAACCTTGCTTTGTGAAAGATCCTGTTAAAAGCATGAAAAGATATGCAGTGTGATAGATAATATTCACAAATCACGTATCCAGCCATTAACTACATAGGATATATATAAACAACTCTGAAAACTCAAAACTTAAAAAAAGGAAATAATCCCAAACAATCAGATTAGAACATGGACAAAAGACATGAAGGAATATTTCACTGAAAAATGTATACAAGTAGAAAATAAGCATAGAAAAAATACTTATCATTATGAATCATAAGGGAAATACCAATTAAAACCATAATGAAATTTTACTATATTTTAAAATGTTAAATTTTCAAAAAAAAGTAGTAACAATGCCAAAAGCTACCTAGGATGTGGAGAAGAAAATAGACTATTTGTATATGTTACTGGTGTGAATGCCCCCAATGCTACTGCCTCTTTAGAAAATCAAACATGCTCTTAAAAAAAAAAAAAACAAAAACAAACAAAAAAACGCTAAATATGTGATTGCTATATTTATGGTATTCGCCCTAGAGAAATGAAGATTTATGTCCAACTAAAATCAGTACATGAATGGTAAAAGCAGATTTATTTTGTAACACCCCCAAAATAGAGACAACTCAAGTGCTCTTCAACAGATAATGCTTAAATAAATTTCAGTACAGGCACACCATGGAATACTATTCACCAGTCAAAAAAGGATGAGCTATTGGTATAAGTAGCAACTTGGATGAATCTCTAGATAACTATGCTGATTTTAAAAAAGCTAACCCCAAAAGGTTGCATACTGTAGGATTTCATTTAATATAACATTCTTGAAATGATAAAATTATGGAACTGGAAAACAATTCAGTGGTTGTTAGGGGTTAAGTAGAGTGTGGAGCTGAAGAAAACCAGATGTGTCTACAAAGGAACAATATAAGGGATACCTGTAGCAATACAAATGTTCTGTTCTTGATTGTACAAACGTCAATATCCTGGTTTTGACTATATTAATGTCAACATTCTGGTTCTGGTATTGTACTATAGTATACAAAATGTTACAATTTGGGAAAACTAGGTAGGGAGTACATGGCATCTCTGTGTATTACTTCTTAAAATTGTATATAAATTTGTAATAACCCCAACATTAAAAATGATTAAAAAATGTTTAGGTATATTTTAGCTCTTATTGAAAAAATAAATTGAGTAAAAGGGTAATAAAATTTATTTACAGGGCTTATTTTTCTGGAAAGTTAGAGAATTGAGAATGGAAGATATAAAAAATGAATTCAAAAGTTAGTACTTACATTACTTTCATGTCTTGGCTATTGTAAATAGTGCTGCAATGAATACTGGAGTGTTTGTATCTTTTAGAATTACAGTTTTCTACAGATAAATTTCCATTTCAATGTTCAACCTCAATGTCCACAGATAAAGAAGCTGCCGTGTATGTGTGTGTGTGTGTGTGTGTGTATGAGTACTGCTCACACATATGAGTATTGCTCAGCCATAAAAAAGAACAAAATAATGCCATTTGCAGCATCGTGGATGGACCTTTAAGTGATTATACTAAGTGAAGTAAGCCAGACAGAGAAAGATAAATATAATATGATATCACTTATATGTGGAACCTAAAAAAAAGCAAAAGATATAAATGAAGTCATTTTAAAAATAGAAAGAAACTCACAGAGATAGAAAACAAACTTATATTTACCAAAGGGGAAAGCAGGGAGTAAATTAGGCATTTGGGATTAGTAGATACAAATTTATATATATATAAAATAGATACAATGACCTACTGTATAGCACAGGGAACTATACTCAATATTTTATAAAAACCTATAAAAAGGATCTGAAAAAGAATAGATATATATGTATGTATAACTGAATCACTTTGCTATACATCTGAAATTAATACAACATTGTAAATCAACTATACTTTAATTAAAAAAATCAATACTTATCAGAATGATGATCAGAATGAATGGATAGACTAGTGGAAATCATTAGAAGGTACTGATGAAGAAGCTAATGAGAAGGAATTACTAGATCTATAGTGCTTTAGAAACTAAAATTGGGGTTAATAATCTGTGAGATAAAGAAGACAAGATCAGTTTAACAAACATTAGGAAGCAAGATATTACACATTCAACAATGGATTCCAGCTAAAAACACTTGATGAAGTCTCTTTCCAACTCTCTTCAAATAGAGTAAGCTAAAAAAAACTGAAATCCTATTAATAAAATAAAAATTAAGATTATTAATGCATATTACTTGCTCCTGGATGAAATCTCCTAACAACAAAGGGTGGATGAATTTGGAGAGCCCTCAACAAATATCACCCATGCCAGTATCACCCATTAATAACTAAAATTGTGTAGAATTCAACTCACCAGTAAAGTCCTATGGAGGAAAAAAATGATCTGTCCATCAGTCTACTGATCTACTGATCCAAAGATCTATTGATATACTATTTATCAATCACTTACATATTTATTTCTGTATATGTTCATGTCTCAGAGACTCAGTTTATCTCAATAAGCATCCATCCATCTATCCATTCATCCATCCATCTTTCTATTTTTTGGCTGCATATTTATCTCCCCACTTTTCAGACTGAGTACCTTCATTAATGACAATATACAGAAATCATAGTCTAAGGGTGTATGTGTGTTTGTGCATTAAATGAAGACAGGCTGGTAGTAGCACAAACAAAGAACAAACTACTGGGAATAGGAAAAAGGAGATTTATGTTAAAAATACTCCATTGGAAATATAGCTTTTTCTTGGATATAAATTGTTGCTTCATCTCAGAATGGGTGAGAAGTTCTTTATCTTTTTATAGCAGGGCTGCACAAAAATAAATGACTGTTAGAAACTATACGTGGCTAAATATTTTTGCTGACTTGACTTGAAATTAAAGAGATATATCCATTATTATACCCATTGAAAAGTGAATTGAATCAAAGAGAAACCAATACACCTCTGGGTAGAAATGTCCTCATTTCACACAACAGAAACAAAGTGGAGTTGAAGCCTAAGTCAGGACACCAAAGATAACTCAAGAAATACAGGAAACATCATCACACTAAAGAGTCAGAGAATAAGAGAATTAATAACTCAAAAAATGAGGTCGTACAGAATCATTTTTAAAAAGGGAACTGATGTTTTAAGTAAGGAAGGAAATATACAGGGCCTCTTTAGAGTAAAAACATGGAATTATAAGGACAAAATAGATAACTGACTAGATAATAGAATGTTGAATAAAGTGAGATGAATACAATAAATATAATTTAGAAAGATTATATTAGGAAACTACAATACAGAAGTAACATTCACATGGGATGCAATAAATAGCAAAATAATGGCTGCAGGATACTGAGTCAATAATGCTCTCAGAAGGATAAAGTGATATAAATTCAAAGAAGAAAGCTAATATCTAAAAGTGGGATTTGCAGGACAGAGTTATGTAATTGATGTATATGATGAACTGCAAGAATAATTTTAATAGAATTAACAAAAAGAAAAAATATTTAGGAAATCTAAGATAATCTGTGTTATGTATACAAATTTAAATGGATTATTAGTTCTAGAGCAATGAATTTGAAAAAAAGTTGTCAAATAACATATTTTAAAACATGTTAAGTAAAAGATGTATAAATTAAATTGAAATGGAGCGTTAAGAAAGATGGAAGGAAGATTAGATGGAAGGAAGGGATAAACTAGTTGCTGTATTAGCAAGCCTCCAAGATGACCCTCAAAAATCTCCACAAGCTGGTATGGCCATTCTTTTATAGTCTCTTTTCACATTTACCATGGTTGGTTTGTGTGATTACCAAATTAATGACAGAAGTGTTCAGTTACATCTGAGACTAGGTAACACAAGCGTTTAGCTTCATTTTGGGCCCTACTCCCCTCAGTGGGAAACAGCTGCCATGTTGTGAGCGACCTACAGAGAAATCCATGTGGTGACAAACTGAATCCTATGTCCAACTACCAGGGAGAAACTGAGAATTTCAACCATTAAACTGAGTTGGAATTCCATTCTCCAGTTCAAACTAAGTCTTGATAAAAATGCAGCCTTGGTGAAAACTTGACTGCAACACTGTGAGAGACTCCCGAGTCAAAACCATTCAGCTAAGCCTCTCCTGCATTTTTTTTTTCTCCTGGATTTTTGACCATCAGAAAGCGTGTGGAATAAGAAATTTTTGTTGATTTAAGATATCATTTTGGGATCCAGGATCAAGATGTCAGAAGAGTAGGATGAGGAGCTCATCTTCTCCCCAAAAAAAATTAAAAAGAAAAAAAAAAATCCCATGTGGCTCAGCGGTGAAAGACCCAGCTAGTATCTCCATGAGGATGTGGGTTTGATATATGGCTTCGATCGGTGAGTTAAGGATCTGGTGCTGGCATGAGCTGTGGTGCAGGTCGCAAATGTGGCTCAGATCCCATGTTGCTGTGGTGGCTGTGGCCAGCAGCAGCCTGGGAACTTCTATATACCACACATGCAGTCCTAAAAAGTAAAAACAAACAAACAAACAAAATACACATAGAATGATTTTCACAGAATATCTACTGAACTACTAAACTCTGGCAGAAGACCTCAGACTTCCAAAAAGGGCAATAAAACCTCCACATAACTGGGTAGAACAAGAGGGAAAGAGGAAGAGAGAGAGAGGAGTAACCAAGGAATCAGGATGGGACGAGCTGAGAGGGAGCTGTGAAAAAAGAAAGGAATCCTCATACTTGGAGGCCCCTAACTGGTGGGGAGATCAGCTGGGACAGAGAAGGAGCCTCAAAGCCTCCGCAGAAAGCACAGAAGCCAGTCTTACTTAGGAGGGTAAAAGAGAGAGGAAGCCACACAGACAATTGGTCCCACTGCCCTGCAAACCCCAACCTGAGACACTAGCGCAGGGGCTGGTTCCTGAGGCTCAGCCTTCAGAGGTCAATCCTGGGGACAGTAACAGGCTGAGGGGACTAAAGAGTGGTGTACCACAGCCAAGGGAGGGAGTTCAGGCCATCTCAGACTTCAGAGATGGATCTGGCCAGCTACCACCTAAGATGTCATGACCAGGTAACCACCTTCCCCCACCTACTAACCTCAGGGGTTGTTGTCATAGAGGGTCCTGAAACCAAGGGCTACCCGTTGCCCCACCTCCCTGGGAACACCACTGCAAGGGCCTCTGGTGTAGTTCCCACCTCCTGGGAGTCCACTGCTAAAGTCTTCGTAACCAGGTGCAGGCCATTGCCCCCAACTCCCGTGAGTCACTGCCATGGTAAAGGGTCTGGCGACCAAGCACCACATGCAGGTGCCACCCACTGTCCACACCTCCCTGAAAGCACACATAAGCCATACACCTGCACACCACCTACCAAGGGGATAATGGCCTGCACGCACCAAGGAAAAGAGACAGCAAATATACAAACCAAAATCTGCCCTCACACCAAAAAAAACAGTACATCCACACAAGCCACCCAGGGATCCCCCACATATAAATAGCCCTCCAAGACTATAGTAGATAATTGCTTTCCCTAAACTCACAGAGTGAAAAATACATAAGCAAAATGAAGAAGCACAGGAACCATTCCAAGTTAAATGAACAGGAGAGATCACCTGATGGAGCAAAATAGGAAACAGACCTTTGCAGTCTAACAGACACTGAGTTCAAAAAGGAGGTAACAAAAATATTAAAGAATTAAGAATGACTGTTGTTAGTAATTCCCATTACTTTAAAAAAGAACCATAAACCATAAGGAGGAGCCAAGAAAAATTAGAACATTCATTTGCTGAGATGAAAGCTGAGCTAGAGGCATTGAATAGGGGCATGAATAATGCAGAGGAACAAATAAGTGACCTGGAATATAGAATAATGGAAATTACCATTATTAGGACAGCAGACAGGAAATCAATGTAAAGAATACAACCTATGTAAATAAAGAAAACAACTTAGGAAAAAGAGAAATCTGCATTAAAATTTACATACAAATATAGGCAAACTAAATACCATCCTGGTTTTAAGTAATTTAAATCATAACCTTGATGTTAGAAACCTTCTACTTGCAGAATATCCAGGGAGAAGGAACTATTATCCTAGCACAATGCTTGGCTGGGTAGTACAGTTATCACACATATATCTAAGTATAATAATATAGCCACTGCTTATTGGTTTTCACGGAAGCATGGAAGAGATTATTGTGCTTATAAAATACAAGGTAAAGGAATACACAGGTAGGTAAACAGTCTTGGTGAGTAAAAGTGAGATTGTAGCTGCCAGAAAGAAGGAGATATAAGGAGAATGAAAAATTGAGGCAAGTTTGGGATCACTAATATTCTCATTTTACTTGGAGGAGAAATGAGTCTCATTTCTGAATAAAATTGATGGGAAAGTTTTTTTCAGCATATGGAAGTTCCCAGGCTAGGGATTGAATTGGAGCAGCAGCCACTGGCCTACACCATAGCCACAGCAATGCCAGATCCAAGCCACATCTGCAAACTACACCACAGCTCACAACAATGCTGGATCCTTAACCCACTAACAGAGGCCAGGAATCAAACCTGAGTCCTCATGGATACTAGTCAGATTCATTTCCACTGAGCCATGATGGGAACTCCAGAAAGCTTATTTTTAAAGTGAACAAAGTCCCTAGTCAATGAAGTAAGAAAAATAATAACAATCATTTTTAACATAAAGGAGGAAAAGAAGGAAAAATATCAAAGACCTAAACTGTCATCCAGCATAATGTTATTATTTATTACATTATATATTATATAATGCACATATAAATTACAAGTTATTATTTAAGGTTGATGAATAATGAAATATAGGAGTGATTACAGAGAGAGTGGTAACAATCAAAATGCATAAAAGTTGGTGATTCTTCATTGGAAGCAGATTATGACAGAAGAAACACAGCAGTTTTATTAAATAATTAGCTTTTTAGAACCACTTGATTTGTTATCACTTTTATGAATTACTTTGATAAAAAAAATTTAAAAGGTCTGAATCAAAAAATAAATAAATAAAAATAACTTGTAAGGTATACTTTGGAAAATAATACAAAGCACATGAGAAAAAAGATTAATGTTCTTAACATGTGAAAAAATTCTTGCTAACCAATAAGATAAATACAAGCATGTAGTTAAGCAATATTGAAAATAAATACAAATTTCCTACAAGTATGAAATTGCTTAATATCACAAATGATCTAACATTAGAAATGATAAATAAACTTTAACATCAACAAAGATGAAAATGAATAGTTAAAAGCCAGTTTTTCAGATGATGGGTATAAGTGAACACCTTCATCTTAAACTGCTAACTTAAACTGGTAAAAACTTTTAGAAGTCATTGTGGAATATGAATCAAAAACCTTAACTTGTGCATGCTCATGGATACAGTCATGGATTTCTTTAGTTTGGTCCTTATGATATAATCATGCTCTTGAAAAAGGTTTAATCTGTAAGAATATTCAGCCATACTGCTTATATCATAAATTTGGCAAATACATATATTGCCATATGCAATTTAGTAAATAAATTACTGCTCACATACAAAATAAAACTAAGTCATTAAGAAGTACAAGTATAACACTTAAATACATGAAAATTTTTATATTGTTTTTTAAGTGTAAAAGCAGGCCATAAACTAATATTTTCTTTATATTCCTCCAATTTATCTTTGATACGGGGTTTTGGGGAAAAACATAGAATAAACTACAAAGTAAATATATCAAAATAGCTATATCTAGCAGTTGGAAATGTACAGCATTTTTTCCTTTTAAATTGTCAAAAGTGAACAAAAGAACAAACAACCCCATACAAAATTCAGAAATACCAAATAAAAATTTCTGCAGAAACTTATGTAAGAATATATTTTTATACTGAGGAAGGAAATAAACAACCTCAGATAAAGAATCTTGGTGTTGCTGATCATTTCCTTGGTAACATGAATGAATACACAACTTTGTCAGAAAGTGGTGGAGAAATTAATATGCCTATAGCTGGGAGAAAATGTGTATCTGTCATGAGCTATAGCTTAGTCATTTCTTTCAATAAATTACCTGGGAAAGTCTAAGGCTTAATGACAAGGACTTTCATTTTTCTTTTTCTATAGCAGTATAAACACTGCTGTGTATCTAACTGGAATGTATACAGATGCTGCATATAGGACATTAGACAACAGAAAATGGAAAATGTGTTTTTTTCTTTTTTTCAGGGAGAAAATATATCATTTGTTCTTATTTCCTTTGATTTGCATCTATAACAAGAGACAAGAAGAACCAATCAGGCTGCTGGAGTAAAACAAGTAGCTGTCTTAGAAGTTTTAGAAACAGAACTGTCCCAAAGTTCTGAGATACACTGAAGCCTGGGAGGCCACCAATGACATTCACCACCCTTTGCCCCTGGACCAGGGACATAATATCAAATAATACTCATTTCATTCGGCATCCAATATCCAACTTGTAGACCACTAGGAAAAAGAAATAGCTTCATAACACCACATTGAAAAGACCTCCCTCCCAATCTGTGGAATCTGAATTCTGGACCTTTACAAGTGTGGACCTATACCACACTTCTTCACCTCTTATTTTCCTCAGTTTAATTCCTTTAGCAGATTTGTCTCTACTCTCTTCTCCATGGATTGCTTGAAGTTCCTCTTACCTGACAATTCCCAAGCACTGTACTCTAAAATTTTAAATGACTCTTTCAGATTTTTAAGATGAAATAAGTCCCTTTTAAATTTGACATTTTCCCATGAATATTCGCTATACTTTGGCTTTATTCTAAGGATACAGAGAATCACATACTACGCTATATATTCCATGCCCATCTTTTCCATGACTGCCTGCATTATGGCAGCTGAGTGCTGAAAAGAAAGCAAGAAAGCAAGCAAGAAGGAAGAAAGGAAGGCAGGCAGGCAGGCAGGGAGGCAGGGAGGGAGGGAGAGAGAGGGAGAAAGAGAAAGAAAGAGAGAGAGAGAGAGAGAGAGAGAGAGAGAGAGAGAGAGAGAGAGAGAGAGAGAGAGAGAGAGAGAGAAAGAAAGAAAGAAGGAAAGAAGGAAAGAGAGAAAGAAAGAAGTGCATATAGGTAAATTATAGGTGATAACACTTGCTTACACACTCAAATTCCACACTAATTCTCCCACAGCATTTCTATACTTCAAGGCTGGAACCAGATAAGGACGTCTACTCTTGCCAATTTTATTCAACATATTTTTGGAAGTCTTTGTCACAGCAATCAGAGAAGTAAAAGAAATAAAAGAAGTCCAAATTGGAAAGGAAGAGGTAAAACTGTCACTGTTTGCAGATGACATGATACTATTTATAGAAAACCCTAAAGACACTACCAGAAAACTACTAGAACTCATCAACAAATGTGGTAAAGTTGAAGGATACAAAATTAATACACAGAAATCTGTTGCATTTCTATATACTAACAATGAACTATCAGAAAGAGAAATTAAGGAAACCATACCATTTACCACCATGTTAAAAAGAATAAAATACCTGGGAATAAACCTACCTAAACACACAAAAGGTCTGTACTCTGAAAACTATAAGACACTGATGAAAGAAATCAAAGATGGCACAAACAGATGTAAAGATACACTGCATTCATGGATTGGAAAAATTAATATTGTCAAAATGATTATACTACCCAAGGCAGTCTACAGATTCAATGCAGTACCTATTAAAATACCAATGGTGTTTTTCACAGAATTTGAACGAATAATATTAAAATTTGTATTGAAACATGAAAGACCATTGAAACATGAAAGACCACAAATAGCCAAAACCATCTTGAGAAAGAGGAACAAAGCTGGAGGAATCTTACTCCATTAACAGAATATACTATATATACTACGAAGTTATAGTAATCAAAATAGGATGGTACTGGAAAAAAAACCAGACACATAGAGATCACTGGAACAGAATAGAGAGCCCAGAATTAAATCCATACACTTATGGTTAATTAATCTTTGCAAAGGCAAGAATATAAAATGGGAAAAAAAAAAGTACCTTCAATAAGTGGTGCTGGGAAAACTGTACAGCTACATGTAAACGAATGAAATTAGAACATTCTCTAACATCATATGCAAAAATAAACTTAAAATGGATTAAAGAGGAATTCCCATTGTGGCTCACTGGTAATGATCCTGACTAGTTTCCATGAGGATGCAGAGTTGATCCCTGGCCTTGCTCAATCAGCAAGGAAAAGGCACTGCCATGGCCTGCAGTGTAGCTAGCAGACAGGGCTCAGATCTGGCACTGCTGTGGCTGTGGTATACGCTGGTAACTGCAGCTTGGATATGACCCCTAGCCAGGGAACTTCCATGTGCTGTGGGTACATGCAGTCCTAAAATTACTTAAAAAAAAAAAAAAAGGATTAAAGACGTAAATGTAAGACCATATATTACAAAGCCCTGGAGGAAAACATAGAACACTCTTTGACATAAATTGCAGCAATACTTTTTTAGATCTATCTCCTAAAGCAAAGGAAATAAAAGCAAAAATAAACAAATAGGACTTATTTAAACTTATTTAAACAAACAAAAAGAAAACAGAAATGCTAATTTGAAAAGATACATGCATTTCAATATTCATATGACTGTTATTTACAATTGCAAAGGTATAAAAGCAAAAGTATCCAACAGCAGATTAACGGATAGATAATAAATAAAATGACAAATGAATAAAGATATACATATCTACCTATCTATATATACATATCTAATATATCTACAGATACATATATCTAATATAGATATATAGATACATATATCTAGTATATATAGATACATGTATCTATACATAGATACATATATCTCTCTATAGATATATACAGATACATATATCTATAGATACATATCTCTATATAGATATATACAGATACATATATCTACACACACACACACACACACACACACACACACATACATTTATTTAGCCATAATAAAGAATGAAATTTTGCCATTTGCATCAACAAGGATGGACTTGGCATTATGCTATGTAAAATAAGATAAACAAAGAAAAATACTGTATGATATCACTTATATGTGGAATCTAAAACACACGACAAACTACTGAACAAAACAAAATAAAGAGACTCACAGATGTAAAGGACAAAACTGATGTGACCAATTTGGAGAGGAAAAGAGAGAGGGGCAATGTAGGAGTAGGGCATTAAAAAAGAGTTATTATGGGATTATAGAAAATTGTGTGTGAAAACTTTGAAAATTGTAAAGCAGTATAGAATTTAGACACTTTCATTCAATAAAATAAATGTTTAATAAAAAAGGCAAATAGGTATATTAGGATAACTGATAACAATAAACATTAAAAATGCTTAAACAGTCTTAAGCCCACAGTAATTATCCCACCATATTTCCCTATTTCCCTACTCAGCTTACTCTACCATTTCTTACACACACATAACACACATTTTAAATCTTCAGACTTTTCTTCTCATATCTCTATGTTCCGTTCTTTTCTCTGTAGTAGCCCTCACCATGTATTTCCAGTCTCAACATCATTTCTAGAAGATGATCTTATCTGCAAAATGTTTCTATAAAAATCAATAATAATAACAACAAATTAGCAAAGAGCCTCCTTATCTCTCTTGTTAAAACAGAGGAAGCCGCTGTCTTCCTATCTCAGGACAATCTCTCACCTATTCTTCTTCACAGTCATACTCCTTTCTCAAGATTTTCACATTGTTAATTCCACATTCTTATATCATTTGTCTGTACTATTAATTCAATATTATCTTTATTGAATATTGAACACCAATTATGTGCCAGAACCTGTTCTTGAATCTTCCTCTGAGCTTTTAAACATGCCGAATATTCTACCATGCAATAAATATTTCACCATAAACCCATATTCTCTCAAGCTACTTTCTCTGACACAACCAGGGTTCAAAAGAATTGCCTCTTGCTTTGAATCCAGATGTTTCTGTATCATCAGCCTGAAAAAAAAAATGCATCACTCCACTACTCTAAGATATATTCACTTTTAAGGGGCAGCAATCCAAAGTTGGTCCAAGTAGAGCTTTTTCTGATGGAATCATTGTTTCTCCATCTAAGGAACTCACCAGTCTATTATGCACACTGTGAGAAGCCTTAAAAGAATGTTGAGAACTGAATGATTTATTCCATGCTTCTTATTTTAGTGAGTGTATCACTTTCTCTCCATACCCCTCATTTATGTTAAAAATATTTAAATTAATTTCCTGAAGAACATAATAGCCTAAGTGTTATTACAAAATTGTATCATTTGAAAGATATCATTTAATAGGTATTTCAGCTGGACAGGATGATGAATTTACTAATTATGAGGAATCTGTATGAGATTCTGAGAGCTTATTATACCACATGATTTTAAAGATTTGTAAAATTTGATAAAAATTGTGGACTACATTATTTACTTGCCAAGTTGGAGGAAATAATTTTGTTGTGAGTGGAAGGAATTAAAAATGTTGCCTCTTTTAAATGGGAAACAATTACTGGAGGCCAAGTTTCAGATTTGCAGGAAGAACATTACTTCCCAAATACTTGCAAAAATAATTAGATAATAATCACATTTTTAATACTCTTCGGTATCAGAAATATAAGGTAATACAAATCAGGGTCAGATGCTACCATTTGACTTGTATGCTAAAAATGAGGAGGCAAGGGACATGCTATTAACAGATCAGAGCCTCAAATTTCAGAAAACTTTGGTAGTTCTAATTGTTTTTCTTGGCTGAACCAGTCTTCCCATTTATTCAAGATGTATTTGTTACATTTGGTTAAGGTCCCCACTTGGTGGTCTCAGCCTCTGTTTTCTGTCTGGAGCTACTATTCTTGTTGCTAGTATTCACTCTGTATCCTATTTCCAACCCTATAGGACTTGATTGATGCTCGGTAATTTTTTTCAAGATACATTTGTCACCACAGATTATAAATATCGTTTCTTCTATTTGCAAAACCATTATTTCCATAGAAATGGAAGTCATTGGCACCTTCTTAGAAGCAAAAGCATAGAAGCTTCAAAGTTTTTTATCTGATATAAAGCTTTTCATTCTACTTTAAAAGTATAAACAGACTGTATATAAAACTGTAAGAAGTAAAAAAGATGTGGAATATAGAAACATACATGCCGTATTCAGTCAAGATAGCCTAGGCAAAATGCAACTGCAAATAATCCCTAAATCTTATTGTCTTAGCTAAATACATTTGTTTTTTTATGAAATGTACATGTCTGAAGATGGAAATGAGGGTGAGGGTGGCTGTTAAGGGAGGTCATGGAGAAGACGTGATTACTAGTTTGACTGGCAATGAGAGCCCTCTTGCTCCCTTACTGTCCTCAGAATATGGATTCTTTTTGCCTCCTCTGCTCCCCAAACTTTCCCCAAGAATACAAGCTTGAAGTAACAATGTGGTGATTTATATAAAGGTCTTAACCTCAGTTAAGGTCTTACATAAACTTTTTTTTTGGCCATGTCCATGGCATATGGCGGTTTCCGGGCCAGGGATAGAAACCGCACCATAGCAGCTAACCAAGCTGCTGCAGTGCCAATGCTGTATCCTTAACCTGCTGTGCCACAAGAGAATCCCAAACTATCAAAATTTTGGGGAGTCAGTGCAGAGATCTAATCATCTTGAAGCTGCTCAAGACAAGTCTTACAAGTAAGGTTCCTTACTTATTATATCTGTCATCTACCAAAATTGAGTGATTTGCTTCTTTCTAAAATGGGGCCTCTTCTTGAACTGGGGCCAGTTTCTGATTATACTGGGAAGCTCCTGGGGTTGTTAAGCAACTATGATACAGCTGTCAGATAAAGAATAACAATATAGATTTATTATGAAAAATTGATTCACATGGTTATAAAGGCTGAGAAGTCCTAAGATCTTTTGGAGACTCAGGAAAGCCAATGGTTTTATTTCAGTCCACATCTAAAGACCTGAGAAATTGGAGAGTCTATAATTTAATTTCTAGTGTGAGTTTCAGTCCAAAAACAGGGAAAGACAAATATCTCAAAAGGAAGATAGGCAGGAAAAGCAAATTGTCTCATATCTCTGACTTTTTGCTCTATTCAGGCTTTCAGTAGATTGGATGAGCCCACCTGCAGTGAGGAGGACAATTTGCTTTATTTTGAGTCTATAGATTCAAATCTTCCATAAATACCTTCACAGACACACTCAGAATAATGGTTAACCAAATATCTGGATACTCTGTGGCCCAGTCAAGTTGACACCCAAAATTCGCCATTACAAGGGGCATCAAGTTAATCTCAGAAAGGAAAGATATTCTTAGAACTTGAGAACTTTGACTCCGAGTTATAAATCCAACATATCTTTCTCTCTAGATTGCTGTGTAGACTGCCTTCTCTTTCTTTTCAGTTTTATTTCTAAAAGTGAGTGAGAAATGATCAGTTTTTAAAATTATGGATGCACAAGACTGGATTTTCCATCTGGGGGTTATTATGTTCAGTTAACAACTATAATAGAATCATTTCCCCAAGTAATGCTGTTGTGTTGTTTTTGAACTCTTAAACACGTACTCTAATTGTAAATTTAGTATTAGAAATAGAAAGGTGTGGTGTTAATAGCATGGATTCTGCAAAAACACCTGAGAAGAATGGATTAATTGAAGTGAGTTAGTGTTACATGACTGGAACAGTGCTCAGTGCATGGTAAAAAATCAATATTACAGCCTTATTTCTTTTTTTTTTTTTTTGTCTTTTTGCCTTTATGTGGAGCCGCACCCACGGCATATGGAGGTTCCCAGGCTAGGGGTCTAACAGGAGCTGTAGCTGCAGGCCTTCGCCACAGCCACAGCAACGCGGGATCCGAGCCGCGTCTGCAACCTTTACCATAGCTCACGGCAACGCCGGATCCTTAACCCAATGAGCAAGGCCAGGGATTGAACCCGCAACCTCATGGTTCTATAGTAAGTTTCCAGAGATTATTTGTTAGGGTAAAGTTAGGCACATTTTAAAAATTAAGAGATAGAGTCAATTTCCCTCTAAAAATTTTTCCCCTCCTGTAAATAGAGCTTAATCATCCAAAGTGTAGTTTGACACAACGAACTTCTTTGCAGAGCGTATACTGACTCACACACTTTGGAAAACCTATGGTTTCCAAATGAGACAAGCTGGGGGGTGGGGGGATGCACCGATGGTTTGGGATGGAAATGCTATAAAATTGAGTTGTGATGATTTTTGTACACCTACAATTGTAATAAAATTCATTAAGTAATGGAAAAAAACATAAAATTCAAATATAAACCGTAGAAAACTCTTGGTTGATTCCATGTGACTGTTTTCTGATGTGAACTGATTTCTGAAATTCAGTAGATCTGCTGCCTGAAGAAGTTAGGGATGGCTTGTCTCAATCATGTTTTAATGAAAAATATTTCTTCTACTACCATGAAAATCTTGGGTAGGTTGAGGAGAAGGAGGAATTGGCACCCCTTTTATAAAAATTCTTAAGAAATAGAATTAAAATTTCAGGACAAATGAGCATGAATTTCAAAGAATATCCATAAAATAATAGTTTTTTTCTCAAAGAAATGAAGATATTAAAGTGAGATGCTCAAAGAAAAAATGGAAACCTTCTATTACCTAGAGATTGGAAATATGATCAGGGAAAGTAACTGTAGCTCACTCTGTTCTCTCTTCTTGGCAGTGATCAAAAAATAAAATAAAATAAAATAAAATAAAATAAAATAAAATAAAATAAAATAAAATAAAATATAAGATAAAATAAAATAAATAAAATAAAATAAAATTCACCTGATTTTTTTTTCTAACCTGAAGCACAAGGGTGGTTTTCCTGTTTTGAAGATTCTGAGAGATGTTTTTGTTATCCTCTTCTCTGAATGGATTACCTCTTGGTTTTTAGACTCCCACGAAGTCTTACAAGTGGGACCAAAAGGATGAGCAGTAATATGACACTTGGATAAGTAATTGCATTTCATAACGAAGCACCTTCATGACACCATACTGACCCTATGGTTGCATAAGAAATTAATCCCTACCTGCCACGTTGAAGATAAAGACCAGAAGGACATTTGAGATCAATAATTTTGATTATCATCCATTAAGGACATTGCCAGCATAATAACTTGGAATAATTCTTAAGAATAATGTTCTAGTTAACATCATATTTGGTGCAATAAGGGCAGGTTTGGGGGGCAGATGTATCCTCAGGGAAAGGACAGTTAATGGTGAATTTTAGATTCCAGCTCTTCTGGGAGCCGGGAAGAGAGACATCAGGAAATGAGCATTCATCAGATTGATGGCAGTATAGTGTTGTGGTGGACATGCCACTATTTGCTTAATTAGGCAGAGAGTTGAAGACAGATGTCTGAAATCAAGGTGCCAAGAGGTCAGTATCTGGTGAGGACTCTCTTCCCGGATTGTAGACAGCAGCCTTCTTGCTGTGTCCTCACAGGGCAGAAAGAAAGGGAGAGAGAGAGAAAAAAGAAAGAGACCCCTCTGACGTCTCATCTTATTAGGGCATTAATCCCATTATGAGGGCCCCACTTTCATGAGCTCATCTAAATCTAATTATCTATCAAAGGCCCCATTTTCAAATACCATCACATTGGGGGTTAGGGCCTCATTATATGAATTTGCAGGAGGACATAGTCTGGGCTATTGCAGGCTGAATGACAGATCGCTTACCAGATCAGGGTCAGTTTCAGAGACAGATCTGTGTAAATGTAGACAGAGCTGACGAGTTCTTAATTTTTAGCACCTTAACTAGCCTAGGATTTCCTTCTACTTGATGAGATTTATGGAGTTAAGAATGAAAATTAGAAACTGTTTTTATGTATTAAGTAGGGGACTGCTCAAGGTGGTAAATGAATTGAATTCAAATTGTCTAGAAAGAGGTTATGACATTTGCACAGGACCTGGTATAAATGAATCCAGGGTTTCCCTTTGTCATGAAAGCTGATGTATCTGTCTGTCTGGATTTCACTTACAGGGGTTGGGTCTGTTCTCCTGAGGCATTAAATTAGAGTCTACAAATCATTTCTGCACTATGAACAGAAATTTGTGCTGGCTGGCTTTCAGCTAAGTATCAGTGATAGAGAGTCAAGTGACTCTAGGTCATATTTATCAAATCTACACGGTGCAACCAGTGGAGGAAAGGCTCACTACCTTTCTGCAAGTAAGTAGATGGAGTTGTCTATACTTCCATGTGGATACAGATCCCAACGTTTTATTCCCACTGAAGCCAAAAATTTTCTCCCTTGTGATGGCAGGAATTGAAACTTAAAAGAGGCTCAGTATAAGCGTGCAGAAGGATAGTCACTAACAGTTTTGTGTTGGTGTTAGCCACTGATGTTGTCCACCTAAAAGTTCCAATTCAGTTCTCAGAGTCACGGTAGGAACAGAGTTCTCTGACCTGTCCAGCACAGTCACCTCAGCTTGACTAAACTTTAGGTAGGTTTCTTCCTGCCTCTACATCTCTGATCTCCCTTTTCTAAGGGAACATTTACTGCAGGGAATTTGAAAATTCTCTCTCTGTTCCTTTGAGATGTAAATTTTTAAAGCTTCTTGAATTTTTACAACCCAGGAATGTCTTTCTCAAGGAACTGAGAACAATACCTTTAAGTGTCATCATAAAGAAAGATAGCACCCCTACATCTTATTTTTTGAGGAAGGACAGGAGCCTTAATCTGGCAGGTACCTAGCTGCAAGTTGTAAAACTATCTCATGCCAGGAAGAAAAGAGAATGTTTACTTTTGTTTGGGGTAAAGTCAATTTGCAAACACAGATAGCATAGTATCCCCTAACTCCAGCTCTTAAAAATTCTCAACTCCTTTGTTTTGGTTGAGTTGAGTTCTCCTGAGCTCTTACCCTTCTACCCTGTGCAAGAGCCTTGAATAAAGTTGTCCTGGCCTATCTTGTTCCACACAACTTCTGCTTTGACAGACGCCTCAGTTTAGTGGAGCCTTGTGACTTGTTTTGGTCAATACAATGTAACTAAAACTGATGTGTGTCATTTGTGGGTGAAATTTTTAAGAGATTTTTCATTCTCTCTCCCTCGGAGATTAATATTTTTCTGGTTGATGACAATTCCATCAGTATGAGTCTCACAATGAACATGACATAGAGCTCTGAGGTGACTTCAAAGGACATGTGATTTAAGTGAGACATAAATTATGTTTAGTCACTGAGAATTTGATTTTGTGATACTACACTACATACCTTCATATAGCCAAACTGATATAGGTTCATATAACCCTGAAATGGGGAAGGTGAAAATAGACAGTTGAGCCATATGGATTCCATGTAGATTATATCAGAGTAATTGACCAGTAACTGCTTTAAATGTGCCACATCTGATTTGTTTGAATTATCTATTTAATGCTAACAGTTGTTTTCATAAAAGAAATATCTCTTATGACATTCTTTTATAGGCAGATTTCCTTGAGGAGTTTGAGCAGAAAGTAAGTAAAAGAAACAGACCTGCCACTGGGACACATATTCAAACTATTAACAACACCAACAGAACCAGGAATTCAATGGAGTGGGCTTCATTCAAGAGGAAATAGCTTCAGTCCAACAGTGTGAAGCTACCCTCCAGTGTTAATGCTCTTCTGCTTTCTCAAGTTTCCAGTAAGGTCTTGTTAAATGTTTCAGTATATTCAGATCTGTGGGAAAAAACTGAGGAGAAATGACTGTGTTTGTGACAAGTGTTGTCATATGGTAGTAATAGCCTAAAACAGTTATTGGTAGTTTTAGGACTATGGGGATAATTGGGAGTGGGCTGTGGTCTGTGGACAAAGCTGGGTTATATGCAGAGTCAGGTGATATGGGATTGCAAACCACTGTGCAGATTTAGTTAACTTATGTGAACTAGCAAAGTTTCTCCTTTCTCTTTAACTCTCTAGTTAGAGATGGAAATTCTGAAGTGGAAGCTAAATCCTGCTATCCTCCTGGAGAAATTATTAAAACCAAAGACTTGAGGTTTAAATAAGAATGAGACAATCTGTACCTATTAGCTGATGCATTCTGGCTACATTTGCCTTAATGTATTATAGATAGTAATTCAGTTACTAATACATGGTTAATATTTGAGCAAGTATTTAATTGATTTCCTATAATCTTTATGCTGAATTTAGAAGAATAGCTATTTTGACCAAAAATATCCACATCAGCTTTCCCCATTTCTATAAATTTACAAGTTACTTCTTTTTAGGCCTATGTTGATGAGGTTAGCAATACTTAATTTTATTTAAGTTCTATGTTTTAGGAAAAGAATGACAGTTAAGACATCTATCCACCTTTTCATGTTCTGGAAAAGGGCTAACTGCAAAAACCTTCCTACCCCAAATATGACTTTGGTGGGTTCTACTCTCACCTGTTCCCAATGGGTTAGATAAGACCACGTCCATTCTTACTCAGATTTCCTTATTTACCTGCCTTTATAAGAGCTTAGGCTCCCTTCTTTTTGAGATACTCCTCATTAATAAATATTTCCCTATGGAAATATTATGAATAAAAACATCTTCTTGTCTAATCAATCTTATCTTTAAAAGTTCTTTACTTGCAGAATCAATACAAATAATTTTTTTTAAAAATTTGACGTCCCCCAAACTATGGTATTAATTCTCAACTGTATAAAATATTTATTCTGGTAGATAAGAGAATATGGACAATTTCTCACCTGGCACCAGATTACAAGAAACTTGTTTAAAATATAAATAGAAATATTTTGAAATAGAAGTATTTGATCATATGGAAAAATTATACACTTATAAATGTTTAATAGCAGGTAACAGGACATACTCTGTGTGATAAAGAATGTGCCTTCACTTAATATAGATAGATGTATATAAGAACATATGGGTGCATATATACATGTATACATGCACATGTCCATATACACATAAAATAAAAACATCTAGAATAATATATGCTTAAAATAACAGTGATGGGTTTTAAATTTATATGTCCAGCCTTTCTAACTTTGCGCAAGTGAGAAAAAGAGTAAGTAATCTGGAAACATGTTTGAAAATGTAATATTTTTGAAAGTGAGTGGACTAAGGAAGTATTTTAATGGAATTGTGTGCTAAACAGTTATGTTTTAAGAAGCTAGATAACTATAAGTATATAGAGTAAAACCACACTATTTAAATCATTGCTGAGACTTGGCACTGTGAAATCTACATTCAGTAACTATTTAGTATTCATCAGAATCCTAGTTCTATTTATTTCTTTACAAATAACGATACTGAAGTTTTGAGCATTAAAACAAGTATTTTCAAAAAGCTAATATTTGAGTTTAGAATTCCAACCCAAAACTAATTGACTCAAGAATATAAATTCTTTCTATTAGATAATACTGCTCACATATATATATTGTGGAGGTAATCAAAATAATAATGCTAATAAAAACTATCAGATTACCTATAGTTCTATTTTAAAAATAAAGATAATTTTTCATTTCTCCTTTTATTATCCAATCTATTACTTATCTTTGAATATTACAAAAATATTTATGGCTAAATGAAGTATTATATCTTAGATGCTTCTCCAAGAGTTGTTTTAATCAGTTTCAAATATATTGAGTGGTTTCATAACATTGCACTAGTCCAGATTTATTCTGAGAAATATATAATGTATAAATAACAAATGTTTTAACTGAGTATCACATTATTATACAGAAATTAGATCGGAATATAGGTTGTAAGGTAAGGCTTTGTTTTTATGTGAGACTTTACAGTAAACAAAAAAACATAGTGAACAGCATAATAAAAATGAACTTCATTATGTTATCTACTGTAATTTCTCTAGGGAAAAGAGTGTCTTGGGTAAACATAAAGTTAATATCTGTTTTTGGTCATACTGCTTTTATTATTAAATTTAGCAAATATATAAAATTGATTAAATATTTATTCCATATATAATATTTTTATTTGTATGGAATATTGAAACACAGGATTAAATCAGTGTCTGCAAGCATATATTTTCCATTTTTTGTAACCAATTTTAAAAATTGTAACAACTAAAATGAATTTTAAAACCCAATCTTAAGAAATATCTTTGAAAAGGAAAACTATACCTAACATATCTGTGGAAGGAAATGTGCTCTTTCAGGTTGGTTATGTTCAGGATCATCCTTTTAGATTTAATCAATCAAGTGTTAATATTATGTATAATGTACAAATGGAATCAATGAGGTGTGGACTGGCAGAAGGCAGTCAAAGCAGTAATATATGCATGATGCAATATATATTAGGCTATCATTTCCTTTGACTGAATGTCTCTTCTTCAACTCCTAAAATGCAATCTAGTAACCTTTCACATTTAAGAGAAAAGTGTCAGCCCTTGAGAAGTGGGCAGAAGAAAATTCTACTTGTCTGTGTCCAGATAAATTAGCCTTACTGAGAATCATTTCTGGGTGCAAACTAGGTTATGGCTCATCCTCATTTCTCATTCTCTATGTTGCGACCTATTCAAAGACATCATGTAAATGTTATTTACTGATTTGCTATAGATCACTCATGAGCTTAAGGGCTATGTCAGAGGTTGTAAAACATGTCTGTGTCAGTGCCATCTGCTAATAGCATCATTTAACCCAAGCTTAACATTTACACACTCCATCAATTGAGGGGAATGATTAAATAAATTCCTTTCGATACAAAGAGATTACAAACTCCCGGGACAAACATACCTCATTAATAAACAACACCTACGACTCCCTGTAGACTATGTGAAGCAAATGTGAAAGCCAGGGGAAGAAGTCAAAATTGAAGGCCACCTTTTAAGATCATACAAGTGGGCTTATTAACTGTTTGAAGATCTATTAATACAGATACATGTGGAGGAACAAAAGTGAGGTTAGAGCAAGATACCAGGAACTGGGGAAAGTCCTCATGCTGCTGACCCTAAGGCAGAAATTATACATTTTTTTTCTCCAGTTATGAGGTCTCCTGAAGACTACTCTCTCTTCTTTGAGTGCTTCAGAAGAGAAAGCATTGCAAGAGTATCAAAGAGAAGGGGAAATCTAGAAATTTCACTTTTTTCTGTCCAATCCACCCAAGACTTTTAACTGGATGGAAAGCTGGTCTAGAGTGCCCTCTAATGTCCTTTCCATGGGTTATTAAACTGCGGTTCAGCTTTTAAACTCAAAATCATGAAAAATTTTTGGGTTTCTGAATTGGAAAGATTCTTAACAAAGTAAACATGAAGGGATTTTCATGATTTTCTGATAAGTGGGAAATCTTCAAAACTTTTGAGTAGGTTTAGGTATGGAAGTAGCTTATGGTTGATCAGAGGGATACAGAGATGGAGGAGGAGCCATACTGTCTTCAATTCATAAGCAATATCACTGTGAAGAGATAGGCATAGGTAGCATTTGCAATGTGGCCAGTGCTAAGTGAAATATCTCCTGAAAATTAATGAGAAACTGAGCCAGACTTGCAGGCTTTACTTTAAATGTTTTTATATGTCATACAGATTTGTATTCCAGAAAAACTTTGTGTCTAATTTTCTGATCTAAGTTAAGATCCTCAGAAATTCCAACTAGAAAATTTCATACTTTAGATCTTTTTTCTTTTCCTCTATAGTTCTTAAATTTATTTAAATATATTTATTTTTCCTTCACTGTTTTAGCCTCTGGTTAACAATTTGATGTCATACCATACAGCTTTATGTGTCCTAGATGTTCCAGAAGCTAGGGGAAAAAAAATGAGAGGTTCATATTTAGGGTTGATATTTGTCATGTATGCATATAGGTATTCAAATTCTTGATGCATCAACTAATGAACAAGAGGAAAAATCACATGCAGCATGAGGTACTCATATGCCCATAACCTTGGCTAGAGACATTTTATTTTTCTAGATAATTGGCCTTATGAGGAATGGAATGGGTAATGGAGGGTGATTTCAATCTTTCAGAGCTTTAAGCTCCAATAACTAGTATACATTTAATGCTTTATTTCTTTGCAGGGAGAAAAAAAGCTAATTCTCTGAACCAAGAAATGTTGCAAAGATGGTGGTGGTAAAATGAGGTACTTTAAGAAGAGAAAAAATATAGCCCAAAAAACTAAAAATCAGAAAACATATAGGAGACATGGATAATTCTATTCAACTCAACTCAGCTCAATAAATTATAATTTCACTGGGAAAGCATACAAGGAGATTATTAGCTGAGAATAACAAAGCTAATACTCATTGGAATAAAAAATAAATGATTATGAATATATACAGAAACTGGCCTTTTTGTAATTATGATGATCCCTGTTTTGAGATTTTCATTAAAAATCAACACGGTCATGTGTACTTGCGTAAATACTTAATATCCCAATATTTGGCACTTCTGATCCTAGATTTCCACGTCATTATGAAAACTTTTCATAAACCCTGATTTAAACCAAATTACGAGTTGTGGCCATATATTGTAATTTCTGAACACCAACAATGATACCATTCTAAATTTCAGATACAAATTAAGTGTTAACTAGACCAACTCGTCTATTACCCAGGAAAAATTCAGGAAAAATATTTAACTTTGAGGATATAGAATGAGAAATGAAGGAAAGCAAATTATAGGAATCATAAATAACTTATTAATCTCATCGTAAGGTCAGTTGCAAATGAGTTGAGCCTAAAGGGCTGTGTGAAGGGATGACAACAAAGATACCCTTGCCGTTTTCTCTCCTCATCTATAAATAATGTAAGAAAGCAGGTTTTTTGTTTGCTTGCTGGTTTTGTTTTTTTTAAATTCCAAACGTAGTTTAAAGCAGACTGTGATTGTAATGTATGAAAATAAAGTTACTAGGATATGAAAGTGGTTTCATGGGAAGTTTAAAAACTAGAAGGAACATAAGACCTCTAACAAACTATAACCACTGCTAAGTAATTTTTTATTGAGTTATAATTAATATATTAATTTCAGGTGTACAAGAGTGCCATTTTATTTTTATACATTAGGAAAGTGTTTTAAAAATACAGTTATTTGCAGGATTTTTAAGAATTGTTGATTGTTGTGTATTTGGATATATAATAATATATATACCAATTACTCACATGTATGATTCTTTATATATTCAAAGTTAATAAATTATATAAAAACGAGTATATAGAGTTCCAGTTGTGGCTCAGCAGAAACAAATCTAACTAGTAGCCATGAGGATGCAGGTTTGACCCCTGACCTCACTTGGTGAGTTAAGGATCCAGCTTCGCTGTGAGTTGTGATGGAGGTCACAGACACAGCTTGGATCTGGCATTGATGTGGCTGTGGTGCAAGCTGGCAACTATAGCTCTAATTCAATCCCTAGCCTGAGAACTTCCATATGCTACAGGTGCAGCCCTAAAAAGACAAAATTTTATATACATATATATTATTCAACTAAGTACTACTCTTTTTATGGCTTCTTCATTTGTTGTCCCAATCTTTCATTACAATTTTATGAAATTCCATATATGAGCCAGGCAAAGAATACATGTTTTTCACTGGGAATATTTTAAAGTATTATAAAATCCACAAAAAACAAACACTGGAGAGGGTGTGGAGAAAAGGGAACCCTCCTGCATTGTTGGTGGGAATGTAAATTGGTATAACCACTATGGAAAACAGTATGGAGGTACCTTAGAAAACTATACATAGAACATCCAGATGACCCAGCAATCCCACTCTTGGGCATACATCTGGACAAAACTTTCCTTGAAAAAGACACATGCACCCACGTGTTAATGAACATGTAACACTGTTCACAGGAGCCAAGACATGCAAACAACCTAAATGTACATCGACAGATGACTGGATTAAGAAGATACGGTATATATACACAATGGAATACTACTGAGCCATAAAAAGAACAAAATAATGGCATTTGTAGCAACATGGATGGAATTGGAGACTCTTATACTAAGTGAAGTTAGCAAGAGAAAGACAAATACTATATGATATCACATATCTGGAATCTAATAAACTGCACAAATGAACTTTTCCACAGAAAATAAACTCATGGACATGGAGAACAGACTTGTGGTTGCCAAGGGGATGGGGGAGGGAGTGGGATGGACTGGGAATTTGGGGTTAATAAATGTAAACTATTGCCTTTGGAATGAATAAGCAATGAGATCCTGCTGTGTAGTACTGGGAACTATGTATGGTGACCTGTGATGGAGCATGATAATGTGAGAAAAAAGAATGTATACATGTATGTGTAACTGGGTTACCTTGCTGTACAGTAGAAAACTGACAAAACACTGTAAATCAGCTATAATGGAAAAAATAAAAACAATTATAAACAAAAATTTTTTTTTTTGCCTTCTGTCATTTTAGGGCCGCACTCGCAGCATGTGGAGGTTCCCAGGCTAGGGGACTAATTGGAGCTGTAGCCACTGGCCTATGCCGCAGCCACAGCAACGCAGGATCCAAGCTACGTCTGTGACCTACACCACAGCTCACGGCAACACCGGATCGTTAACCCACTGAGCAAGGCCAGGGATCGAACCCGCAACCTCATGGTTCCTAGTCAGATTCGTTAACCACTGCGCCACGATGGGAACTCCCAATAAACAAAAACAATTAAAGTATTATAAGTACATATGTAGAAGAATTCATTTTTCAGTTTGATCCTTTACTTGAATCATTTCAGTGACTTGAGATGTAAGATTTGACAGTTCTGGAATTCTTATGCAGATATGCCCTTTTCATAAAAAGTTGGTTCATGGTAAAGAACAAAGACCACAGACTTCTGATTCAACTAGAGGAGTGTCTGAGTTCCACCTCCTCATAATTATGTGAGATATACTGTGTAGAGCCCACTGTGCACTGTAGATATTAACAAAATGATAGATTTCATTGCCGTTTCAATTTCTTTGGAATTGGACATTTTCCTTCAGTACATGCTTCCACATTACAGATCAGCAGACTGAACAAATGTGTGTGCATATATTTGAGTTTCTCCACACCCATGTTTGGTCCTAACACAACAAAATTGGAGTTTGTTAACATAAACTGTGTCCATCAGATCATTTACTATCAGAAGTTTACCTAAGGAAAATAAAGCTTATAGACAATTTCACTTTTGGAAATAACTGTCCTCATCATTCATATCTTTGGATACACTGCAAGAATTTTAATCATGCCGTCCTTCTGAGATTTCTGCTATCTGTCCTACTAATAGCTTATGCTCCAGCTGTTTGATAAATGAAAGGCCATTAGTCATGAAGCACTCTACTCCAGAATCAACCTTTAACTGGTATCTGAACTCTTTTATCTGGAAGTCAGCATAACATCCATATCATAGCTTTAGTCTCAGCATCTTTATCTGTATCATGGACATATTATTTTCATTTTACTGTGTTTTTTTCCTCCAAACAAAAACAAAATTACACCCTAGGACATGAGCACTTGTTCTTTTTCATTAAACAGAAAGTGATGGAAAAGAAAATTGACTTTCACAATGGAAGCTGAGCGCAAACTCTGATTTCTGGAATTCTTAATGAAAAATTTACAGTATTACACTAGTTGTGAATTCATAGTCTCTATTTGAATGATGTAATGGGGAAGTTACTTTAACTCTTTTTCCTCAAGGTAGAATTATTTATTTATCTACTGTTATATATTTTAAAAATGACCCACCAATCTACTTTTTCTAAGCTCAGGCAAACACACACACACACACACACACACACACACACACACAAAATGTGGCATTCTAACTGACCAATTTTGATGACTTGTTACATTATCCTCCCACCCCACCATAGTATTAATTCACACTTATTTTCTTAGTCATCATTTTGCTTCCTTGGAGCTTTAAAACTTTGATTCCCTTAATAACTGTCTCATATTCACTGATTCTTATTACCATGACCAAAATTCATCCTTCTGCAACCTTGAGCACTACTTTCATTTGTTATTCATTCAATATTCATTGTATCTATTGTAATATGAATCATGTTTAACTTCTTGCAGCAGACTCAATGTGTATGGTAAATTAGATCCTTGGGGGAATGTACAATGATTTGAAAAATAAAACTGACTAATATGACCTTCTTTGAATCTCCTAGGCCAGTGATTTTCAGCTTTATCAGATACACCTCTTTTTTTAAAAAAAAACTTACTACTTGCAGTAAAATCCATAGATGATATAGCTTACTTGCCTCATAAAAAAATAAATACAATGTCTTTAATGCAGAAGAGAAATAGAAGGAAATAAAGTTATAATAAAATAATTTGTATTTTAATACACAAATACTCAGCCTTACATTTCTAGAAAAGACTGACTCTAGACATAAGACAGATGCTCAAAGATAAGCACACTCACTTGGAATCCAATCCAATCATTAGACATGCAGACTGATAGTGCTGTGTTGTATTAAATTAGCAGCTCTATGCTTAAGCAACTATTGCACAGGTAACTAATACACACATAACATTGCCATCAATGATATAATTTCTATAGTAGTGAACAACTCTTTAAAAAGATCTTAATATCAAAAAAGAAAGTGCAATAGACTTTACTTAGTAATTGCCTTTTCTGGAAAGTTCAGTGTATATTAAACCTGTGCTACTTCTATTGAAAATTACTGTGAGAGTCTAGGAGAATAGTAACTTAACTGCAATGTTACAGATTAACAATCTCTAAACCTCTAAAAATAAATTTAACAATTTTGCTGAAATTCTGTTGGTTATGAAAGTTGTTCTAAAAATTCTGATTCTTTTAAACTAAGTAATATTTAATCAAATTTAAATTTTCCTTTTTTGAATACAGAAACAACGTAAAAAAGTTTATAAGCTATTGATTAATTTAAATATTTGCCACTTTCAAAATAAAAGTGCAAAATATAATTTAAAACATACAATAATTTACCATGTCTATTTTAGACTCATTTAAAGGGCTCTCAGAGGAATAAGTCCTGCAAATATACCTTTGGGCCAATAGTGGGTCACATAGTCCAGAAAGTAGTGGTTTCCCAAAAATACAATTAAAATTTATTTATTTTTCTGGTGGACATACAATCCATTAAACACCATATAGTGTAGGCAATACCTTCAGTTGCTTTTTTTTAGTATCCCAAGTTAATTCCATTACTCTAAGTACATATTCATCACAATTTTAAAATGCATTTAAATAACAAAACCTTCATTTACAAGGCAATATTATAGGCAGACAGAGTCACAAGCCACAGTATTTTGAGTAAATGCTTTAATAACGGAATGTATAGTGAAAAGCTTCTACTGAATTCCTTTATCCATTCTCTTAATAGACTCAAGGTTGTTATATGCCAAGAAAGCTCTTGTAATATAATTTCAACAAAACAAAGCACTTTTAAAAACTTACTTTTTAAAGAGAATTTAGCTTATTAAGTTGTATCAGTTCTTTGTGTTATTTGCAATTTACAGCTGACAAACATTTTCCACATTACTCAGATGAAACTGCTAATCTTTGTGAAATGAAGGTCAGCAGCTTTGTTGAAGTTTGCAGTCAAACTCCTCCAGAAAAATGTAACTATACCAATGAGGACTGCATGACTCATTACAGACTTATAATTAATAAAACTGCCAAAGATTACAATAACATTTTTCTGCCACATATATTGGTACAATGTTAGATTTTATGAGACTGAACTTTGATTTTAACTGCTTCATAGCCTCTTACCACACTTCTGGCACCGAGAGGCAAACCTGATCATAAAAATTTATCCTTCCACTGTAGTTGGCCTAGGGTGAGAATCCCAGCTTAGGGTACTCTTGGCCTTTATCAAAGAAAATTTCATTCTACAAGTGGCAAAAAGTCCTATCCTCAGCCACATGGCTCCAAAGCATGCACATGGGAATAGGAGCCCCAGCAAGCTATTATGAACAAGGGCTTTTCTCTAATGAGTTTATTCACTGAATCCTCAAGACATATAGACCCTAAAAAAGGAAGGCAAAAGTCTGAGTCCTGCTGCTACCATCTTTCAACCCCACTAACTTTTCAGAGAACTCGAGAAAAGCTATATAATGGTCTGCGGTAATGTTAACTCTATCACAGAAAATTAAAAGAAACAATTTCTATTAAGTTAACTTTAAAAGAACAATTCCTATTAAGTTAATCTTTAACTTAAAAAACAATTTCTATTAAGTTAATTTTTAACTTAATATTAAAATATTAATTTAACTATACTCTAGAGAGGTCATAATTAAATGAGCATATATTATTTTAGAGGACAAAGCAGACACGATAATAGCTGTAGTCCCATTCTCAAGATATTTCCATTCTAGAGAGAAAGAGATACAAACATGTTTTCAGCAGAAGTAAATATAGGATTTCTGAAGAGGGAGAGAATATTAGTGTCAGGAGTGTTACGAAGAAGTATCATCTTATAGAAGAATGATTTCAGAATGTGAGATGAAGAATACATCACAACAAGCAGAAGTAAAAGCAACTGCAAAGTAATGAACTAGTGCCAAACTAATAATTAGAAAATATAATCTGAAAATATGTCACAGTGTAAGCTGAACTATATAATAACTATAAAATAAAACACATGGTTACTACATACCTGAAGACTGGTATGAGAATATTGAAAAGTTAAACTACAAGGGAAAATTGTGATCTTCTCTAAAGTTCCACTGAGAAATTGAACATAATCGTTGTTATCCTTTAAGGGAAGTTACTAAAGGTTTTCAGGAGAATGATAAATAAGAACACAACTGTGTGGAGATTTGGAATTGAGACAGCTATGACTGGTTGTGTAAAGGAGTAAAAAATATTATATTGACATAAGGTTGACTTCATAAATAAGGGAGTGGAATTGTGTGTTTAGCCTAAACAACTTTTCAGGTCCCTTTTAAACTTAAATCTATAATTCCATCGTCAAGAGCAATATTTGTCTTCTAATACACCAACCCAGTGTTGACTTTTACTAATTCTAAGTGGCTTGCATCTAAGGTTGTGTGACTGGTGTTGGAAGTATCCATTTGTTTCAATACTGCTCTATGTACTGGGTCTAATCAGGCTCCTAATCTAGTGATAAGTGACAAATCTTTATTCAGTAGACTGAAATTGGACTCAGATTAGTTTTGGTTAGTATTTGTCCCATCACGCATAGCTAGTTCCTTCATAAACTCAATTGATGATGCTGACAGGGCAGCCGATTAAAGTACGGTATTGATCTTTACACTAATGTGACTTCTAAAAAGGGAAACATATGTGTATTCAATAATGGATAAGAAAGCCAACGCATACCTTTCCATCATTGCTCAATGAACAAGGTGACTTAGGTATTCTCATTGTAAAGGGAGTAGAGAAACATAACAACAAATATACACTTTAGGAAACTAAAGAGAATTAAAGACACAGTACTTGGTTTCTGACTAAGAACTGTATTGCTGTTATTATTACATTTTCAGAAGAAAAGAAAATGGAATAAAAGGTAAAAAAGCAACACGTAAATAAATTAACTGCCTTTACTTAGAGAGTCAGATTTGAATTATTGAGAACAGTCTGTCAGATGATGTGCATTTCCAGTTTCTTAACAGGTAAAAATTTAAAATGAAAATATTTTCACTTAATGATATTTATGTTGCTTTTGTACAAATGACAGGTAAATCATTATATATATTTTTAGAAAGCTATATGTACTTGCTTTTCTACTACCTCCTTAAATGTCTTCAATCTCGCTTTTCACACCCTCTGTCATCAGAGACAATATAAAGAAATCATATCCATTCACTTAAGAACAATTAAGAAATGACAATAAAAGATGCTAAGTAAATAGAAGGCTGCAGCTTTAATGAGGATTTACTGTTTCATTATATGGATTCAAGTTTAAAAACCATCACATAGTAATTAGCTGTGTAATAGTGGACAATTTCCACATCTGTAGAGTGAGAATTCTGAGCTAGATTTTTCAAAATCCCTTTCTAGTTTTACCATACCAGGAATTATTTTTGTCTATAAAATTGTGGTCATATTTCTTTTTTATTTCCACACTTCTTCCTTTCCCTCACCTTTAATACCGAACTGTTGACTCACTTCTTGTTCCACTCAAGAGGTATCTGCCACATTTATACCTTCTCTGTCTTTTCCTCACTCCAACATCTTGAATTATGATTCACTTCTCTCCAATTACACTGACATATCTTTAGTTCAAGATGCTGTAAATTGTAAGAACCAGAGTCTCTAACACAATGCATATAAAATGGAGATCACTTCATTTTTCTGATTAGTGTTAGCAACTTTATGTTTGAGCCACAATCTATAAGAAGAGACTTGATTTAACTCTATTTCACTCTTATCCAATAATTTTTTGGGCCAAATCTGATGCTACCGAATACAAAGCCATCTTTGAGCCCAAATAGCACTGGTAGCCAAATACAGTTCATTGACATGTAAGGTCTGACTCTCCCTCTTATCTTTCCACACCTTGTCTCTTGTGTTATTGCTGTCCCTTGTAAGAAAGAGTGGGAGCAGTATCATGTTTCACAGCCAAAGGTTACATATTCATACATTATGGAAGAATATTCATAAGACTCTCATGTAGATCGCATGCAATCAAGTGTTCTACCTCACAATGAAGTAAAAGGAAAAAAAAAATACAGTAAAGAGTCCAAAACTGTAAAGAGTTTGTGATTTTACCCTACTTCTAATCTAACAAGACTGAATATTGGCAGAAGATACAAGACTTCTGGTATAGAAACAAATGATTTTATTACTCATAGTACAGCAGGCAACATAAGCTTCTGTATGTATCAGTCCTTCTTGTCCACGGGGACAAGGTGGAACGCAGCTGCTACTGTGCACATAGTGGGTTTGAGCCATATAGCTAAGCTTAAGAAACCTCTGTCTTTTAAATGAGTTCCATATAAACCTTCCAGGTCTTAGTCATAGAGGGTAACATTAAACAAATATGGCCATATCCTGGAGAGAGACACCATCTCTATCTTCCAAGGCTGTTTGTTAGGAAAAAAAAAATACCTTGAAAACAGTTTGGAACAAAAAGCTGTTGCAAAATATACATAAATGTGAGAGACCAATGGAGAACTATCTCCCAACAATGAAAAAAATCCTAGTGGCTAATATTATGTGAACTATCCTATCTCCCAGTCACATAAGTCAATCTATGTTTTCAAAGGCTGTATGAATAAAAGGTCAGAAAGAGGCTCAGAATTAATACTCTGTGAACTCTCTTCACAGACACAACATGTGTAGAGTGGGAAGAAAATATTCTCCAGCAAAAGCAGGAAATGTTTCAGAGAGTTTAAAACATTTAACCTGAAGAAAAAAATGTTTTTGTAGGGAGTATATTAGTGGTTTATTTTTAAATGTTGGGTGAATTCAGAGTAGAAGGATCACTTATTCAATTTCACTGTGGGACAGATTTTTGTTCAGTATTGGGAGGTAGATCAAAACTTAATGCATGGCAGAAAATATCCATTGTAGTTTACGTATGTATCTGATTTAAGGTTCATTGCAGCCCCATAGCTAGACATTATCTTATTTCTTATTCACTGCACTGCCTCTTGAAAGAAAAAATGCCCCTCTAAAAATTAATATTCCCAAGAATTGAGCATAAGTCCTCAGAAGAAATTGCAAATTTGAAGGTTTTTAAATTTTAAGCAACATCCTTAGTGAACAGGGGCTAGGAAGAAGGAGATATGAACTCTATGATTCTTTATTTGCCATTAGTATCTTACTCATCATTGTTCAGAAGACCTATAATTACTCATAAACTGATACATTTTTTAACTATAAAATAATTCCTAAGCTAACTGTGGTGTAATATTTCCAAATGCACGACTTTGAATACTTTAAAAGCATAAAAGGTGAATATAAAAATTTTAATAACAAAACTATTATATCTGTTAACATAAAAATAGCTGCCCAGATTTCCTCGTCAAGGAAATTGACTTCTCCAATACTCAAAGTTAGTAGTGTATCAGGATCAAAATAAACTTAGAAATGCTGAGATCTCATATATTTTATAGGACAAGGTATCTTAAATATTGTTATATATTTTAAAAATAAGAATAACAAAAGCCATAAAAATGCATATTGATTTATATATCCAAAAAAAACTAAGTAAATCAATATAACTGAATGGAGAGTGATAAGTAACAGCCAACAATTCCAGAGGAACCTGTTTGCAGATACTGAAACACATCACTCTTATGTTACCCTTCTCTCCTGCATGTCCCTTCTAAATTTCTCACCACTTTGAAACACCCTCTGACAGATCATAATAATAAGACTGATGCTTTCTAACTGATTCCAGTTTCCTGATGCCATGTACACTGGAAAATGCCCTAAGGGGAGATGTTTCAGTCATTTGGATTTCACCAAATGTAGTTCCTTTGTTTCATAGGTTGAAATTTCTTCAGTTCCTGATTGTACACCATGACCAAGTGGGATTCATCCCAGGTTCACAAGGATGGTTCAACATACACAAATAAATCAACACCATATACCACATTAACAAAAGAAAAGTCAAAAACCACATGGTCATCTCAGTAGATGCAGAAAAAGCATTTGACAAAGTCCAACATCCATTCATGATAAAAACTCTTACCAAAATGGATATAGAGGGAACATATCTTAACATAATAAAATCTATTTATGACAAACCCACAGCAAATATAATACCCAATGAAGAAAAGCTAAAAGCCTTCCACTAAAATCTGGAACAAGCCAAGGATGCCCACTCTCACCACTGTTATTCAACATATTACTGGAAGTACTAGCCACAGCAATCAGACAAAAGAAATAAAAGTATCCAAACTGGAAGAAAAGAGGTAAAATTGTTACAGTATGCAGATGACTTTATACTCTATATAGAAAACCCTAAGGACTCAATCCAAAAACTACTCAAACTGATCAACAAATTTAGCAAAGTAGCAGGATATAAGATTAACATTCAGAGATCAGTAGCATGTCTGTATACTAACAATGAAATATTAGAAAAGGAATATAAAAATACAATATCTTTTAAAATTGCACCCCAAAAAATCAAGTACCTGGGAATAAACCTGACCAAGGAGGTGAAATATGTATATGCTAAGAACTATAAAACATTAATCAAGGAAATTAAGGAGGATTCAAAGAAATGGAAAAATATTCCATGCTCCTGGGTTGGAAAAATTAACATTGTAAAAATGGCCATACTACCCAAAGCAATCTACAAATTCAATGAAATCCCTGTCAAATTACCCATGACATTTTTCACAGAACTATAACAAACAATCCAAAAATTTATATGGAACCACAAAAGACCTAGAATTGCCAAAGCAACCCTGAGGAACAAAAACCAAGCAGGAGGCATAATGGTCCCAGACTTCAGGCACTATTACAAAGCCACAGTAATCAAGACAGTGTGGTACTGTTACCAAAACAGACAGACAGACTAATGGAACAGAATGTAGAACCCAGAAATAACCTAGACACCTGTGGTCAATTTTCTTCAACAAAGGAGTCAAAAATATAAAATGGGCAAAAGACAGTCTTTTCAGCAGGTGGTGCTGAGTAAACTGGACAGCTGCATGTAAATCAGTGAAACTGGAACACATCCTCACACCATGCACAAAAATAAATTCAAATTGGCTTAAAGACTTAAATGTAAGACAAGACACCAACCAACTCCTAGAATAGAACACAGGCAAAAACATTCTCTGACATCAGTCTTACAAATGTTTTCTCAGGTCAGTCTCCCAAGGCAACAGAAATAAAAGCAAAAATAAACCAATGGGACCTAATCAAACTGACAAGCTTCTGCACAGCAAAGGAAAGCATAAAGAAAACAAGAAGACAATTTACAGAATGGGAGAAAATAATTTCAAATGATGCAACTTACAAGGGTTTAATCTCTAAATTATACAAACAATTTAATACAACTCAAAAGCAAAAGAACCAAAAACCCAGTGGAAAAATGGGCAAAATAAACATTTCTCCAAAGAAGAGATACAGATGGCCAACATGTACATGAAAAAATGCTCAACATCACTGATTATTAGAGAAATGCAAATAAAAACTACCAGGAGATAAGACCTTACACCAGTCAGAATGGCCATCATTAATAAGTCCACAAATAACAAATGCTGGAGAGGGTGTGGAGAAAAGGGAACCGTCCTGCACTGTTGGTGGGAATGTAAAATGTTACAAACTACTGAAACAGTATAGAGGTACCTTAGAAAACTTTATATAGAATGACCATATGACCTAGCAATCCCACTCTTGGGCATACATCTGGACAAAATTTTCCTTGAAAAAAAGACATGCACCCTCATGTTCACTGTGGCACTATTCACAATAGCCCAAGTATGGAAACAATCTAAATGTCCATTGACAGATGAATAGAATAAGAAGATGCGGTATACATACACACTCACATACACGCACGGGCATGTGTGTGCGCGTGTGCAATGGAATACGACTCAGTCATAAAAAAGAACAAAATAATGCCATTTGGAATATGGATGTAATTAGAGACACTCATACTAAGTGAAGTAAGTTCAGAAAGAGGAAGACAAACACCATATGATTTCACTTATATCTGGAATCTAATATAGGGCACAAATGAACGTTTCCACAGAGAAGAAAATCATGAACATGGAGAACAAACTTGTGGTTGCCAAGTGGGAGGGCGAGGGAGTGGGATGGACTGGGAATTTCATCCTAACAGATGCAAACTATCATGTTTGGAATGGATAAGCAATGACATACTGCTGTATAGCACGGGGGACTATATCTGGTCACTTATGATGGAGCATGATAATGTGAGAAAAAGAATGTATATATGTATGTGTGAATGTGTCAACTTGCTATACAGTGGAAAATTGAAAGCATACTGTAAAACAGCCATAATGGAAAAAAATAAAAAATTATTAAAATTAAAAAAAGATATTAAAAAAGAAATTTCTTTAGTTTCTGAATGATTTTATTACTCTTCCATGTTTTTTAATAGCTGCTTTTTTGAATTTTGTGCAGCATTTCTATGTCAAAAGGATTAGTCTGGAGTTCCCATTGTGGCTCAGCAGTAATGAGTCTGCCTAGTATCCATGAGGATGTGGGTTCAATCCCTGGCCATGCTCAATGGGTTAACATCTAGTGTTGCCATGAACTGTGGTGTAGGTTAAATACGCGGCTTGGATCTGGTATTTCTGTGTCTGTGGCTGTGGCCAGCAGCTCCAGCCAATTTGACCCCTAGCCTGGGAACTTCCATATGCCACAAGGACAGCACTAAAAAATTGTTTTAAATAAAAAATAAAAAAAGAAGGGTTAGTCTAAGACTGCCATTATGTGAGCAGAAACTCTCTTGCATATATTTCACGAGTTTTCACTGCAATAACATCAAATACATAGTTTACTCAGTTTTTACTCAATTTCGAATATTTTTTCAACTAACATTATGTTTATTTAAATTATTAAGTCTGTAAGCTATTTCATGCACTATTTTAATGTAACAATTTCTCTAATATTTAATGATTATCTTATTTTTAGTTTCTGTTTTGCTTTGATTTGTGGTATAAGGTCAAAGACTAAAAACTGCACAAGGTATTTCCCCCTTATTTTTAATTCCTTATCAATATTAGCCCTTCTTACAGCCAGTGTACTCCCCATAACTTATTCAACAAATATCTAATTCACATTAACTCATGTGCATGGTTCATACCATTTCTCCCATTCAGGAACTCTTCTCAGCTTCTTAGTACTCACATGAGACTATCTCTTCATTCAGATACATTTTAAACACTCTATTTTTAACTAGCTTTTACTAACAATACAATTATTTTATTCATTACAATTTAGTAATCATTTTTTTAAAAGGTTATTTGGTAACAAGACTCTTTAGAAAAACATACACTAAAACAAAATCATTCAATTATTATTTTTGTTTGTAATATAGCATTTATTTTCCTAGTACTTGTGAAACTTTGAGCAACTTTGGAATTGATATTTTATCTCAGTTTATGTGGAAACCACTTTCTATTTCTATAACAAAGATCAACCTCATATCAACCCCTGTGATCATAAAAAAATCTATAAAACAACATCAAAAAGTAAAAGTATCACCTCACACCAGTTAGAGTGACTTTCATCAAAAAGTCTGCAAAGAATAAATGCTGGAGAGGAGATAGAGAAATGGGAACCCTCCTATGCTGTTGGTGGGAATGTAAATTGGTAAAACCACTATGGTGAAGAATATAAAGATTCCTTAAAAATCTAAATAAATAACTACTGTATGATCCAGCAATCCCACTGCTGGGAAAATGTCTGGAGAAAACCATAATTGAAAAAGGTATATGCACCTCAATGTTCACTGTAGCACTATTAACTCTAACCAAGACATGGAAACAACCTAAATGTCTATCGACAGAGAAAAGGATAAAGATGTCGTACATGTATTCAATGCACTCAGCCATAAAAAAGAATGAAATAATGTCATTTGCAGCAGCATACATGGACCTAGAGATTATTATACTAAGTGGAGTCAGAGAAAGATAAATATTATATGGCATCACTAATACTAGGAATCTAAAAATACGATACAAATGAACTTATTTACAAGACAGAACCAAACTCACAGACTTTGAAAACAAGCTTATGCTTACCAAATGGGAAGGGAGAGATGGACTGTGAGTTTAGGATTGATGTATGCACATTATTGTGTATAAAATGGATAGTTAACAGGGATCTGCTATACAGCACAGGGAGGTCTCTTTAATGTTCTGTTATAATCTATATAGGAAATAAGAATGGATATATGTTCATGTATAACTGATTCACTGTGCTGTAAGCCTGAAGATAATACAATATTGAAAAATCAACTATACCCTAATAAAATTTCTCTAAAAGTAAAGAGAAACTAAATTTACAGTGTTCTATCCATTGTAGAAATTTATTTCAGTTATATTTACAGGTTAACTTGCTAAAAACAATCTTACCAGTGAAAAATAAATCAAAGTCTACCTTGTTTTTAATGACCTGGGGAAAGAACAATGGTTCATGAAGTAGAAAGAGCGAAAATTCATCATATTCATCTGACAAAATCTTTTGAAAGAATGGATCAACTTAATAGGATTTAGCAGGTCATGAACATTCAACATACTAAATGTTGCATAATTTTTAGTCAATGCAAAAAATAACAAAAACTAATTTTATATCTATAATAAAATTGCACCAAGAAATCTTCATTGGTGTCAGGCAAGATAGTGTAGGACCCTGTCATGTTTGTTGAGATCTTTCACTTAAGTATGCTTTATGCATTATTGATTTTTTGGTTGATAATTTTCAATTTCCATGAGGTGTAATTGTAGATCTTGAGTTCTTCTCAGGTGGACATTTTTCATTTTTGATACTGACTTTTCTTTCTGTCATGAACAGGAAAAAGACATCATTTCACTAGAGCCAGTGCAAATGTTCCTGGAAGATGGGATTCACAAAGGTGCAAGGAATTAATACTAAAAATACCCTTTTGTCTTTCTTCATTGTTATCTCTCAAAATGTCAAAGTTGTTTACCCTTGTCCATGGTTGTGTAGCATGAGATTATCTCTCTCACATAGAAGAAGTAGACTTTTTAAAAATTCACCTGACTTACGCTTGAGATTGTTGAGGAAATTTTTATCACAAAGAAAGTGCACTACCTTCACAATATTTGAGAAAACTTTAGGAATGGGGGTCAAAATACAAAATGAATCTAGAAAAAAATACCAACCTCTGTATGGACTTCAACAAAAAGCATCGTTTTTATCTCATGGGAGAAATTTCAATGAAATATATTGCATGGTGGGATTTACCCTCTAGCCATCATTCCTCCAGTAATTCAATAATCATTCATGGGGCACAGGCTGTGAAAAGCACTGTGCTAAGTGTGGGAATAGATAATAAAAAAGCGATGGTTCTTGCTCTCAAAGATCTCACAGTCTAGCAGACCATGCAGGTTAAGTGCAGCGCGATATAGTGATTACTATTCCTCTTCATATATGAATTTCATATAAAGCAAATTTGCAAAGTCACCTAATAAATCAGATGTTTTAAGGCTGGGTTGAACCTTAATAATTCCTTGTACCAATTCTCAAAAGTGTAGGTACATTGAAAATATAAGTAATTATAAATTTTCCCTACAAGTGATTTGGACCGAATTACATATAAGGAAGATTAGAGATTTCAAACCATATGTTTAAAGTTTTGGTTGACTGTGAGCTCTGTAGCTCTCTTTAAAAATGCTTACTGTGAATTTTTTTCTTGCTTCTATTGAATTTAAAATATTATCTACTACAACTTGTTCCTCTATGGATGAACATTAGAAAAATGGCATTGTTCTTTAAGGTGTAGTTAAACAAATGTGCTTATTTTTACAAGAAGATAAGCTACTTTGTATAATATAAGTTTGGCAGTAAACAAGCATATGTGCTGACAAAATAAATTTTCTATAAAAATAAAACTGAAGGAGGCATCTGCTTCAAACATATGAACAAAAGAATTATTCTCTGGAAATTAACTGAAATTTATACTGTTATAAGAGTTTTCCCAAGTTATCTTTTTTATTCTGTAGTTTTATAAAATTATTTTTCCATAATGAAATCAATATTAAGTTAATTAATAGTAAAGACTGAAAATAATGTGATGTTATTTTTTCAGGATTACTTTATTCTTTTATTATGAGCACGTTATATGTACAGTGTACACAAGTATAAAACTTTTAAAATATAATATTGAGAATACTCTCACAGCATAGCCAAGCACTTAAAATGATGATGAATTTATTTCAAATGTTTTCAAGTATACTTTTTAATGAAATTTAAGGCCACATAAAATTGTTTTAGGGAGTTCCCATCATAGTTCAGCGGAAAGGAATCTGACTAGCATCCTTGAGGACACAGGTTCAATCCCTGGCCTTGCTCAGTAGGTTAAGGATCCAGTGTTGCCATGAGCTGTGGCGTAGGTGAGAGATACAGTCTGGATCTGGCATTGCTGTGGCTGTGGCATTGGCCAGTGGCTACAGCTCCAATTCGACCCCTAGACTGGGACCTCTATATGCCATGGGTGCCGCCCTAAAAAGACCAAAAAAAAAAAGTAAATAAATACTGGAAAACTAAGTAGCAAATATGGGGAGATATTTTAATGAACAAACAATTACAAACTACTGATAGCATTGACATTCTGACTAACGTTTTTGGAAAAACAAACTGGAATGTTAGAAGATATACAAATATTCACATAATGATTCAGTTATGTTTTCCCTAATAATTTAATATAAGAAAATAATTCAACCTAAGTAAAAAAATACTGTACAGATATTCATTTTTAATTAAATATAAGAATCAGAATTGGAAAATACTAATGCTAATAATGAAATATGCTGTGAGTACTGAGACTCGGAATCATAAAGTTTGTGTCAAAACATTTTTAGACATTCTATGAAATAAAAGAATATAAATATAAAAGAGAATTAAAAACAAGAACTTTATAACTCTAAAACACTTGTTTGTTTATGTAGGCACATTAAAGATCATGTTTCTGATTTAAAAGTCTCTTACTTTTATACTAAATTTTTTCTTTTTCTTGATAAAGAGAACTAGTTGTGGTGGGGATGATAGCACCAATAACATATTAGTAGTAGAAGCATCAATTATTGAAGTTCTTTGTTGAATAGTTTCAATATAAGAAAACATCTGCTAGTAAAAAAGTTTAGATGGAATGTTTAACATTATAAAGTACTTTTTTACCGTGTGCATAGAAAATGAAAAAAAGTATTTGTTCTGCATTTGTGTAGGTACTTCTACTTGCCTCTTTTTGCTTTCTTTCTAACATGTGCATCAAAGGTATGGTAGTGCACTGAGAAAGATGCCAGATTCTCATCCAAAGGTACTTTTACACTTATAAAGGTACTGGTCCCTTCTCTTAAGGATTACACTTTGAACCCTTAATACTACACACACATACACACACACACACACTCACACACAGTCATGCAAGGTGGCAGGGTGGGTTCTCTGAATGACATACTTATTTTTCCTGAAGTATCAAGTCTCCCCAAGGCTACCTTAACACAAAAATGTATTGCTGGCAGAAATCTCTTGGGAAAACTATTGCATAATTTCTCCATCATTTTGGAATAACTTTTTGCATGTCCTGTCTAGTCTGGGAACCTACCTATTGTAACTTGTAACTTTCTGGCATCTAAAATTGTGACTAGCTAAAGACAGAGTTCAAATACAAACAAAAATTCATTAGACAGTTACTGTACTGCAGACAAAGATTTTACTATCTCCTAACAACTTATTTTTCTTTATGATATAATATATATAATATTGTTTCCTTCTCTCACATTCCTTTTTCCTATACTTTTTAATTAAAATAATTTTTTAAATTCAACAACCTTTTGATTGGGTAATGCTGTTACAAAGGAATAATATGGACCATTTTATTACTTAGATATCTCATATGCAACTCAACTGGCATAGATGAAGCATGGTACCTTTAAAGTCCTAGCTTTGGTACTTACTATCTGAGTGACTTTCATGAAGCTATCAGGTTTCTTTGAACTGCTATTTGCTCATCTATTCAATGGATAGATCATAATGCTTGATCTCAATACCACACTGTCTTAAGGTGAGAGTCAAAAATGGAAAAAAATTGCTACCTTTACAACTTAGTTTTACAGCAATCCTGAAGTACTTTACCATGGGATCAAGTAAAAGGCTATAGATACATAGTTTTTTTTTTTTTTTTTTTCCAGCTGGAAGGTAAAAATCTTTAAGTTCAAAATGCTGTTTAACAGCATCATCTTCATTTTGAATTCTACTTATGGAGACACCCTAACATTCATTACCCCTCCCTCTACACAATATTACTAGCTATTCAAATAATATAATAATTTATATATACCAAAGCTGAATTATTTACCTGTAATCATTTAGGTTGAAACATTTGGGTCTATATATCTTCATAAAAATGTACAATCATATTTTTACTTGCAAAATCATGTGTGAAATAAATATTCCCACCTTGATGCCATCAACATGCACCTCTTTATAGATATTTTATATGTTTCTAAAACTTAAAATGCTACATAAAATTATTCAATATAAGCCATGAAGCTCATGGATTAGGGACATACATAAACAAAATATTCATTACTGAATGTTATAAATAACAACAAAAAGAACTCTAATAAAAATAATCGTACAGATTTTCACATAAGGAATGATACATAAAGACTACAACCAATGTGGCAAAAAAAGAGAACATTATAACTGATAACACAGAAATTCAAAGGATCATAAAGATCTGCTATGAACAACTACATGCCCATAAACTGTACAACTTAGAAGTGAAAATCCTTCACTAGAATAAACCAGGAAAGAACAGAAAATATGAATAGACAAATTATTAGTAAGGATATGCATACAACTTCACTAGAGTAAATCAGGAAAGAACAGAAAATCCAAATAGACAAATTATTAGTAAGGAGATTGAATCAATAATCAAAAAACTTCCAAAAAAAATAAGTCCAAGACCAGATGGTTTCACTCACGAATTTCACTGAAACTTTAAACAAAAGAATTAACATCATTCTTTAAACTCCAAAAATCAGAGGAAGGAAAAGTCTCAAATTCATTTTATAAGGCCAGGAATTATCTTGATACCAAAACTAGACAAAGATACTACTAAGAAAAAGCAAAAACAAACAAACAAACAAAACAACAACAAAAAATACCCCAAAAAACTAGAAACCCGATGATAACAGATGTAAAAATTCTTAACAAAATATGAGCAAATCCAATTCAGCAGCACATTAAAATGATTATTCACCATGATGAAATGATATTTACCACTGGAGTGAAATGACGGTGGAAAATACACAAAACATTGTGACATCACATTAACAAAATGAAAGAATCAAGTAATCATCACATATCTGCAGAAAAAGCATTTGCCAACATCCATTTACCATTAAAAAAAAAACAAACTCTCTAGAAGTTAGTCATAGAAGAAACATATCTCAACATTTTAAGGGAATATATAACAAGCCTACAGCTAACATCACACTTAATGAAATGTTCAAAGATTTTCCTCTAAGGTAAGGAAACTGAAAAGCGTTTCCAATGTCACCACTCTAATTCAACACAGTACTAGAGGTTCTAACTTGAATAATCAGGCAAAAAAGAGAAATAAAAGCTATCAGAATTGAAAAGAAAAAAGAAAAATTGTCTCCATTTGCAAATGATATAAATTTATGTACAGAAAATCCTTAAGATTCACACAGAAAACTGTTAAATCTAATCAAAAGATGCAGTAAAATTGCAGGATACAAGATTAACAGCCCAAATCAGTAGCATTTTTATATACTAAGAGTTAATTTTATGAAAAAGAAATAAAGAAATCAATCCCAGGTCATGGGAAGGATCAAGATGGTGGAGAAGTAAGACATCACACTTACCTCCCACAAGCACATCGAAAACACAACTTCATGTAAAATGATTCATACAAAACATCTACTGAACACTGGCAGAAGAACTTAAACCTCCAAAAAGGGAAACTTTTGACATAACTGGGTAGAAAAAAAGAGAAAAAGAGAGAAAAGGAATCAGGATGAGACTAGCATGGGAGGGAGCTGTGAAAGAGAAAAGGAACCCACATCCTAGGAAGTCAGCTAACCAAAGGGGAGATCAGCCAAGATGGAAGGACCTCAAAGTTGCAGAGAAAAGTGCAGCAACTGGACTGAGAAGGGCAAGTAAAGTTAGTGCTGCATAGATCACCTGTACCACCACACTGAACACCACCCTAGATGCTAGGGTGGGAGGCTGGGCACTGAGACTTAGGCTCCTGAGGTCTGTTCCTGGGAGAGGACTAGGGTTGGCTGTCTGGGGACAACCTGAGAGGCTAAGGAGTGCTGTGTCATGGGTAGGGGAGCAGTGTGCTACGAGCTGGGGAGTAGAACGCCATGGCAGAGGGAACCTGGAGGAGGTTTGGGCCCACAGGAGAAGAAAGGTACCATTGGTGGGGAGGATGAGACATGAGGAGAGGACCACCATAGGAATCTCCCTGTGCACACACGTATATGTGCAGGCTCTCAGAAGACAGGGTGTCTCTGGCACATGCTATGGGGTGGCAAGAAACTTGCTTGGGCTATGGGAGACCAGGTGCTTCCTGTGAAGGCTACAGGTGGCCAGGCACCTCTTGTGTAGGCTAAGGGCGGTGGGAGGCTAAGTGTGACGTGGTGGCTCTAAACCCTTTTTTTTTTTTTTAATAATGTGTTTGAGTGTATATGACTACCAGGCTAAAGCAAGCAGATATAGGAAGGGTTTAATTACAGGCAGCAGGGACAGACCACAGTGGTCATCTCAGAGGCCAGAGGGAGACAGCACCTGCCACCACTGGGGGCCTGTGAGTGGGCTCCATCTGTGGCCCTAGTCACTTCAGAGACTGGAAAAAAAAAAAAAAAAGGCACTGCAATCAAGCACCACCTGCTATTGCTCTTACTCCCCTGGGAACACCCCTACCCTGCAGCTTGCACTGCGAAACACTTGGGACAGTGCCCAGATGCTTGATCACTGTCCCTTCCCAAGACCCTGGAACTAGGAACAGCTGATGTAGCACTTCCTACATGGGCTAAGTGGGACAGGGTCCCTCTTGCATGGTGTACAGGGGGCAGGGGCAAACCACTGCAGTTATCTCTGACTCTAGAGGTAGGCCCAGCCTGCTACCACTAGGGGTCCCTGAACAGGCACCACTAATGGTTACAATCACCTCAGAGAGGGCATTATGATCGAAAACTATCTGTTGTTGCTTTCACTCCCATGGGAATTCACACCCCCTGCCACTGCCACTGCTAAATGCTCTAGACACCTTGTAAATCTGCCTAAGGCTCTGAAACTAGGGCGCTGAAACTAGGAGTAGCCTGTGCCACTTTCCTGCAGGTCATTGCTTCTGTTGAGAGCCCAGCAACCAGACACTGACTACTAGCCCTACCCATTGTCTCCTTCTCCCTGGAAACACACTTAGCACCCTGGGGATATTGCCTCCTCACAGTGAAGAAAGGGACAGCAAGTATCCAAACTCCTATGCCAAAAATACAAAGGGGTGCCTTTACATAGAAGTAGCCTCCCAAGACTACAGTTTGGCTTCACTAAACTCAGAGAAAAAGAAAAACATAAGCAAGATGAAGAAGTGCAGGAACCATTCCCAGTTAAAAGAACAGGAGAATAAACCTGAAGCAGCAAACAATGAAACAGACTTCTGCAGTCTGATAGACACTGAGCTCAAAAAGGAGATGGTAAAAATACAGAAGGAACTAAGGCTGAATATCAAGGAATTAGAGCAGATAAAAGAACAGTAATGCTAATTACTTTAGAAAGGAACTAGAAAATATAAGGAGGAAAATAGAAAAATTAGAAAAAAATCATTTGCAGAGATACAAAATGAGCTAAATTTAGATACTAAAGAGCAGAATGAATAATACAGAGTAATGAATTAGTGACTTCAAAGACAGAATAATGGAAATCACCCAATCAGAACAGCAGACAGAAAACCAAGTGAAAAAAATAAGAAAGCACTGTAAGAGATCTATTAATTACCTTAAATGTCAATGGACTTAATGCTCCAATCAAAAGGCATAGAGTGGCAGGCTGGATAAAAAAGCAAAATCTTCTGTCTACAAGAGACTCACCTTAGGGCAATGGACACAGATAGATTGAAAGTGAGGGGATGGGAAGATATATTTCATGCCAATGGACAAGACAGGAAAGCAGGAGTTGCAATCCTCATATCAGACAAAATAGGCTTTAAAATGAAAGCATAAAGAAAGACAAAGAAGGACACTATTTAATGGTTAAAGGATCCATTCAAGAAGAGGATATTACAATTGTCAATATATATGCCCCTAATATAGGAGCCCCCAGATACCTATGACAAATACTAACAGACATAAATGAAGAAACTGATGGGAATACAATAAAAGTAGGAGACTTTAACACCCTACTCACATCAATGGACAGATCCTCTAGAAGAAAATCAATAAGGTGACTGAGATCCTAAGTAACACAATAGAAAAGTTAGACTTAATTGACATTTTCCGGACATTACATTCATAAAAACTGGAATATACTTTCTTCTCAAGTGTACATGGAACATTCTCAAGGAGCGATCACATACTGGGGCACAAAGCCAACCTCAACAAATCTAAGAGTATAGAAATTATTTCAAGGGTCTTTGACCACAGTTGCATGAAACTAGAAATCAAGTACAGGAAAAGAAATAACAAAAAACTAACTACATGGACAGTAAACAACATATTACAAAAAAACCAATGGGACAATGAGGAAATCAAGAAGGAAATTAAAAAATATCTGGAGACAAATTGTAATGAAGACACAACCAATCAAAATCTATGTGATGCTGCAAAAGCAGTGCTTAGAGGGAAATTAATAGCAATACAGGCCTTCCTTAATAAAGAAGAAAAATCTCAAATTGATAACTTAACCCACCAGCTAAATAAATTAGAAAAAGAAGAACAAACAAAAACCTAAAGTCAGCAGAAGGAAGGAAATCATAAAGATCAGAGAGGAAATCAATAAAACAGAGATTCAAAAAACAATAGAAAAAATCAATTAAACCAAGAGCTGGTTCTTTGAAAAGGTAAACAAATTTGACAAATCTCTGGCCAGACTCACCAAGAAAAGGAGAGAAAAAACCGAGATAAAATAAGAAATAAAAAAGGAGAAATCACAACAGATACTGCAGAAATACAAAAAAAAAAAAAATAAGAATATTATGAACAGTTATATACCAACAAATCTGATAACCTAGAAGAAATGGACAAATTTCTAGAAACTTACAGCCAGCCAAAACTGAATCAAGAAGAAATGGATCAGTTGAAGAGACTAATTACTAGAAATGAAATTGAATATGTAATAAAAACACTCCCTACAAATAAAAGTCCAGGACCTGATGGCTTCACAGGCATATTCTACCAAACATACAAAGAGGACACTATAGCCATTCTCCTTAAACTTTTCCAAAAGGTTGAAGAAGAAGGAGCACTCCCAAAGACATTCGATGATGATACCATCACCCTAGTACCAAAACCAGACAAAGATATTACCAAAAGAGAAAACTATAGGCCAATATCTTTGATGAATCTAAACGCAAAAATTCTCAATAAAATTTTAGCCAACCGAATGCAGCAATATAAAAAAAGATCATACACCATGCCCAAGTGGGACTCATCCCAGGTCCATAAGGGTGGTTCAACATATGCAAATCAATCAACATCATATACCACATTAACAAAAGAAAGGTCGAAAACCACATGATCACCTCAATAGATGAGGAAAAAGCATTTGACAAAGTCCAATATCCATTCATGATGAAAATTCCTACCAAGTGGGTATTAAAATAATAAAAGCCATTCACAGCAAACCCACAGTCAATATAATACTCAATGGAGAAAAGCTGAAAGCCTTCCCACTAAAATCTGGAACAAGACAAGGATACCCACTCTCATCACTTTTATTCAACATAGTATTGGAAGCCCTAGCCACTGCAATCAGACAAACAAAAGAAATAAAAGTATCCAAATTGGAAGAAAAGAGGTAAAATTGTCACTGTATGCAGATGACATGATACTATATATAGAAAACCCTAAGGACGCAACCCAAAAACTACCCGAACTTTTTAACAAATTCAACAAAGTAGAGAATATAAGACTAACATTCAGAAATCAGTTGCATTTCTGTATACTAACAATGAAATATTAGAAAAGGAATACAAAAATACAATACCTTTTAAAATCGCACTGGCAAAAATCAAATACCTGGGGATAAACCTGACCAAGGAGGTGAAAGACTTATATGCTGAGAAGTATCAAACATTAATTAAGGAAATTAAAGAGGGTTCAAAGAAATTGAAAGATATTCCATGCTCCTGGGTTGGAATAATTAAGATTGTAAAAATGGCCATACTACCCAAAGCAATCTACAGAGTCAATGAAATCCCTGTCAAATTACCCATGACATTTTTAACAAAACTATAACAAACAATCCAAAAATTTATATGGAACCATAAAAGACCTAGAATTGCCAAAGCAATCCTGAGGAACAAAAACCAAGCAGGAGGCATAACTCTCCCAGACTCCAGGCAATTATCACAGGGCCACAGTAATCAAGACAGTGTGGATCTCGTACCAAAACAGACAGGCCGATGGAATAGAATATAGAACCCAGAAATAAACCTAGACACCTAGGGTCAATTAATCTTTGACAGAGGAGGCAATATAAAATGGGAAAAAGACAGACTTTTCAGCAAGTGGTGCTGGGAAAACTGGACAGATGCACATAAATCAGTGAAACTGGAGCACACCTTCACACCACTCTCTTATGATGGAGCATAATAATGTGAGAAAAAGAACGTATATATGTATGTGTGACTTGGTCACCTTGCTGTACAGTAGAAAACTGACAGAACACTCTAATCCAGTTTTAATAGGAAAAAAGTACAATCATTAAAAAAAAATCAATCCCATTTGCAATAGAATCAAAACAAATAAAATGCATAGGAATAAGTGTAAGAAGTTGAAAGTTGTTTACTCTAAAACCTGTAGACATTAATGAAAGAAATCAAAGAAGGTGTAAAAAGATACCCTATATTCATGGACTGGAAAAATCAATATTGTTAAAATGTCAGTACTACCAAAAGCTATTTATAGATTCATTGCAGGTATTATCAAAATTCCAATTACGTTTTTTTGGCTGTATCTGTAGCATATGGCAGTTTCTAGGACAGGGATGGAATCCAAGCTGCAGCTGTGACCTACAACACAACTGCAGCAATGCTTGATCCTTAACCCACTGCACCTCAGCAGGAAATGTTCAATTAAATTTTTGCAGACATGTAAAAACATTCCTAAAATTTATGTGGGATTGCAAAATACCCTCAATAATCTAAGAAATCCTGAAGCAGAAAAACAAACCAGGAGACAGTACACTTTGACTTCAAGCTATAAAATCTATAGTCATCAAAACAGCATGAAACTAGTATAAAAACAAGTAGACCAATGAAACAGAATCAAGAGCCCAGAAATAAACTTAACCACATATGTTCAACTAATATTTTACAAGGAAGCCAAGAACACACAATGGAGAAAAGACAGTTTCTTCAATGAATAGCACTGGGATAACTGGATATTCAAATGAAAATGAATGAAACTGAATCTATATCTTATACCATCTGTAAAAATTAACTCAAAATGCATCAAATACTTAAATGTAAAACCTGAAACCATGAAACTCCTAGAATAAAACATAGGTATAAAGCATTGTGACCTGGACCTTGGTAATGATTTTTAAGATGTGATACCTAAAGGACTAGCAACCAAATAAAAAATAAAAAAGTGGGACTACATCAAACTAAAAAGCTTCTGCACAGCAAAGGAAGCCATGAACAAAGTGAACAGAGAAGTCATGGAATTAAAAAAAAATTTGTAAGTCATATATCTGATAAGGCATTAATATCTAAAATATATAAAGACTCATACAACTCAAAAGCATAAAATCAAACAGCCCAAATTAAAAGTGGGTAATGGACCCGAATAGACATGTCTCCACAGAAGATATACAAAAGACCAACAGATACATGAAAAGATGCTCAACATCATTAGTCATTAAATAAATGCAAGTTACAATTACTAAGAAATTTAATATTATGTCCGTTAGAATGTCTATCATCAAAAAGACAAGAGATGATAAATTCTGGAATGAATGTGGGGAAAAGGAAATCCTTTTACACTGCTGGTGGTACTGTAAATTAGTATAGCCACTCTGGAAACGAGTATGGAGAATCCACAAAAAATTAAATATAACTATAATATGATCCAGCAATTTGACTTCTGGGAATATATCCAAGGGAAACGAAAACACTGACTTGATAATCTGCACCTCCACACTCATAGAGCATTATTTTCAATAGTCAAGATATGGAAACGACCTACGTCTTCACTGATAGGTGAATAAATAAAGGAGTTGTGGTATAAAAACAGACATGGGGTATTACTCAGTTAAAAAAGAGGAAACTCCACAATGTATGACAACATGGATGGACCTTGAAGGCATTATGCTAATTAAAATAAGTCAGACAAAGAAAGACAAATGCCATATGATCTCACTCATGTGTGTGATCTCAAAAATTTTTTATAAAGCCAAACACATAGAAAAAGAGATTAGACTTGTTTTTCCCAGAGGTTGAGTGTGGGTGTAGGAGTAATTAGAGGAAGGTGGTCAAAAGGTGCAAACTCCCAGTTATAAGTAAGTACTAGGGAGCTTATGTACAACACGATAACTGTCACGAACACTGATGATTTCTAGGAAAGTTGTTTAGAGAGTAAATCCTAAGGGTTCTCCTTACAGAGATATTTTTTCCCTTTCTTTGCTTTTTCTTGTACCAATATGAGAAGGTGGATTTTTTTTTTTTTGCCTTTTGTCATTTTAGGGCCACACCTGAGGCATGTGGAAGTTCCCAGGCTAGGGGTCTAATTAGAGCTGTAGCCACTGGCCTACGCTGCAGCCACAGCAATGCAGGATCCGAGTCGCGTCTGCGACCTACACCACAGCTCATGGGAACACCGGATGGTTAACCCACTGAGCAAGGCCAGGGATCGAACCCGCAACCTCATGGTTCCTAGTCAGATTCGTTAACCACTGCACCACGATGGGAAATCCAAGGTGCATGTTAACTAGATCTACTGTGGTGATAATTTCACAGTACACATAAAATCAAACCATCATGCTGTATACCTTAACCTTATACAGTGATTCATGCCCATTATTTCTCAATAAAATTGAAAAATAAATTCTGTGCTGTAAGACATTAGTAAGAGAATGGAGAAACAAGACATATCCTGAGAAAAATAACTATTTTTATCTGATAAGATATTTTTATCTAGAATATCTTTATCCTATATCTGACAAAAAGACTAATATCTATATAGGAAAATAACTTTTAAAAGTCACCAAGTAAAAGAACACTCTAATTAAGAAGTGGACAAAGTTCTGAACAGAAATATCATCAAAGAAGATAAACACCTGGCAACTAAGCATATGAAAAGATGCTCAATATCATAAGATATTAGATATCATAATTTAACTATAAATTAAAATAAAACAAAGATACCACCATACATTTATTACAATGGCTAAAATCTAAAACACTGACAACATCAATGTGGGCAAAGTTATGGGATAACAGGAAATGTCATATATTGCTGGTATGAATCTGAAATTATATAGCCACTTTAAAAGACAGTTTGGCAGTTTCTAATAGAACTGAGCATATTCTTACTATTCAATCAAGTGATTATACTCTTAAGTATTTACTTGAATGAGTTGAAAACTTATATTCACATAAAAGTTCAAACTTGCTTATTTATTGCTTTATTCATAGTTGACCAAATTTGGAAACAATCTAGAAATACTTCAACAAGTGAATGGATAAACAAAATATGGTACATACATACAACTAAAGATTATTCGATGATTAAAAGAAATGAGCTATCAAGCCACACAATGATATGTAAGTACCTTAAATACAAATTAAGGGAAAGAAGCCAGTCTGAAGAGACTACATATGTATGATTGCATCTATATGACATTCTGGAAAGATCAAGACTATAGAGATAGTAAAATAATTAGTAATTGCTATGGATTTAGGCAGAGGAGGAATGAATATGTGGAGTATAGATTTTTAGGAAAATTAAATTATTCTGTATAGTTTCGTAATTTTGGATATATTAAATTACGTGTTTGGCAAAACCCAAAAAATTGTTTAACACAATGAATCAACACTAATGTAAACTATAGATTTTAGTTAATATTAATGTATCAATACTAGTTCATCAATTGTAACAAACATACCACACCAATGCAATATATTAATAATAAATGGAACTTTGGAGGGGAGGATAGAAAGTACATGGAAACTTCTGAACTTTCTGCTCAAGTTTTCTATAAACTTTAAACTGCTCTAAAAAAAAAAATCAAGTCTCTTGGAGTTCCTGTTGTTGCTCAGCGGTTTAAGAATCCAACTAGTTATCCATGAATATGCAGGTTCTATCTCTGGCCTTGCTCAGTGGGTTAAGGATCCAGTGTTGCCACAAGCTGACTCCTCTGGCTGTGGCTGGTAGTGTAGGCTGGCCCCTAGGCTGGGATCTTCCATATGCCACAGATGTGGCCCCAATAAGAAAAAAATAATCAAGTCACAATTCAAAAAGGTGGAGATGAGGTAAGAATGGATATTGTGAATGCTACTGTCTGCTAAATCTGAGAATCTTGTTAAATTCCCTTTGTAATTTTAAAGGAAGAAATAATACTTATGTCTTGAACAAAGCTATTTACTTTCACTGAAGCAAAAATAACAAACCTAGCATAAATTAAATATTTTGGAATTCATAAAATGCTTCACTTATGCTACTGCTGATATATATCCTTCCCAGAAACCTAAAACACAGAATAGCCTTTATAGTTATTCTCTTTGTAGAAAATACTGCTGTTCTGACAGGCTAATTAGCTTGTCCAAAATACATGGTTAGCAAGAAGCAGAGATGCTTTTGATTTGTATCCCACACACTTTCCTTTATACCTCATTGTGAAATTACGATTTCCTTTTAAAATATTCTTTAGGAAAAAAGACTGGGTGTCCTGATCACAGAATCCCTTACACACAGTTGGTTAATAAGACAGTAAATCAGTATATGAAATGGACAAGATGTAGACCATTGGAACAGTGTTGATTCTAGGCCCAATGGTACAGAAAGAAATACAAAACAGAAATATCCTTCTGATGCTGCAGGAAGTTGCCTTATATAGCAGTAGTTAGTCTTGAGGACTGACATAGCATCTTTCATAGTCTAATGTTGTGAAAGGTGGCAAGAACATGTCTCTGAGCAGCTCTGACTCACAAAGCTGCCAAGTTTGCAAGGGTTGTAATGACCACAAAATTTGTAGCTTAACTCCACCAGGAAACAGAGACAATGAGTAACTACGTTCACTCTCTTGTATACATACCTTATATATATATATATATCCTTGACACTAATTTCTATGCTCATTTAATTGTAAGTCAAAGTTAAAACAAGCTTTTAAACTGGGCCAAGTTCTTTTAAACTGTGAAAATGCTTGGTCACTTGATGCTGCTCACTTTTATTTCAACTCCAAAATCACTAGTAATTACAATTCAGCCTGCAGAGCATCAGACTAAAAAGCTGTTAAGACTGATCATGAATTAGAGTTCTACTTCTTATATGTTCCATGTAGTGAATGGTAGGAGGAAAGGCTGAGTAGAAAATGACTTTTACACTCTATTAATGAAAGAAGGAAGCTATCAATAAATACTTTGAAAAAAAAAAAAAAAACCTGTGTCCTCAAATTTTAGTTTGAGGAAAATGGACAATGAATATTTATTGACAATAAAGATTGAGCTGTTTCCCTAGATGCCAGAAAAGTGGAGGTTCTGGAGTCTAAAGTAAAATGTATTAATATTGTTTTAACCTTTTAGAATAAAAACACTAGCAGAAAAATTATGTGGATTCTGGAAACAGCAATGTAATCAGTGTATGATGTGATATTTTTTATGTCTAAGTGGCATAAACTAAATATTATTGTCTTTCTGTATCTCTTACAGAGGCTTAAAATGTTCCTGCCCAGAATACCGATTTCTAACAAGTTGGAAATTTGGGTTATGCCAGTGCCTAATGCTCACACATTTTGAATGTGTGCTCATACATACAGACTGTTAATGAACTTAAATTCATAAAAAAAGGAGAGAAGATTAGATAAAACTCATCATTCTGTTTTCTTGGCTTAAAAATTACAGAAAATTCTCAAAGTTACTGCCACTCGGAAAAATACAAGCATATGTTAAGAAAATCGAGCTTTTAAGGTAAACAATAATTAATTTTATTGTGGCTAAAAATTCACATTTGTATACAAATTCAGATAAATATTTCACTGTTTATTCTTCCAAAGGAGGCTAGTGATGCTGAGTTCTTTGCCTGGGCATTCTGGAATATGAGTGTTTTACTGTATCTATATCTAAGTGGCAGATCTGGAAATAAGATGAATACCCACAGGTGGAAGATAGATGTATTTGTTGTCATCTTTCTGTTACTATATTTTTATCCTCTTTCCAAACCTAATGCTAGTGTCAGTTCATGACACTCAATCACATCCTTTGACAGATGGTTTGACCTTGTTGTTGCTACTGTTGTGTATGATAATGATCACTCAAAACAATGAAAAAGAAATTAGCTGTATGTATGAATTATAAACTGGCACCCATTCATTCAATAGTTCATTAGACTTACCATATACCAGGCATAGAGCTTGCTGAAAGAATGCTTCATTGAGAGAAATAGGCTCATTTTTACCTCATTTGTGCATGAATGACATCAATGATTTTCTTTCCATTTTGTTTTTGATAGTAAGGGTTTTTTTTTTTTTAATTTAGGTGTCAAAAAAAAAAAAGGAAAGGGATTTATTCATTCTTCCATCTGAACAGGCAATAGATAACATGGTCCCAGTTCCTGTTCTGCCACTAAAAGGTGATGTAAACCTTGGGTGAGGTACATGATCATTCTTGGTCTCAGTTTAGTCATCTGCAAAACTGCTGTAATAATGGTTTCACTACCTAGGTTTACTAACAGGATTAAATGAACAAATTCATGTGAAGTACTTAGATTTGTGGGTGGCATTTGGTGTTAAAAATTTAGCTATTACCATTCATTCCTCAAAATATTCATTACATATTTTCATACAGTGTACCAAAAAAGATAATAACATGATATTAGGTAGTTTGCTTTGAATTTAACATATATTAAACTTCATCCACAACATGGTGGAAAGCACTGTTGTCCTCATTTAGAACTGAACTGAGACACAAGGAAGTGAATCCGCGAACAAATACACTGTGGTTATATGATTTCAAAGTCCAAATTGAGATAAAGATATGTCCTACTGAACTGATATTAGAAAAGTCAACTTCTGCTGAGGAAAACAAAAATGTGAATAATTGTATGCGTGGTAAGAACTATAATATACTCATATGTATGAGGTGCTTTGGGAACATAGAACATAGGGATTAAATTTCTCTTCAGTGGGGCTTGAATGGCCTCTTGGGTACTGGGATTGTGTTTAAACAGAATATACCAGATAATGTCAAATAGAACATTGGACTCAATACTTTTCTCAGCCTACAGACTAAAGAATAAATAGCTTACAGTCTCTGCATCCTTAGTGGTCAGAGGTAATAGTTTTGATAACACAAGGAATCAAACAAAATATTCTAATTAGAGCAACTGAGTAAATTCTACAGAAAAACCTAAAGAAAGACACAAATATTTTTTCTAAGTGTTACGGTTTCATATTCTAACATCACTTAGGCTCACTCCAATGTTTCAATCCTGTGCATTCCTTTTGGCTAACACTGCTATGTATTTTTTTCTTTATTTCATACTTGCATTATTTTATACACTTCCAAAGTTGATTGTCCTATTGCAAGTGTCATCCCTTTCAATTCACTTCAGTTGAGGTGACATTTATAAAATGAAAATCTGACCTTATAAATTTATTACTTAAAAATGTAAAATTGAAGGAGTTTCCGTTGTGGCTCAGAGGTAACAAACCCGACTAGTATCCACGAGGATGTGGGTTCTATCCCTGGTCTCACTCAGTGGGCTAAGGATCTGGCATTGCTGTGAGCTGGGGTGTAGGTCACAGATACAACTCAGATCCCACGTTGCTGTGGCTGTGGCACATGCTGGTAGCTGCAGCTCTGATTGGAAACTTCCACGTGCTGTAGGTGCACCCCTAAAAAGAAAAAAGAGTATATATATATATATATAAAATTACAGTTTCCCATCATGTACAGAATAAAGTCTCAACACCACTGATTTTCAAAATTCACAATCATCTTTCCATTTTTTACCTGATCAAATTCACTCCTCTTACTACGTATGTATATTCTACATTCCACCCCACATCAAACACCATTCAGTTGCTGAAATATTTATTTTACTGGTTGTCATCACCTAGCTCAGTACATGGCACACAGAACTTAATAAACATTGTTGGCAGAAAGAATAAGAACACTAAGAAAAAAAATGAGGCCCTGTAGAGAATCATCTTACTATCCATTTCAGATCCATAGCAGACCTTTGCCTTCTCTATCATCTACCTCATTGAAGAAAATACAACTAAGGAGCATTTCTATTAAGACCGGTCCCTAAAACTGACTGCTAAAGAGACCATGCATTTACTTTTTCAAGAGAGAAAGTCATTTTTTATCATAATTTTTTGTGTCCAAGCTAAAATAATATCTATGCAAATTAAATTATTTTAGGATTTATCCATTAGCCTTCTTTGTTACAAGTGACAACACTTGATTCCTATCATGGAATGAATATTTATTTCCCCTTAAAATCTCTATATTGAAATATACCCTCCAATGAGATGATATCTAGAGGTAAGGCCTTTGAAGGGAATTAGGTCATAAAGGTGCTGTCCTTAAAAATGTTATTAATACCCTTATAAGAAGAGTACAGAGAGCTGGCTTGCTCTCTTTCCAAGATATAAAGCACAATGTGGAGACTGGATTAAGATGGCGAAACAGAAGGACTAGAGCTCAACTTCTTTCATAAAAACAACAAAATTACACCAAATGCCGAGCAAACTTTAACTAAATGAACTAGAAACTTTCAAAAAGATATTCTACTCCAGAAGTCAAAGAGAAAACATCAAAAGGTAGGACGGGCAATTATGTGACATAAGCAACCCCATACCTCCTGGTAGAAAGCCCAACGGACTGGAAAGTAACTGTATCACAGAACTCACCTACGGGACTGAGAGTTCTGAACCCCACATCAAACCCCCATGCCTGGGGATCTGGCACAGTGAGAAAGAGGCCCTGGAGCATCTGGCATTGAAGGCCAAAGGGGATCGTGTGCAATCGTGTGCAAGAGCTCCACAAGACTGGGGGAAACGGAGACCCCATTCTTGAAAGGCACACATAGACTTTCACATGCACTGGGTCCCAGGGGAAAGCTAAGTGTTCACAGGAATCGGAGACTTCACAACAGGCTACTGATCAACCAATGGGTCTAAAATCTCAACAAAATACTAGCAAACTAAATCCAACAATACATTAAAAGGGCTGCACATCATGATCAAGTGGGATTTATCCCAGGAAAGCAAGGATTCTTCAACATGTGGAAATTAATCAGTGTGATATACCATGTTAACAAACTGAAGAATAAAAACCATATGATCCTCTCAATAGATGCAGAAAAAGCCTTTGACAAAATCCAACACCCATTTCTGATAAAAACCCATCAGAAAGTGGGCATAAGGGGAACCTACCTCAACATAATAAAGGCCATCTATGACAAACCCAGAGCTCACATCCTCCTCAATGGTGAAAAGTTGAAAGAATTCCCACTGAGATCAGGAACAAGACAGGGATGTCCAGTCTCACCACTACTTTTTAACATAGATTTGGAAGTCCTAGCCACAGCAATCAGAGATGTGAAAGAAGTAAAAGGAATTCAAATTGGAAAGGAAGAAATAAAACTATAACTATTTGCAGATGACATGATACTAAACCTTTAGAATCCTAAAGACTCTACCAGAAAACTGTTAGAGCTCATCCATGAATTTGGCAAAGTCGCAGGATACAAAATTAATACACAGAAATCAACTGTATTTCTATATACTAACAATGAAAGATCAGAAAGAGAAATTAGGGAAGCAATCCTGTTTACCATTGCATCAAAAAAAATCAAATATTTAGGAATAAACCTACCTAAAGAGACAAAAGACCTGTACTCTGAAAACTATACGACACTGATGAAAGAAATCAAGGATGACATGAACAGATGGAAAGACACACCATGCTCTTGGATTGGAAGAGTCAATATTATCAAAATGACTATACTTGCCAAGGCAAAATGACTATACTACCCAGATTCAATGCAACCCCTAGCAAATTACCAAGAACATTTTACACAGAACTAGAACAAAATATTTTAAAGTTTGTTTGGAAGCACAAAAGACCCAGAATAGCCAAAGACATCCTGAAAAAGAAAAATGGAGCTGGAGGAACCAGGCTTCCTGACTTCAGACTATACTAAAAAGCTACAGTCATCAAAACTGTATGGTACTGGCACAAAGACAGAAATATAGATCAGTGGAATAGGAGAGAAAGCCAAGAATTAAACCCACGCACCTATAGTCAACTAATCTATGACAAAGGGGGCAAGAATATACAATGGAGAAAAGACAGCCTGTTCAATAAGTGGTGTTGGGAAAACTGGACAGCCACATGTAAAAAAATGAAATTAGAACACTTCCTAACACCATACACAAAAATAAACTCAAAATGGATTAAAGACCTAGATATAAGATGAGATACTACTAAAAAACCCTTAGAGGAAAACATAGGTCAAACACTCTGACATAAACGACAGAAACATCTTCTCAGATCCACCTGTTAGAGTAATGACAATAAAAAGAAAAGTAAACAAATGGGACTTAATTAAACTTCAAAGTTTCTGCACAGCAAAGGAAACTCTAAACAAAACGAAAAGACAACCCACGGAATGGGAGAAAATATTTGCAAATGAATCGGCTGACAAGGGATTAATCTCCAAAATTTACAAACACCTCCTACAGCTCAATACCAAAGAAACAAACAATCCCATCAAAAAAAGGGCAGAAGATCTAAACATACAATTCTCCAAAGAAGACATACAGATAGCCAAAAACATGAAATGATATTCAACATCACTCGTTATTAGAGAAATGCAAGTCAAAATGACTATGAGGTACCACCTTACACTAGCCAGAATGGCCATCTTCAAAAAGTCTACAAACAATAGGTGCAAAGAGGTGTGGAGAAAAAGGATCCCTATTACACTGTTGGTAGGAATGCAAATTGGTGCAACCACTGTGGAAAACAGTATGGAGATTCCTCAGAAAACTCAAAATAGAATTACCATTTGATCCAGCAATCCCACTCCTGGGCATCTATCCAGATAAAACCATGACTTGAAAAGACACCTGTACTCCAGTATTCATTGCAGCACTCTATACAATAGCCAAGTCATGGAAACAATCTAAATATCCACTGACAGAGGAGTGGATAAAGAAGAGGTGGTACATATACACAATGGAATATTACTCAGCCATTAAAAGAAATGGAATAACAGCATTTATAGCAACATGGATGGACCTGGAAATTATCACGTGAAGTGAAGTCAGTCATACAATGAGACAGCAACATCAAAGGCTACCACTTACATGTGGAATCTAAAAAAAAGGACACAATAAACTTCGCAGAATAGATACTCACAGACTTTGGAAAACTTATGTTTTCCAAAGGAGACAAGTTGGGGGGTGGGGAGACGTACTGAGGGTTTGGGATGGAAATGCTATAAAATTTTGTTGTGATGATTTTTGTACACCTATAATTGTAATAAAATTCATTAAGTAATTAAAGAATATATTTAATTAAAGCACAATGTAGCACAATGTGCGTTTCACCCTGCAACGCAGAAGAGGCTCTCACCAGAATCCAACAATTCTAGCATCCTGATATCAGACTTCTAGCCTCCAGAATTGTGATAAGTAAGTTTCTGATGCTTAGAAGCCACACAGTTTGTGGTATTTTGTTTAGCAGCTTGAACTAAGACAATTCCAGTAGACCAAGTAAATCCATGACCTCTCAAAGTATAAACAATTCCAACTTGTTTTTTTAGGATAGGGTTGTATTTCTGAAGCTATTTAGTCTTAAACAGTATAATCTCCTATAAATACTAAGTAGTTTGACTTTTCTCTTTCCAACACTCTCATTCTCTGCTTATTGGCCTCATCTGTATTCTGTACTAAGAGGTAGTGTGGTATGGTTCAGTGTAGTATCTCAACCAGATTGGTTGGCTTGTAATGGTGTCCTGTCATATGTTGGCTGGGGAAGTTAATTAACCATTCATTATCTGCCCCTTATCTTATTTTCTACCCCTTGCAATTCTACAAAAGCTGGTGCACAAGCATACCATGTTCAGCTTTGCTTGTGAGGTCATGTCTGTGGCCTTGCCCTCCAGGAGGCCACTATGCACCAGGAATAAGAGGAAGGTACAGAAATTAATTTATTTTTTATTTTATTTATTTTCCTTTTTGTCGTTTTAGGGCCACACCTGCAGCATGTGGAGGTTCCCAGGCTAGAGGTCTAATTGGAGTTACAGCTGCTGGCCTACACTGTTGGCTTATGCTGCAGCCACAGCAACGCAGGATCTGAGGAACCTCTGTGATCTACACCACAGCTCACAGCAATGCCAGATTGTTAACCCACTGAGCAAGGCCAGGGATCAAACCTCCAACCTCATGGATCCTGGTCTGATTCGTTGACCACTGCACCATGATGCGAACTCCCACAAGTTAATTTATGTGACAGTGATCAAAATATGTTCCAGAAGGTGCACATAAAAGTAAGAACAATGTGAGCCCCAAAGGGAGAAGCTGTCTTAATCTTGGGAAACTATAAAAGGATAGATTTAAAAGGGATGCTGTAAGGAACAGAGCTTAATTATACAGTGTTTAAAAGCAAGTACTTTAGAATTAGATATGGATTGGAATTGAATTTCTAATCTTAACTAACTTTATGATCCTGAGCAAGCTATTTACTTTCTCTGTTCTATTTCTTTAAGTGAAATGTGAATAACATTACTTATTTCATTTGTAAAGTGCCTGACACAGTGCTTGGCCCATAATTTATGACTAAACCAGAAATCTTTTTTCTTCTTCTCCTTCTACACAATTTTAATATATTTGTCCCACTTGATAAAAAAGTTGAAAGATTCCAGGCAGAAATATACCAGCTTCTACAAGCATGGCTAAATCCACTGGATATCTCCTATTTGCCCCCGAAGTTCCACTTTTTGTGTTTCTATGCTTCTATCTGTATCCCAAGAGGCTGACTTATATGGGCTGCATCAGGATTCCTCGTTCCTAGATTTCATGATGGGTTTGGCCAGAGGAATTCCTGACAGGAGGTAGAAGGGATGTAGGAGAGTTTATTCAAAAATTGATTACTCCAGCTCCAGCCCTGTAGGTCTGCTTCAGTCTATAGGCATCCCTCTTGATGAAAGGTTTTTGCTCTTGTCAGATGATCCTCTCCTTGCAGCTATTTTTTGTCTTTACAATGTAATAATGTTATATTGTCTTAACTTGCCAAATAACTAACATCCCTAGTTTTATTTCTTCAGGGCCAGGGGTCTTAATGAAATCCTAGTGTTGCTCGCTTTTGAGTACAGACCTATCTAATGTAGTGTCTGCATGATCACATGTTTGAAAATAATCCTAAATTATGTATGTGTACATGCACAGAAAAGTGATACATCACATTAACAAACTGAAGAAAAAATACAATATGCTCATCTTCGTACATGCAGAAAAATGTTTTGACAAAATTCAACACCCATTTATAAAAACTCTCCAGAAAGTGGGCATAGGGAGAATATACTTCAACATAATGAGGACCACATATAAATAAACTATAGTTAAAAAAAATTTAAAAACCAACAAAAGGACATATATGACAAACCACAAAAATCATCATTCTCAATGGTGAAAAGCTGAAAGCGTTTCCGCTAAAATAAAGATTATGACAAGGATTTCCACTCTCACATTCTTATTCAACATAGTTTTAAAAGTCCTAGTCATGGCAACCAGAGGGAAAAAAGAAACAAAAGAAACCCAAGTTGGAAAATAAGAAAAAACTCTCACTGTATGCAGATGAGGTGATAATATACATAGAAAACCCCAAAGATGCTACCAGAAAACTACTACAGCTCATCACAGAATTCGGTAAAGTAACAGGATACAAAATTAATAAACGGATATCTCTTGCATTCCTTTACAGTTATAATGAAAGATCAAAAAGAGAAATTAAGGCAACAATCCCATTTACTGTAACACCGAAGAGAATAAAGTACCTATGAATCAACCTACCTAAAGAGGAAAAAGATGTACACTCTGAAAACTATAAGATACCAGTGATGGATATCAACGATGACACAAACATATGGACAGATATATCATGCTTTTGGATTGGAAGACTCAATATTGTCAAAAATACTATACCACAAAAGGCAATCTACAGAGTCAGTGCAATCTCTTATCAAATTACCAATGGTATTTTTCACAGAAGTAGAGCTAAATTTTATCAAATTTGTAAAAAAAAAAAAAAAAAAGAGCAAAAGACTGCAAATAGCCAAAGTAATGCTGAGAAAGAAAAATGAGGCTAGAGGAAGCAGGCTCCCTGACTTCAGACTAATCCATAGTTATCAAAACAGTATAGTACTGGCACAAAGTCAGAAATATAGATCATGGAACAGCATCCAAAGCCCAGAAATAAACACATGCCCAGATGGACAAGTAATCTATGACAAAGGAGGCAAGAATATACAATGGAGAAAAGACAGTCCCTGCAATAAGTGGCTCTAGGAAAGCTGGACAGTACTTGTAAAATAATGGAATTACCACATTCTCTTAGATCATATACAAACATAAATTCAAAAGAGATTAAAGACCTAAATGAGGGCTGGATAAGGAAAATGTAGGCAAACCAATCTTGGATATAAATCACAGCAATATTTTTTGGACTCAACTCCTAGATTATGAAAATAAAAAACAAAAAAAAAAAAAACAAAAAGAAATGTGACTGAATTAAGCTTAAAAGCTTCTGCACAGCAAAGAAAAGCATTTAAAAAATGAAAAGATAACCTCCAGGATGATAGAAAGTTTTGCAAATTAAGTGATGACAAGGTATTAATCTCCAAAATATACAAATATTTCATCCAACTTTATATCAAAAAAACCCAAACAAAAACCAAACCCAATTCAAAAATGGGCAGAAAATCTAAACAGATATTTCGCCAAAGAAAAGAGAGAGATGGCCAAGACAGACAAGGGGCACATGAAAAGATGCTCAAAGTCACCAATTACTAGAGAAATGCAAATCAAAAGTACAAGGAGGTATTATCTCACACTGCTCAGAATGGCCATTAGCAAAAAGTCTATAAACAATAAATGCTGGAGAGGGAATGGAGAAAAGGGAATGTAAATTGGTGGTAAGAGTGTAGAGATTCCTTCAAAAACTAAATAGAGGAGTTCTCATTGTGGCTCAGTGGTTAATGAATCCGACTAGGAACCATGAGGTTGTGGGTTTGATCCCTGACCTTGTTCAGTGGGTTAAGGATCTGGCATTGCCATGAGCTGTGGTGCAGGTTGCAGACGTGGCTTGGATCCCATGTTGCTGTGGCTGTGGTGAAGGCCGGAAGCTAAAGCTTCTGTTAGATCCCTAGCCAGGGAACCTCCATATGCTGTGGGTGTGGCCCTAGTTAAGGAAAAAAGACAAAAAAAGAAAAAAAACTAAATAGAGAACTACTATATGATCCAGCAATCCTACACCATAACAGAACATGTATGGAGTTAGAAGTTGTCATTCCAAGAGAAGTCAGGCAGAGAAAGAAAAATATCATATGAGATCACTAATGTGTAGAATCTAATAAAAATGATACAGAAGAACTTATTAACAAAACAGAAACAAACTCAAAGATTTTGAAGCCAAACTTAAGGACACTAAAGTTGAAACACTGTTGAGAGGGACACATTAGGAGGTTGGGATTAACATGTACACACTACTATATATAAAATAAATAAGTAACAAGGACCTACTGTAGCACAGGGAAATCTACCAAATACACTGCAATAACATATATGGGAAAAGAATCTGAAAAGGACTGGATGTATGTATATGCATAAATGATTTACTTTGTTGTGCTTTTGAAACTAAGACAATACTATAAGTCAACTGTACTCAAAGAAAATTTAAAAACAAAGAAAAGGGGGTTTGCATTTGTACTAAATAGAACACAGGAACTATCTAAAAGAACAGCATAACTTCAAATACGAACAGGAAAAAAACAATAAAAATATGTTTGTAACTATCTTTTCAGCTTCCTGAAACTCCTCACAGATTTTTAAGTATTGCTAGTATATCATTTAAAAGATTAGCATGAAGGGGTCATAATAAATTTTACATATACTGTGAATGTTTTCATGTTTTGAATCAAATGTTTCATAAGTTTTTGTGACTATTTCTGAAATTTATTATATGTGCTTCTCTGTTAAAGAATTTATTTTCACTGAGGTGAAGTTTTTTGTTATTATTTGTTTTTGTTAGTCTTTTTTCTTCCCTTCTGTTGTTCTCTTGCAGTTTGATGACTTTCTTTAATGTTGCGGTTGGATTTTTTCTTATTTGTTTCTGTATCTATTGCAGATTTGTGGTTACCACGGGGTTTTGATATAAGATACAGGATTTTACACACACACACACACACACACACACACACACACACACAAGATTGCTTTAAGTTGCTGGTCTTTTAACTGCAAATGCACTTCTAGTATCCTGCATTGGTACCCTCCTTCTCTCACGATCACTGGTTTTGATATCGTATTTTTGCATGGGTGATTTTCTACCTTGACTAAATCTTTGCCTTTACCAGTGAGCTTTAACATTTATAGTTTTCTTGTTTCTAGTTGTGGCTTTTTTTTTTTCTCCATCTTGAGAAGTTCTTTTGCTATTTGTTGTACAGCTGGTTCAGTAGTGCTGAATTCTCTTGGCTTTTTTTGATATAATATTTGTATATGGATAATTTCTAAATTCCCTAAATGTTTGCCTTTACTGGTGAGACTTAGAGTTTGCAGTTTTTTGTTTTCATCTGTGGCCTTTTCTATTCCACCTATTGAAGTTCCTTTAGTATTTGTTGTAAAGGTGTTTTATTGGTGATGGATTCTTTTAGCTTTTGCTTGCCTGTAAAGCTTTTGATTTCACCTTCGGATCTGAAGGAGAGCCTTGCTGGGTAGAGTATTCTTGGTTGGAGGTTGTTTTCCTTTCATCATTTTAGATATATTGTGCCACTCCCACTGGCCTGCAGAGTTTCTGCCGAAAAGTCAGGCAATAACTTTATTGGGGTTCACTAGTATTTATTTGTTGCTTTTCCCTAGCTGCTTTCAGTATTTTCTCTATGTCTTTAATTTCGGTCAGTTGGATTAATGTGTGTTGGGGTGTTTCTCCTTGGTTATACTCCAGATGGTATTTGTTGTGCTTCCTGGACTTGAGTGAGTGATTCCCTTCCAATTTTAGGAAAGTTTTCTGCTATTATCTCTTCAAATATTTGGTCTGGACCTTCCTCTCTCTCTTCTTTCTCTGGCACCCCTAATATATGTATGTTGGTGCATTTAAAGTCATCCCAGTGTTCTTTTATACTGTCTTTATTTCTTTTCATTCTTTTCTCTTATTCTGTTCCACTTCAGTGACTTCCACCAGTCTATCTTCTCCCTCAATTATCCATTCTTCTGTGTCCTGTATTCTGCTACTGGTTCCTTCTAGCGAAATTTTATTTTTGACTATTGTATTTTGCATCTCTGCTTAATCTTTAAATCTTCTATTTCTTTGTTCAATGCTTCTTGTAATTTATCTTTGACTCTAGTTTTGTTTTTTTTTTTTTTCCCCCAAGGTCTTGGATCATCTTTGCTATCATTTTTCTAAAGCCTTTTTCATGGAGGTTGCTTATGTCCAGTTCCACTTAGCTATTTTTCTGAGGTTTTGTCTTGTTCCCTCATTTGGCTCGTGTTTCCCTGTCTTTTTATTCTGTATAATTTTTATGCTGTCTGCTTTTTGCAGGCTACAGGATTGTGGCCACTCTTGTTTCTGGTGTCTTCCACCTTGTGGACAAAGTTGAAACAGGGACTCGTGGCAGCGTTCCGGATGGGAGGGATTGGAATCTGCTCACTGGTAGATGGAATTGAGCCTTGTCCTATTGGTGGGTGGGACTGTGTCTCTGGGTGCGATCAGAGATAGCTGTGCGCCTAGGAGGACTTTAGGTAGCTTCTTTGCTGATGAGTGAGGCTGTGTTCCCACCCTGTTTGTTGTTTGGCCTGAGGCTCCTCAGCCCTGATGGGTGTAGAGAGATTATTCCAAAATGGCAGCTTCCAGGGGAGATAACACCAATAATTATTCCTGGGACTTCTACCTCCAATGTTCTGCCTCCACAGCAATCCACTGCCATCCCATGCTTTCCCAGGAGACCATTCAAGACTCACACGTAAGTCTAACCCATATTCTCGGGGACTTCTTGCTTTGCCCTGCGACCCAGTGCACATGAAACTCTGAGTGGGATGTCTGTTTTCCCCAGTTCTGTAGAGATCTCACACCTAAGCACCACTGGTCTTCAATGCCAAATGCTCTAGGGGTTCCTCCTCCCAATGCCAGACACCCAGCCTGGAGAACCTGACATAGGATTTGGAACTCTCACTCTGGTGGGAGAGCCTCTGCAATCAGTTATTTTTCAGGCAGTGAGTTGCCCATCCAGTGGGTATGGGACAGCTTATATCATAAAGCCACCCCTACATCATCTCTATGTGGTTTCTTCTTTGTCTCTGAGTGTAGGATATCTTTCTTTGCAGTTTCCAGACTATTTTCTCAATGGTTGTTCAGCAGTTAGTTGTAATTTTAGTGTTTTCATGAGAGGAGATGAGCTTAAATCCTTCTACTTCACCATTTTGTCTCTTCCTCAAAGTGAGGTTTTAATTCTCTTGAATTATAGTATACTAGATACAACAATGTGATTTTCAAATGTTACTAAGCCATCATCTGGGCAATATTCTTCTGGATACTGCTTTACATTAAGATATGGGATTATAATTATTATAATCCGTAACAACTAAAATTAAACAAACATGATCAAGAATGAATTCCCCTGTTCATCGTGGCTAATGTTTTATTCTATGGCTAGTATTCAAGTTTCTGTCTTAAATATCTCTTATAAGATAAATATCCTGTGTTTAAAATTAGACAAAATGGTAATTCTTATGATTAATAGCTCATAAAAATAAAACTAGTCTTTGAAATAAAGTGCGTTCTTGTTGCTTTCCAGTGATTTGACTATCATTTATACAGTCTCAAGAGTTATAGCATAAGGAAAGTACCATTTTTGAATAGTACTTTTTCCTTTAATTATCATGCCCTCTCCTTTACGCCTTGAGGAATTAGGCAAATAGCATTTTCAAAACATGAAAAAAATCCAAATGCTACTATGCTAACAAGCCCTAAATTCCCTCCCCCAAAAAAGATTCCTTGATAAATATAATTTTTCTTGTTTACAGTCCTTTACTTTTCATCATCAAAGCAAAAGTCCTTTGTTTCATTTCTGTGAAGGATACGAGAGAACGAATGTTCATTCTATAGTAACAAAAGATAACCACACATCCATTCCAAAAATCAGCGTTTCTATACTGATAGGAGTGTGGTGTATTTTTCTCATGATTTAAAAAAATACTGAAATACAGTTGATTCACAATGTTATGTTGTGTTACTTTCAGGTGTATAGCAAATTGATTCAGTGAAACACTTTATATATTTTCTTTTTCAGATTCTTTCCCATTGTAGGTTATTAAAAATATTGAGTAGAGTTCTCTGTGCTATACAGAAGGCCCTTGTTGGTTATCTGTTTTATAAATAGTAGTCTATATATGTTAATCCCAAACTCCTAATTTATCTCTACCCCTTCAACAACAATTAGGTTTGTTTTCTATGTTTGTGAGTGTATTTCTATTTTGTAAACAATTTCATTTGTATCATTTTTGAAGATTCCACATATAAGTGATATCATATGGCATTTCTCTCTCGCTGTCTGACTTACTTCACTGAGTATGATAATCTCTAGGTCTATTCATGTTACTGCAAATGGTATTATTTCATTATTTTTTTATGGGTGAATAATATTCCATTGTATCTACACATACTGCATCTTCTTTATCCATTCACCTGTCAATGGACTGTTAGGTTGCTTCTAGGTCTTGGCTATTACAAATACTGCTGCAAAGAACATTGGGGCACAGATATATTTTCAAAGTAGTTTTCTCCAGCTATATGACCAGCGATGAGATTGCTGGATCAAACAGTAATTCTATTTCTAGTTTTTAAAGGAACATCCATACTGTTCTCCATAGTGACTGAACCAATTTACAAAGAAACCCTGAGAAAGAAGGATACAGCTAGAACAATTAGGCAACTTGACTTCAGGTTATACTGCAAAGCCTAATTAATCAAAACAGAATGGATATGGGTATGTGTATAACTGAATCACTTTGCAGTTCAGCAGAAATTATCTCAATATTATAAATCAACTCTACTTCAATAAAACTTCAAAAATGGAATAATATATAATCTCTTAGCAACTTTAAAACTAAAAAATAAAATATATTTATAAAAAACAAACAAAACAATAAAACAGTATGACACTAGCACAAAAAACAGACAAACAGATCAATGGAATAGGATAGAAACCCCAGGTATAAAGCCATGCACTTATACTCTATAAACCTATGGCAATGGAGGCAATAATATACAATGGAGAGGAGACAGTCTTTTCAACAGGTGCTGGGAAAACTGGACAGATACAGGTAAAAGGATGACATTAGAATATTCTCTAACACTGTATACCAAAAAAAAAAAAAAACTGAAAACGAATTAAAGACCTGAATGTAAGATACTATAAGACTTCTAGAGGAAGACATAGGAAGAATACTGTGATGTAAATTGCAGCAATATTTTTTTGGATCTGCCTCCTAGATTAATGGAAATAAAAGCAAATATAAACAAGTGGAACCTAATTATACTTAAAAGCTTCTACCCAGCAAAAGAAACCATAAACAAAACAAAAAAATAACCCACAGAATAGGATAAAATATTTGCAAACAATGTGACTAACAAGGGATTCATTTCTAAAATATACAAAGGACTCATACAGATCAATATAAAAAAAATTTTTTTAAATGGGCAGAAGATCTAAAAAGACATTTTTCCAAAGAAGACATTCAGATTGTCAACAGGTACATGAAATCATGCTTAGCATTGCTAATTATTAGAGAAATGGAAATCAAAACTATAATGAGTTATCACCTCGTACCAGTCAGAATAACCATCATCATAAAGTCTACAAATAATAAACATTGGAGAGGGTGTAGAAAAAAAGAAATTTTCTTCATGCTTTTTTTAATCACTCTTCATTTTTTGTCTTTTTCAACTACTTATCCCATATCAGAAATATATGAGATACATATTTGTGGGAAAATGTGGGGGGAAAGGCATGATCCTAATATGGAAAAAGAGTTGCTTTTGAAATGTGAATAAATGTCACTGCTTCTAACTAAGCATATTACTCAAGTAATATGTACATATCATCCTTAGGATATGTCAGATAGAATATACTATTTTACTTCTACAAGTAGGACCAATATTACAGATAAAGCTCTAACTTAATGAGAAAAAGTTCATTTAACACTGCTTAAGCCACTTTGGATATATTTATGAATGATAGTAAAGCTTTACCTCATAAACAAAAGTCTTCCTATTAAGAGAATAATTTGTTTTGCTGCGTTATTTGTAGAGTCAAGATATGGCTGAACTATAAATGAAATAGAATCTACACAAAAGTAAATTTAGAAGAAAGAGATTAGTAATATTATTTAAGTAATGCTGCTTTTTCCTAAACTAAATACATGAATAAGTGTAATGTCTTCCAAAATTAAGTTTTTCATTTTAATGTTTTATGTTTGAGAGCATGCAGGCTTCTTTTTCCTCTTCTCTTTTGCTTCCCACTTCTTCAGCAGCATATGTATATGTGTGTGTGTATGTGTGTGTGTGTGTGTGTGTGTATGAAAATTTACTTTTCTGTAACTCATATTTTCACAGGATGATTTAAGAAATAAAAAGGATATACAATTGGTAAAGACAAAATAAAACTACAAGTATAGGACCACTTTTATCATTTGGTCAAGGTTTAAGACTCAAATTAGAAGTTCAAGGAAAATACTTAATCTGAGAAGGCTAGATTTGGAAACAATCTGAAAAAGGATCCAGGGCAAGTGTAAGCACCAGCTTTTAAACAATCAATTTTAGTTAATACAAGTAGACATGATCAAAATCTCTAATCTTGGGGGCTGGCAAGAACATGGAAGCTTGCAGAGAGTTACAAAGAATTTCCTTTGGATGCTGATACTATATATGGAAAAAGAACTTTTGAACTATCAATTTGTCTGGGGTCAAAGACAAGACTGATGACCTCACAAACTAATATATAATGAAAATATTTAGCTGGACATTCAGAGTAGATAAAATCAAGATTGGATAGGAGAAAGGGTTTGCTTGAGAAAATAAGGTAGAGCGATTGATATATATTTTACTACACTTAAATATTTGATAAACGTTTTGATCTTTATCAATACAATATAAGTGATCTATGCTTATATATGAATTCTTAATCAAATTACCAATATTCTGATAATAATTTGCTATGTAAATTGTATATGCTTTTATCCAATAACCTATGCTTATCTCGTTTGTAGTAATGACATTGCTTTTTCACTTATCTAATACCATACATCCATCAACAAATGAAAACAGAAAATCACAAAAATAATTTAGTTTGTAAGAGGCTATGCTATTGCCAGTGTGTCATAAAGACATGAATAGTACCACATTTCCAAGGAGCTGATTCAAGGTTTTACATTTCTCATGCTTAAACTTTCCTCAAATTTTATCCCCTATCTATCTATCCATCTATGTGACAGATATATCCCACATAATTTGTCTAAATGCTAAAGGAGTTATTTTTACCATGATATATTAGAGAAATTAAAGAAGAGGTACATGTGGACAACTATGATTTTTTTTAAATATCATAATAGCATAATCATATTTAAGATAATTAATCTATGAAAAATATAAAAATACAGAGTGTAAAGTCTGGGTCTACTTCCACTGGATAGTCTGCCTTAGAAATTGCTTTTTAAAAAACTGTAATGGGTGAATACAGTCAACCTTTATGTTTAGTGATGTATACTGAAAGAAGCCAATTTTCTTCAACCAAGCTTTATTTACTATAGTAAAAATAATATGGACATTAGAACAAGCACCAAAATATGATTAGAAGACACAAGTTTTTCTTTCAAACTCATGTGCAAAATAATACAATTTTATTTTAAAATTCTAATTTAATGTGTATTTTTTAAAAGTGCACTCTTTAAAAACCTGACTGCTAATGGAGAAAACCTTGGTTTTTACAGTGAAAAAATGGTGACTTTAATAGGGTTATTTCTCAGATTAATGAAATAATGCAGCATGGCCATGTTTGAGAGCTCAGAATGTTATTTATATCTGGTTTTGATTCTAAAAATTATAATACAGTGGCATTAGTGTCTGCTGTTACTTTTTTCTTCCTTTTTCTTAAAATTTCTGCCAATTGCAGAGTCAAGTATGTTAAAATCTTCCTATTAACATTGACTTTGTCAATATTTCTTTGGAATGAATTGCCTTTTTTTTCCTTCATATATTTTGAAGCTTACTATTAGGTCAACAGTTTGTTGCTGTCAGGATGAAAATCAAGAATATTTTTTTTTCCGGAATCTCTAGACAGTACTTCCCAGAATAAATTATTCCAATGAGAGGCACTATCATGAGATTTGAAGATAGACATGTTAGAAGTTGCTGTTTTTCTGTGGTAGCAACAGGCAAAGACTTGGTCACCAGTGCACAATAGGTGTGCTGTCAGGAAGAACAGATTCACCTTATAGAATCTCATGCATCCATACTATAGGTAGCTAAGATAAATTTGGTAAGAGGCACCCTACAACTAATGCAGCCTTTTAGAATTTTAGAAACTGTGTCCTCAAGGCTTAGAACTGAACATATTTATAAGAGTCAACCATGTTCTAAAATGTATCAGTAGTTTAAAAATATTTACCATTCTGAAAATGGCCCATGGGGTTTTTACAGTGTTTACGTACTATGAATAAAACTCCTATTAACATTCTTATAAATTTTTTTTTCTTTTGGTCTTCTGTCTCTTTAGGGCCGCACCCATGGCATATGGGGGTTCCCAGGCTAGGGGTCGAATTGGAGCTATAGCTGCCGGCCTATACCACAGCCTCAGCAATGCTGGATCCAAGCCGCGTCTGGGACCTACACCACAGCTCGTGGCAATGCTGGATCCTTAACCCACTGAGAGAGGCCAGGGATCAAACCCGCAACTTTAAGGTTCCTAGTCAGATTTGTTTCCGCTGTGCCATGAAGGGAATTCTAACATTCTTAAACAATGTTCTACGTATTTGTTTTCTTTGATAAATAACTAGGATTGGCATGGATGAGTCATAGAGTAGATTTTTGTTTAAGTTTATAAGAATTTTCAAACTTTTTTCCCCAAAATGTTCTACCATTTGCCATTCCCACAATGTATGAGAGTTCTAATTGTTCTACCTTCCCCTATGATAACCCTTTCTGCCAAAACTCAGTTGTCCCATCTGTTTTTAAAGGAAATAATTCCAGAGCAGAGCTCTGAGCTGTCAGAGAACTGGAGAATTTCCTTGCACTCTGTTCCTGAATCTCCTTCCAGACACCCTTTGGGAATGATGGATACTATCTGCACTTTCAAAGAATCCATAACTCTATTACAATGCAACATATATGCCAGACAGCATATATTATGGATTTTTTAATGTATGAGTAATTAAGAAAATCAATACAGAAAATAAGTTTATAAAAATTAAAGTATGTAAGTAGGTAATTAATAAAAACAGCTTTTATACATATATTTATACTGTTACTTAAATAGATGTTAAGATACATCATTGAATTAGTTTACTAGGGCTGCCACAACAAAATATCACCGACTGAGTGTCTTAAACAACAAAAACTTATATTCTCATAGTTCTGAAGGTTGGAAATCCAAGATCAAGGGGTATGTACTTTTGATTTCTCCTGAGGCCTCTCTCTTTGGCTTGTAGATAGCCCCTATCTTGCTGTGTCCACACCTGGTCTTTCCTCTGTAAGCACATGTCCCTGGTGTCTTTGTGTTTCCAAATTTCTTTTTAATAACTACATTAATCAGATTGAATTAGAGCCTACCCTAATGCCTCATAACAACTTACTCACCTTTTTAAAGGCCCTATTTGAAAATAAAGTCAAATTTTGAGTTATTGGAGATTAGAACCTCCACATAAATTTTGAGGAAACATAATTCAGCCCATGGAATCCATCATTTACATTAACATATTAAAATAAGCTTAAAAGCTGTGTATTCGAGATTGCAGAAACTGAAAAATCAGTCACTACTTTTATGACCATAAATTGGATAATATTGGAACTTATTAGAATACTTATAAACTATCTTACCTACATATGCTATTTAGTGTAGAAATTCCACTTATAGAATATACTATTGGCATTACCCTCTCTGGGGAAGAGGAAATTTGTGTTTTCTTTTTAGCTCCACTTGATAACAGTGTACAAGGTCTTTCATTGTTATGAATAGTGACCCTAATTTACTTGAGTGGATACATTACGGCCTTTGTATATTAGGTGTAAACAAGTTAATTTTCTCCAGGTTTATGTGTAAACCATTAACCAGAGGAGTATCCTGCAACTTTCTTAAACAGTATAGTAGTTTGGGGGCTCATTAGATCCTCTCTCAATCCCCTGAAGTGTAAACCACCAAATACACAAAATGTGTTCTTGACTTTGTCCACATCTATGTTACCTAAGTCAATGCCGCAAAAGGGCCAAATAGAGCAGCTCTTAGCTAAGACAATATCCAGGAGTTTAAAGCCCACCAAAGATGAAGCAGACTTATTGAGAAGGTCTCTTTGATTAGTCTAGTGAATGGTATTCCTAGGAAGTTACCTTATGTGCAATTATAAAGCTCTAACCAAGAAGGGAGAATTAGAAATAACGCAGTAACTTCCTTTTCACTCTGGATATCTTTTATTTAATTTTATTTTCTAACTGCCATGTTTAGAAAGTCCAGCACAATGTTAAAAAGAAGTGATGAAACTGATTATTCCTATCTTGCTGTGACCTTAGCTTTGATCTAAAGATGATGCTAGCTGCATTTTTTAAATGGAGATATACTTTATCAGGTTGAGGAAGTTCCCTTCAATTCTTAGTTTCTTAAGTGTTATGATGAAAAGGTATTGGATCTTTTCAAATGTGTTGTCTGAGTCTATGAAGATAACCAGGTGATTTTTGTCCTTTATTCATTCCAATAATTTTGATGACAGGGATTATGCAAAATAATATATAGCTCTTAAATTAACTAAAAAGGAGGAATGGAATTGAAAATAAAATTACCTTAGTTTTTTAAGGAATCACCATACTGTTCTCCATAGTGGTTGTACCAATTTATATTCTCACCAACAGTGTAGAACGGTCCACTTTTCTCTACACCCTCTCCAGCATTTGCTATTTTTAGACTTTTTATGATGGCCAAACTCACTGTAGTTTTGATTTGCATTTCTCTAATAATTAGTGATGCTGAGCATATTTTCATGTGCCTCTTGTCTGTCTTGGTTATCTGATGGTCGTCTTTGGATAAATATCTATTAAATCCTCTCCACATTTTTAGATTGCATTTTTTTATATAAAGCTGCATGAAATGTTTACATATTTTTGAGATTAATCCCTTGTTGGTTGCTTCATTTGGAAAGATTTTCTTTTCTTTCATGGATTGTCTTTTGCTTTTATTTGTTTATTGGTTTGTTTGTTTTTTTAAGGTTCCCTTTGCTTTACAAAAGCTTTTAAGTTTAATTAGTTCCCATTTGTTTATTTTTGCTTTTATTTTCATTACTCTAGGAGGTGTATCAAAAAAGATATTGCTATGAGCTATGTCAAAAAGCATTCTGCCTATGTTTTCCTCTAAGATATAAAACTACCATATCACCCAGTAATCCCACTCCTAGTCATACATCCAGGAAAAAAAAAATGTAATTTGAAAAGACACATGTACCACAAGGTTCACTGCAGCACACAGTAGCCAAGACATAGAAGCAACCTAAATGTCCAGTGATAGAGGAGTGAATAAAGAAGATGCAGTACATATATACGAGGGACTATTCCTCAGCCATAAAAAGAAGAACAAAATAATGACATTTGCAGCAACATGGATAGACTTAAAAATTATCATACTAAGTGAAGCAACGCAGAGAAAGACAAATATATGATATCACTTATAGGTGGAATCTAACAAAAATGAAGCAAGAAAACTTATTTACAAAACAGAAATGGGCACAGATTTCTAGATGAAACTTATGGTTACCAAAGGGGAAATGTGGTTGGGGGCAAATTAGGAGCTGGGGATTGTCATATACTTACAACTACATACATATAAAATTGATAGCTAACAAGGAACTACTGTATAGAACAGGGAAATTTACCCAATATTTTATAGTAACCTATATGGGGAAAGAATCTGACAAAGAATGGCTACATGTGTATGTATAAATGATTACACCTGAAACTAACACAACATTGTAAATCAACTATACTCCAACAAAATTTAAAAAAAAGAAAATTACCGCTGATCCAACCATTTAAATATTTTTTTTTGCTTGTTTTAATTTAGGTAGACCCTAAGAATCAAAAGAAGTATAGAATCACATTCCTTTATTCTTTAAGTAGATATTTGTAAGTACCTAAAAGTATTCAGGCTTCTACAAAATGCCAGGTTATAAAAAAAGAAATTATAGATTCAGGGCAAACCAGTTTATTATCTACATGGCCTAAGGGGCAAAATTGTTTGTTTTTAAATAATTGAAAAAATCAAAAGAAGTATTTAATAATAGTTTATAAATCTATGAAATTCAAATTCTGGTGTCCATAAATAATATTTTATTGGAATATAGTCATGTTTTTATGTATTGTGTATGAGTGTTTTATGCTATAGTGGCAACATTTGAAAGTTGTGACAGAGACCCTATGGCCCATAAAGGCTAAACTATTTACTACCTCTTCCTTTACAGAAAGGGGCTGACATGTGGCATAGGTCAAATATACACCTTAATTTGAAATGCCCTCAAGGAGAAGATAGACAAGCAGATATACAATACAATATGAAAGGATGTCAATGGCATTACCACAATTGCAGATAACAGAACAGAATTATAAGTGTAGACTACTTAAATTACCAAAAAATTTGGCAGAATGTACCTCAAGAAGATATTTTTTTATCTTAAAGACTGGGAAAAAATTTCATCTTAGTAAATAATTTTGTGCCAGAGGGGTCAATTAGAACAAGTTGGGGAAGCAGGAACTACTTTGGAATAAACAGGAGCTCATTTAGAATTATAAAATGTCATAAGAAACCACAAAAAAAAAATAGAGGAAGGGAAAAACATCGTGATAGAATTTTTAAACAGCGTGAATTGAGAAAAAGTGACACGACGAAAGTATTTTACATCACTCAATGAGCTTGGACTTCATGTATTTACACACTGGGATTTTAAATTAAATAATGTGACCAGTGATATAGATTAGAAAAGTACTCTGGTGAATGGATATAACTGGCATAGTAGATGTAATTTGAGTAATAGATGTTGAAAGGAGTTAGAAGTGGATTGAGTGGTTAATAGGAGGTGAGAAACTGCATATGGTTAAGTGCAGTGTAGAATATTCTTTGAGAACAACAGATGAGAATTGGGGAAAATGTTACAATATTTCCACAGAAATTTGTGAGATTAGGAAAGGATATTTGTGATGAGAAACATCTGAGTATATGTAAAGCCATGCATGAGGGTCAGTAGCGTTGGAATGAGTCACTATAGTGAATGGTGAAGTAGTGAGAGAAGGAGCAATATGCCAAAGAAGGCATAAAGAAATTCAATCAAAGCAATATGATGCACAGCTTGACCTCAACCACCACAAGACTACATTGGGAGTATGACTCATCCACAGGCTTCAAGGAAGCTCTATTTTATTTTCTAATTAAGGACAGTGTGTTTTTTTTGTTGTTGGTGGTAGTTTTTCTTTTTTTTTTCACTCTGTGTAATAAAATAGAGTCATGACTAGAGAACGATAAATTTATCCCGAAGTTTACTGAACTTTATTCTACTAGTTAGGAGTAGATATCATATTTTAAAAGAATGTCTATGTTTCCTCAGGACACTTTTGTACTTCTCTTAGTTTTAAAAATTAGTTTAGAATCTACCAAGATATTATCAGCCCTTTGCACCCTGGAAACCATGTGACCCTTTGGCTCCTTAGGAAAGAGAGATTCAGGTGCGCTTGGACACTCTGTGGATGCCCCTCTACCCCTCTGCCCGCTCCCCTAATAGAGTACACACTTCTAGAGGGAAAGTCTCCTCCTTGCCTGATCAGTATTTAGCAGCCTCAGCAGCACACTGGTCAGTAAACACTTCACTGAACCAAAGCTGGTGACTGACAGTCTGGAATTTTCTCTTTATTCTACCAATGTTCTTGATTCTCTTACCTTTTTCTTTTCATTGTCTTCCTCTCACTCCTGAGACCCATTCACAGGTAGGGGGCATTTCTAAGGGCTGCTCTCCACCTTTCTGGATGGACTTGGAACAAACTAAGCAGGATCTGTAGCTCTGTCCACTCTACTCCCAGGCAAGAACTGGGAAGATGGGCCAGAAAAGCTTTCACTCATTCTGCATTGAGGGCCAGTTAAAAAAAAAAAAAAAAAAAACAAAGGCAGGGAGCAGGTGGCAGCTGGGAAGGTAGGCCTTCTTTCTTATAAATCTACTGGCCATTGCTGACTACCCAGCATACTTAGGTGCCTACAAGGCCCAGTGGTCTCTAGCTTAGGATGTGCTCTTTTTCTTTTTTTTTTCCCCGACCATCTAGTATTAATGACTTCACCAAGACTTCATTATAATATGGGAAACAAGATAATAATAAAATTAGGTTGAAAATCTCTAGAACTATTTTTTTTTTTATTTCTTTACATTATACCTAGCTGTACAGCGTGGTGACAGGGTTACACATCACAAGTCGTTAGACATAGTTCCCAGTGCTATATAGTGATATCTTCTTGCTTTTCCAGCCCAGAGGTAGCAATCTACAGCTATTAACCCCAGATCTAGAACTAATTTAAAACATTTCTAAATGTGGCTTCTTTTAATTCGCATTTCCCCCCATAGACAGATTATATTTGTTTTAATAGTTAATTTTTACAAGTATAAAAAACTAAAAATTTAGTCTCTAAATATCCCACCCCCACCACATATATCCAATAAACTTTTATTGGGGATCTACTATTTGCTTAGTCCCTGTAATATCACCAATGTCTTCAATTCTTTCTCTAACACAAGACAGTCAGCAGTCAATCAGCAGCTCCCACTTCCAGATGTCCAATTGGAGTGCTGAGTAATAACTCCAATGCCCCTAGCATCTCTGCCAGAGTCCTGGGAGGAAAGGAGAAGAAAATCCCCAAGAGCAGATGGCTGGTTCCCTCTCTTGCTTTTGGCCCAGCTGGCCTCACAACAGGTCTATTCTTAAGTTTCAAAGTTGAAGGATCTTTTTGTAAACCACTTACCTTTCCCTAACTCCTTAAATACCTCAAACTACAAATCTGAGAAACGTTTCACAGGAAAGGCTTTTAAATTAACATAATATGATAGAGAACTTGAAACTGGTTTGCACTATTTTGTCAATGTTGTAAAGAGCGTGTTGACGTTTATCATGTGCTCAAACCCATTTCAAATCTGATAAGAACTTCCTACCTAAAGGTTATCTGATCCAATAGTATTCTTGCTAGAAACTCGGTTTTGTTTTCACTTATAGAGCAGGGAATTGAGAAGGAATATTTCAAGCACTTTTTCTTAACGTGTGTTCTGCAAAGAGAACAGTTCCTCAAGATGTATTGAAAAAATTTGTTTCAAGAGAAAGTAAATTCAAATGAATGTAAGTCAAGTTAAACTGTTTTCCAGCGTGTGGGGATGTGTAGTACGGGACAATGAATCTGATATGCACTGTGGCTCCACAAATTGGAGGTCAGAGTGTGGAATGAGCAAGAACTTCCCCAAATTTTCTGATCTCTGAAGACTTTCCTGGAAGATCATTTTGTACCCCTAGCATTATGGGGATACAAACTTGGGGAAACCCTGCTTAAGGTAATTCTTAAAGTAACACTTTTATCCTTAAATGGGAGTTCACGTAGAGCACCACTTACAGAGCAAGAAAGCCTGGTAAGTAGAAGGTCCTGAGGAAGTGTTTCCTCCCCCAGGAGGCTCCCTACTCTACTTGTCTCTACCTCAACAGGAACATGTGTTTCTAGTTGGTCTTGGTTTACTTTCTCAGATTAAACTATAAACTTTAAAAGATAATTTTCAAAACTAGAATTACATTCAATGTTACAATGTCTTATTAAAATACTATTTCCATACCTTCATGCTGGAAATCTGCTTCAGTCATCAATATCTATTCCAAAATGTTTTCTTGATGTGAAAGTATGGCTAGTTTAAAATATATTTAGTTTGCTGGACTTTAAAAATTGATGTTTAAAACTGTCTTCCAACATTTGATGTTTTTACAATTGCCATGAAAATACAAATCACATACAAAATAAATGTGAAAGGACTTCAAGTTCTAGCAAGCAGGTGATACAACTATCTTAACATATGCTGAGTTTGGGAACTACAAAGGCAGACCTCAGAGATATTGTGGTTCAGTTCCAGACCACCACAGCAAAGTGAGGATCAAAATAAAGCAAGTCACACAAGTTTTTTGGTTTCCCAATGCACAGAAAAGCTATGTTTACACTATACTGTAGTCTACTGTATGTACAATAGCATTATGTATTAAAAAAAGACTGTGCATTACTTTATTAAAAATATTTTACTGTTAAAAATCCTAACCATCACCTTAGCCTTCAGTGAGCTGTAATCTTTTGCTAGGAGAGGGTCTTGTCTCTGCTATTGGCTGCTGACTGATAAGGTGGTGGTTGCTGAAGATTGGGATGGCTGTGGCAATTTCTTAAAACAAAAGTGAAGTTTTCTGCATCAACTAACTTATCTTTTCATGAATGAATTTTCTGAGCTTGCAATACTGTTTGATAGCATTTTACTCAGAGAAGAACTTAATAGAGTCAATCTTCTCAAACTCACTACTTTATCTACAAAGTTTATGTAATATCCTAAACCCTTGTCATTTTGACAATCTTCATAGCTTCTTCACCAATAAACTACATTGTTTGCTCCTTCATAAGACATGATTCTTCATCCATTAAAGTTTTATGATAGGTTGCAGCAAATCAGTCACATCTTCAGGCACCACTTCTAATTTCTAGTTCTCTTCTATTTCCATCACATCTGTAGTTACTTCCTCTAACTGAAGGCTTAAACCCCTGAAAGTCATCCAAGAGGGTTGAAATCAACTTTTTCCAAATTCCTGTTAATGTCATTATTTTCACCTTTTGGCATGAATCACAAATGATCTTAATGGCATTGAGAATGGTGGATCCCTTCCAGATGGTTTTCAATTTACTTTGCCCAGATCCATCAGAGGATTCATTATCTATGGAAGCTATAACCTTACAAAATGTATTTCTTTTTTCTTTCTTTTTTTTTGTCTTTTTGCCTTTATCTAAAGCCACACCCGTGGCATATGGAGGTTCCCAGGCTAGGGGTCTAACAGGAGCTGTAGCTGCCGGCCTTCACCACAGCCACAGCAACGCGGGATCCGAGACTTGTCTGCAACCTACACCACAGCTCATGGCAACGCCGGATCCTTAACCCACTGAGCAAGACCAGGGATCAAACCCGCAACCTCATGGTTCCTAGTCGGATTCGTTAACCACTGAGCCACAATGGGAACGCCACAAAATGTATTTCTTAAATAATAAGACTTGAAAGTCAAAATTGCTCCTTCATCCATTGGCTGCAAAATGGATGTTCTAGCAGGCATGGAAACAGCATCAAATTCATTGAGTAAATATTTTTTTTTTGTCTTTTTGCCTTTTTCTAAGGCCACACTCAGGGCATTTGGAGGTTCCCAGGCTAGGGGTCTAATTGGAGCTGTAGCCGCTGGCCTACGCCACAGCCACAGCAACGCGGGATCCAAGCTGCATCTGCAACCTACACCACAGCCCAAGGCAACACCGGATCCTTAATTAATTTGCCATGACAGTTTAAATGAAATATATATTCAAAAAGAAACCATTCCCTCTGGTACCCAACTTTAGTTACAATATATTGAAATTGTTAACGGATGAACTATAATAATTTAGTAACCACTTAAAATGGCAGTTGCTATTTTCACAAACACCTTCCACACCTTTCACAAACACCTCCCCATAATTACTTCAGCATTTAAAAAAAAACCAAGAGTTCGATGAAATACATCTACATAAGTAACTCATTACTTCTGTCTTTGGACTATGTAAACCAAATGTGTTTGGCTTATTTGAATAATGTGTTTAATTTTTTAGATGCACAGAATGAGGGCACAGAATTTGATTTTTTAAAAATTTATATGTGGTTGTAGGTAATATCAGATGAGGCTTAAAAAGTTCTTAGCTGCTGAAGAATAACATTTTCTCCTGATTTTTGATTACACTTAACAATTGGAACTATTCTGTGTAGGATTTAATTTTTTACTGAACAAGTTCTTGATTAGAGTGATCCAAGCATTGATGAATAAATTTAACATCAATATACAGTTAGAAACACATCTTTTCCTGAATTGGTAGCAAGTAAAGTATTTCTAAGACTGAGCAGGGATTTTATTTTTAAAGAAAGTCAAAGATTATGACAATATGGAGAGGGAAAATGTTCGAGTTTACTGATAAGATCAAGATAGCTCGTTTGAAATTAGCAACAGAATATAGTACTTGAATATTAATAAATTTACAAAATCTAGAGACTTCAGTGATGATTGTGTGTGCAACAGTATGATTATCAAGGATCATGATGTCAAATTCATCACTATTACTTTCTGTATTACTTAAATGTGAAATTTTGAGAAGTGCACAAGACTTACATGAGCAAGTTGACTGCTAAATAATTAAAGTAGCATTCACAGCCTTCTAAAAATACAGCATCCCGCCACCCAGGAGATTAGCCTATAGCTGAGAGCCTCTGTGACACACCATGATTATTAATGATACTAATAAAATTGAAGCTGACCAGCTCTATTGCAACGACATCGATTTGGAAATGCAACTGAGCATAATCTTTCCTTTGCCAGAGAAAAGAATTTCTCATGTCTTGCTTCTTTTCAGATTTCTGGTCAGAAAAGCTAGAACCGATTTTATTTGGTACGGGCAGATGATTCTTATTGTACCACAGAGAACTGGCAGCCTAAAAAACTAAATATCTGTTTCCAAAATACTTGCTATTGTTTCTTCTAAAGTGTAGTTCAAAGAACACATTTTTGGGGGTGGGCGTGGGAATCATATAAGTACAAAACAAACAAACCAAACACACACGTACACACACAAATTAAGTTTTATAATTGAAAAAAAATGAAATTGTGACACAATCTGTGCCTAGACTAATGTGAACTCATATAATTCAGTAAGAATTCATCATTTCCCTCTTTTTTTTGTGGGATTTTTCACTACCCCTTTTTTTATAGGGTAATTTTTTTACTGCAGTTCTCTTTAGTATTGGCTAGCAGAAAACCTATCCCCCAACATAACAGATTACACACATACACACACACTGCCATTTCAACATTTCTTCACAGTGAAAAGTTCTCTGACAAAATACCAGACGGTCAAGAGAGAAAATGTTTTAATGGTTGGGCCTTTTGGACAATTCTGATTGTATTTAAACCTCATGGTGAAGTGCACTAAGAGTTCCCTGCTGATATCTGTGCAGTTTTCTTCAATTAGTAAAGAGATCATAACAAATAACTTTTTCTTCTAATTTTTCTTGCACTATCTCTCATCCAAAGGAAAATATGGTAGTGCCAAAATGAAGGATTTCCATAACTAGCCATAGGGATTTAAATAAGTTGTTTAACACTTAAGTAGCTTCATTTCTCAATTTTAATTGGAGAACTACTCAACAGATTGCTGTGAGGATAACATAAACAAAGACTGGACACATAGAATATGCCTATTTAATGCACAGCACTTCACCACTGCAATCACCTAAAGGAAGCCTATGGTGTTTCAGAAATAGGTACATAGATAAAGAGATAGATATATAGAAAAAATATCTTCCATATCTCCAAAACTATCATTTTTATGGTAACTATGGTTATGTTTTCTGAGAGAGTTTTGGAAACTGTGAAGTTTAATTAAGCATGACCTTAATGTTTTAAACTTTAGAAGAAAATAGGAGATGAGAAGAAGCAGACGTGAACATACAAGGAACATCCTACACAAAATTGATTTTATAGTGTACACATAGGTAACTGCAACACAGATGTTTTCTATTACAGGAAATTGTGTTTGAGCAGTCCTATCAATATAGTCTCACACCTCTAGCAATACTTATTAAACAGTCAAATCTGATTTAATATCTACTGACACTGATCTCTAAACATGAAGCTATGGCCAAGGTCAATTGTTTGTGAAATGAGAAAGAGACTTCTGTAAATTCATACTTTTAACACATCTTTGTGTAGTCCTATACAAATCATGAATCCACAAATAAATATGACTCTGAGTTCAAGTTACTCAAAAGTTCAGATAAGTTTTAGATATAAAATAAACATGTAATTTATAACAATTACATGTAGGAAAAGGTATAAAACATACTCTTCTCCTTTATTTTAAGTGTAGACCAAGAGAGTTGATGACATCTTCAAGCTAAAGAAGCTGGAATTTATTTAGTAACAATGAGCATTCAGAGGTATTTTCACTGGATAGGGGTCCTTCCATCTGAAGCTTTTCCTTTTTTTACAAGAAATAGCACATGTTTACAACCAAGTAGCTGTTTCAGTCTGCTTTCTGCCCATAGATTACTGTTTTAACAAGGATCTCTTTATATTTGAACTGTCCTTGTATGTTTCAGTAAATGCTTATTAAATTCCTTTAAACAATTTGTGGGCTTTCTGTGTTTCAAATGATATATATATATATATATATATATATATATATATATATATATATAGTTCTTCCTTTATTTTTTTCTATTTATTTTTACTTATAGTTCATTTCAGTTTATTTTATTACAGGCAAAAAGAGAAGTCAGTTGGAAATTTCACTATTTGTTAGGAAAATCACCTATCCAGATCTGAGATCATTGGGTACCATTATAATTTTCCTGTTAGTGAGGACAATAATGTTACTAAGAATTCCGCTAGGATACGGAAACCAAGGCTGGTTATCAGTTAGATCCATTAAACAATAATTTGCTTAATAAATAATGGACTGTAATCTGCATTCACTGATCAAGCTCACTTTTAATGCTGCTACAGAAACCTTGCATGTCCTCCAAGCATCAATAGCCTAATAAGATGTTTGCCCAAGTTGTTTTTCAGGAAATTGGAGTCAGCTGTGTCCAGTTGGAGCGCAAGCCTATAAAGATTGGCTAAGACCACTGCCTCTCCAACTGGGCATGCTAGAATGTCTGCTCAGTGACATTTTGACTTCAGAGGGCCCAATGATCCATGATCAGAGTATGCTAACACCATCATTTTCTGAACATTCATCCCACTGAGAAGCGTGCAGCTTAGCTGTACCTGCACAGAACCAGGATTACCTCACCTTTTCCTTATCTCCAATCCCATTTCCCCATGATCCCCATATTTCAGACAAGCTTATCCCACAAATATCCCCAAGCTTTGGGGAGGTAGATTTGAGATTTGTTCTCCCCTCTCCTTGCTTGGCTGCATTGTGAATAAAACTTTGCTGTGAACCTCAGGGTCTCAATGTTTGACTTGCTGTGTACCGGGCAAATGAAACTGGTTTGGCAGCTATACCACATGTGAACCTTTCTCCAATCTCCAGTTACATAATTCTCACTGTTATCCATTTAATAGTTTCATCAAGGCTCTTGCATTCCTTCTGCCTTAACCAGGTGCCAAAACGAATGACACATGTTTGGTTTTGCATAGCATCATCCCTTTTCCAGGACTAAAGTTTGTTCTAGTTATCTACTGCTATGTAACATACTACTCCAAAACTAAATGGTTTAAAAGACTAAGGATTTGTTTTAAAAATCTCACTTTTTCCCCTTTTTTTGGCTACCTTGTGACATATGGAGTTCCCGAGCCAAGGACCAGATCTGAGCCGTAGTCATGGCCTAAGCAGCTGCAGCAACACGAGATCCTTAACCCACTCTGCCTGGCTGGGGATCTAACCTGAATCCTAATTCTCCCAAGATTATGATGTTGATCCTGTTGTGCCACAGTAGGAACTCCAAAAATCTCACATTTTTTGGTTAAGAACTTGAGCAGGTAATTCTTCTTTTCCCACTTTAATCATTCATTTTTAATCAAATTACCGATGTTCTATTCTGCAAGCTACACACACGTCTGATGCCTTGGTGGGGATGATTGGAAATCTGGGATTGGTGGATTCCCCTATCCTACTTAATGTTGTCTCAGTATCTCTCTAGAATAGTGGTTTAAATTCTTTATTTCTTGAAACAACTTTATTGTGGTTTAATTGATATACACAAAACTGCGTATATTTTTATAATTTGTTGAACTTGGATATACGCATACTTCCATATGTGTAACTAATACAGCTAAATGAATTAAAGACTTAGTTTTTTATTGCAAATATCTCATTAAACATACAATTTTTAAAAATTCACTTTTTTTACTTTTTCACATATATATTTTTTCTATTTTTATATTTAACTGTTTGCAGTAGTAATATGATTCTTTTTCTTTTATTAGCCACACCTGCAGGGTATGAAATTTCCTGGGCTAGGGGTCAAATTGGAGCTGCAGCTGATGCCTACACCACAGCCATGGCAACATCAGATTTGAGCCACATCTGTAACAGTGGCTATATTGCTGCCTGATGCAACACCAGATACTTAATCCAGTGAGCGAGTTCAGGGATCAAACCTGCATCCTCCCAGAGACAACATCAAGTCCTTATGCCACTAAGCCACAATGAGAACTACCAGTAACAATATAAATTAAAATCAATTTTCTTATGATCCACATAATTCCAGCAAATTAACTCAGATATTCAAACTGTCCAAAGTAATTTAAATCAATAATTGGATAAGTGAATAAATGAAGGAGAACAGATAGTTCTTCCTCAAATGAAGTACAGTTAATAAATGTAGAAGAACGTAGGAAACAGGAAATCATTATTACAAAACCATAAGAAAAATAACACTACAAGCAAGATATATCAATATTATAAATAGATATTTATAAAGTCTCAAAATATCGCTCAAAAGATATTTATTAAAGGAAAGCATGGTAATTTTACAGTGGAGAAAGCTGGTAGACACTATCATAAGCAAAATTTATATCACCATTAATAAAACATATGGACATCGTGTCATCCCTGACATGATGCACTAAGAAGAGCATGCCAATTCTATGGCACTTCGGCCAAAAGTGCTCAATCTCAGTTTAATGATGAGATAATATCAGATAAACGATAACCCAGTTCATTTAAAAAATATCTGACCAAGAGTTAACAGAAATGTGAACCACATGAGAAGCAAGGAAAGACTGAGGTACTGCAATAGTTTGGTAGAGATAGGGCTAAATGCTATGTGGGATTCTGAACTGGATCCTGTAACATATAAATAACACAGTGGGAAAGAAAAGGTAAAGGTGGTGATATCCAAATAAATTACGCAGTTAATTACATTCTATCTGTTAATTTCTTACCTTTGATATTGTAATGTAGTTAGGCAAGATGTTAATATTAGGAAAAAGGCTATACTGGAACACTTTTTATTCTCTTCTTAATATTTTTTAAGGTCTATAATTATTTCAGAAACAGAAAGTTTTTAACAAATCTACTGACATGTACATAATTTGTTCTATATTGGACTCATAGCAAAACTAAACCTGTTAGCAACAGAGTTGTATGTAACAAATTACTAATTTCAAAAAAAACTAAAAAAATAAATGAAATTATACTGCTTTAAGGTAAGCCCTAATTCAATGAATGTTGTCTTTATAATAAGAGGGGATATTTAAAGGCAGACAGACAGAACAACATGTTAAAGATGAAGGCAGAGATTTCCATCTATCAACAAAGGAAGATTAAGAATTGCCCACGAATATTAGAAATTAGGAGAGCAGCATAGAACAGATTTCCCCTCACTGCCTCCAGAAGAAATGAATCTGGTCAATATTTTGATTTTGGATTTCTAGACTCAAGTGTGAGATAACAAAATTCTTTTGTTTTAAAGCATCTGGTTTGTGGTACTTTATTATTTATGGCAACCGTAGGAAACAAATACACCCATTTATGTGACCTTTAAGTGTCTGAATTTGAATTCAGTCTTACTCACTTAAGAATTTTCAGTTTTAGCCACTACTTCATAATAGAAATTAATCGCTAGGAATGATTGTTATTCACTGAACCAAAAACATGGAGTGGAACCCATGTTTTGCTGACAATTCTTCTCATCGAGATCCTGATAACTTGGAACACATTAAATTTCTGCTTTTAATGAGTTGTGGATAACAACATAAAACAATATAAGTAGTTAATGATGATTTTGCATATTTAAATATCTTAAGAGTTGTATTATTTAACTAGATAAGACCCTTTAATATTCCTCATCGCTTGGATTCTCTGAGTTTGGAAGCTTTTAATACGAACTTCCAAGCAAAATATAAGTTTTAAAGCTTTTTGAGGTTGTCTCATAATGTGGAAAATGCCATCCTTAAATTAAATAATAATTTATAAATAACTTGTAACTATTTAACTTAAAATATTTTTGTCTCAGAACTTTGTTGAGAAATTTTAACTATATAGTCAAAAATAGGTGACATGTAAGTAGATATAAATATTTTGCATATAGTTTACTTTCAAATAATCAGGGACAACCATCAGTAAATACATTTCTTTCTTTTTTTTTCATCTTTTGTTGTTTTAGGGCCGTACCCGTGGCATATGGAAGTTCCCAGGCTAGGGGTCAAATCAGAACTACAGCCGCCAGCCTACACCACAGCCACAGCCATGCCGGATTCGAGCTGCGTCTGCAACCTACAACACAGCTCAGGGAAACTCCAGATCCTTAACCCACTGAGCGAAGCCAGGGATTGAATCCTCAACCTCATGGTTCCTAGTCAGATTAGTTTCCACTGCGCCATTATGGGAACTCCAGTAAATACATTTCTAAATCTTCAGAATATTGTTATTAGATTATTTTGGCTCTTAACATCAACAAATCAGTTACATCATCACTGAAATACTTTACAACTGTTCGTAAAGAAATAATTTTTTCAAAAACAGCATTTGCAAATTTTTCATTAACGCCATCGTCTGTAGAAATGGACTGTTCAAATAATCCAATTGTATATTAGGAAAGGCAATTGAAAAATGAAATTAAAATACTTTTATTTTTATTTTCTTTCTTTCTTTTTTTTTTTTGTCTTTTTGCCTTTATGTAGAGCCGCACCTGTGGCATGTGGAGGTTCCCAGGCTAGGGGTCTAACAGGAGCTGTAGCTGCTGGCCTTCGCCACAGCCACAGCAACGCGGGATACGAGCCGCATCTGCAACCTACACCACAGCTCACAGGGCAACGCCGGATCCTTAACCCACTGAGCAAGGCCAGAGATCGAACCCGCAACCTCATGGTTCTTAGTCGGATTCGTTAACCACTGAGCCACGAAGGGAACTCCTAAAATACTTTTAAATTGCATTAAAAAACAAAATGTACTTGGGAAAAAATAACAAAAACTATTCAAGACCCGTACCAAAAATATTAAGTATTGCTGAATGAAATTAAAAAAGACGTTGATAAATGAAGAGGTATATTATACTCATAAACTAGATCATTCAATATTTTCAACATATCCTTTCTCCCCAAAAGTATTTATATGTTTACGCATAATCTCAATAAAATCTCAGCATGCATTTATAAAAAGTGATGAGATGATCTAAATGTGTATAAAAACTGAAATGGACTAATGGTCAAAAAATTTTATAAAATAAAGAAGTTGAAGCTAACACCCCCTGTTTATGGGACTTAATTAAGATTGAGAGAGTCATATAAATTATCAACAGTATTTTTTGAAAATCAATATCATTCAAAATATTTACGGTGCATAGGTTAATCTGAGGTTTGCCAATATGTTGCATTATGAAATCTGAAGTTAAGATTATGATTAATGTCTAGGGAGCAGCAATTTCTATACCTGTAAAATAAGAAAGTTTGACAATCTATTCCTCAGAATACTATTTACTATTGAAAAATATGATATAATTAATTAGAACCAAGTTGGTGACTAATATTCCATGATCAAATTTTCACATAAGCAGGGAGGACTGTTTAAGAATGTCAATTAAAATACTTCAAGAATTTATCAAATTCCTAAAGAGGACTAGGAACTGGGATGAATTCAGGCATTTATTAAATACATGCTGAACACTAGGACACGGGTTGAATACTCAAATTCAAAGATGAATAAGGTAACACAATGTTTGGCTGTTGCGTGCTGCATGCAGGGTAGGGGAAGACAGGAAATAAACCAAAAAAAAAAAAAGAGGGAGAAAGAGTTGTGTTTTCTTATAAAAGAGGAATATAAGAAAGATTTTCCTGTTTTCAGGCACCGTGAAGGAAAGCACAAAGTTGGTTCAGTTCAAAGTGTGTGTTTGTGAGTAGAAATTCTTCTGACTTGCCTGCTTCAGCATTCTAGGCATATTATGAGCACTATCTCTATTTTCTGTTTAAGCACATTTAATAAACTGTGTTATTTGACAGCTGCAGCATAGAAGACATGGCCTGTTTGACATGGAGTGTACATATTTGCCCCAAACCCCTGATAAAAGGCTTTTTCTTTCTTTTTTTTTAGCTTCATCTTCTCAGAAACCCAGAGTCAGATTCAAGAAAAGTGATTCTTAGGCACTGAATGTCCCCTACTGGACAGGAATTTTCTATATTAGATAAGGGAGTCTAGTTTATTACAATGCAAGGACATTTCAGCAGATAACCTGGCAGAGTGAAGCACCATCTTACAGTTGTAGCAGTAAGAACTAGCAAAATTTGTTTAGCTCAATAAACACCAAGTAGAATCTATCAAGTTGTGTTTTCACTGAAATGTAGAGAAACAAAAGGATTAAAAGAAGTTCTCTGGTAATTGGATACATCTATGACATTGTTGCACAAATGACTATATTCGTATTTGTGATCTGAAAGTTGAGCACAAAGTAATTGTCATCTTCCTCTGTCATATTATATTGGTCAGAAGTAGGACAGTATTAAAAATACTTAATTACTCATTTATTTTGTTTACGAATTGGCTGCTAATTTAAATTTATAACTGAGTGTATAAGAGCTTAAATAAATTATTTTCTTTATCTTTGGCATTGTTTTTTAGGACTAAAAGCTTATTCAACAACATTTTTTATTATTTACAGTGAAAGATTAATTCCCATTTTAAGTAGACATTTTACCCAAATCAATAATCCTTGGATATCAAAGAACTTTTGGGTGTCTTCCCTGAGGCTTTTAAAAATATAATCCTTATTAATACAGTTACCATTCCATTGGTAAAAATAGCATGCTAATAGAAATAATTTAGTATGTATGAATTCAATATTAATAATATTAAATAAGTAATATTTCCAGTAAATGCTTTTATTATTCATTACTAAACAATGATTACCTACTCATAATAGTTTACCCTTTTGTCTTGGTTTAGCAATGAAATTGTTGGTTAAGAACTTGGGCTTTGGATTCACATAAACCTAGATTTGATTCTTAGCTCTGCAATAAATTGATTTTGATATTGTATTAAAAATTTCAGGCTTACTTTCCTCTTCTAGAAAATGGAGATGATAATGCAATATCCAGGGTACTTGGAAAGTGCAGTGTGATCTTTTATGCAAAGCACTTAATACAGGATTTAGCACTAGGGTCTACACAATATCTGCCTAAATATATATGCTTTTAGAGGTAAATCCTTATTCTTTCAGGACAGATGATCTTGAGAACTTCGCAAGTGGCTCTAGTCCTTTTGTTGTTGTTGTTGCTATCTAAAGTGCAAGGCCAGTTAGGTGAAGGGACTGAAGAAGTCTTTCACGGTCACCTTTGCAAAAGGACCATTTTTGTACTCCTCAGGCTTGAAGCCACATTTGCACTGGATCACTGCCTGGGTTGTTACTTTTATTTATCCCCTTTGTTTATTTACATAAAGAAAAAATTGTTGTTTCTCCTGATTCATAAGGTTCCAAATCAGCTGAAAATCTAGAATGAATGAATATATATATATATATATATATATATATACATATATATATATATATTATTTTCCACTTTGTGAAAAAAAACATTTAAAAACCTGTCTTATGGTATGAAGAGGCTTCACAAATAAAGAGAATAATAGGTCAATTCTCTTTCAGATTTAACTTTAATCATGTGATCAAGCTAGGTAAGTAGCAGAGTAAAGAATAATCAGTTCTAAGGTTAGTCTACACAACTATATTTCCTTTCTTAAAAAAACAGACAAGCATAAACAAACTGTCTAAAAATTAGTCAAATAAATGGCTACTTTATTCATTTGTCAAATATGTTAATTTGAAAAATGTCTGCTTTGATTGCTATGGTGGTTTGTAAAATCCAGAGCAGAAGTATCTCAACATCAGGGCAAGAAGAATAGTACTTAAAAAAATAATACTTTACTAATATTCAAATATATTTTCTTTTTCCTGTGAATAGATAAAGGCTGAGCAGACTCTTATATGCTTCACTGTTCACACTGATCTTTTACCAAAGTGCTGATAAGAGTATACACTGCACCTAGAAGCAGGAAAGTGGCCTGCCTTATGTGGAGAAAATTCTTTATCACAAGGAAAATTCTAGCATCCCTATGGAGACAGAATGAAAGGAAAACTGTGTTCATTTCAGCATGGCAGGGATACTGTGTGATACTGTGACACTAACAAAAAGTATTTTTTTCTTTAATAAACTACATTGATAGTCTTCCATTTTTATAAAGATATACATTTTCTCTTTTTCTTTTTCTTTTCTTTTTTCTCTCTCTTTTCTGTCTTTCTTTCTTTCTTTTTCTTTCTTTCTTTCTTTCCTTCCTTCCTTCTTTCTTTCTTGTCATTTAATTTTTTTTTTGCTTTTTAGGGTCACACCTGCAGTGTATGGAAGTTCCCAGGCTAGGGGTTGAATCAGAGCTACATTTGCTGGCCTATACCACAGCCACAGCAACGCGGGATCCAAGTTGCATTTGTGACCTATACCACAGCTCATGGCAATGCCAGATCCCTGATCCACTGAGCGAGGCCAGGGATTGAACCTGCATCCTCGTGGATACTAGTTGGATTTGTTTCTGTTGCACTACAACAGGAACTCCCAAGATACACATTTTTCAAATTTATATTTACAAGTTATATAATAGTTCTATGTTAAAAGACCATTAAATTTTCTGATTTTAAAACAAATGCAAATTAAAAAACACAGTGTGGAAAAGTATAGAGTACTTCAACTATAATCTCTTTATCCAAAAATAATTTTTTGGGTCACACCCACAGCATGTAGTTCCTGGGCCAGGGATCAAACCTGTGCCACTGAAACAACAAGGTCCAGATCCTGAACCTGCTGCACCATGAGAGAACTCCCCAAAATAATTTTTAAATCTTTAATATTTGATATAATTGATGTAAATATAAAAACTGTTTTTCACAGTTGATGTCATACTTTATATTTTTGTACTCCTTTTATGTACTCTTAATCTTAGTATTACATATGCATTTATCATTATTTCTCAGAAATATAATTTAATATTTAGCTACACAGAATTCCAAGGTATGAATTACGATATTTAAATTATTATATTCTTGGACATTTATTTTTTTTTTTTTGCTATTTGTATATCTAAAGAGAGAGCACTGCATTCTATTCTCCAATGACTCGCATGATAAAGAATGAAAAGCAAGCATCTATTTCCCAAAATAAACTGTTCTTAAACTCATGGAACATATTTGGTCATTTATTTCCAGATTCCAAGGATAGTGGAATTGCTGAGTTGAATGTATTATCTCACAGTTCTTGACTTTCAAAAGTCTTCTTAGTATCCCAATAAACTGCATATAATCTCCATGCATCACTTTTCCTGTTTTGTACCCACCTCCCTAGCTTAGGACAGTTTCTGGGGACTATCATACATATTTTGGGATAAGGAAGATTTATTGAGCACGTGCCATTTGGTAAGCATTAAATAAATCATGAATAATACCGCTCTGTTTTCTTCATTTCTTCCTAAGCCTTTAAGTCATTAGTTCTCAAATTACTGACATCTTCTGATATTCTATGCAAGAATGACCTTTTCCTCCCTTCTGCACACACTTTATCAGTCCAAATGACAGTTCCTACAAATATCCTCCAGCGCATTGGGAAAAGCAAGAATACTCTGCAGCAGTGGGTTTGTACATGTGTATAAGCCTAAGTTTTCTAAACTGAACCTTGGCACGTGAAAAATGCTTGAATGACTGACAGACTAATGCTACACTTAAAGCTCTCTGAAGAAATGCCTTCCTTCTCATAGCTTTATTATTTGTATTTCCATATATGGAGTGGAACTACTTCACAGATTCCATCTCCACTCAAAAATAGTGTAAGAAAAAAGAGTGTGTGTGTGTGTGTGTGTGTGTGTGAGTGTGTGTGTAACTGGGTCACCTTGCTGTAGAGTAGAAAATTCACAGACTAATGTAAACCAGCTATAATGGAAAAAATAAAAATCATTATAAATGAAAAAAGGAAAAAATATCAAGGAGAATAGAAGTAAAAATATTGTAATTCAGCATTTGGTATAAAGTGTGTGCTTGCGATTCATTGTGGTTTTAGTGAAAATTAATGTCTTTTAAACATTAGGTAAGCTAATCACTTAAATCCCCTGATTTATCAGATCTTATTTACAAATGATTAGAAAACTTCAGAAATTCAGTTATGGAAGCTCATTGGATGAAAGTTTTCTATTTGTTTTGTATAATTGCAACTTCATTCCCGAGAATATAAACCTCCAGCTGTCATATATATGTGATTAACTGAGTCCTTTCCAGCTATTAAGGAAGCCCCACTATGTTTCTATGTTTTCTGGCGAAAAGAGAAGTTAGTTTAACACATCATCCTGGCAAACAAGTTGCTGGCATACAAAGGAAAAACATGCAAATTGGCAAGAAAAATACCTTGTATGAAATTACAAAAACAGCAGGTGAAAAACCAAATTCACCTTATACATTCCTGCACGCTTATGAAAAAAAAACTATATACTTGTCAACAATACTATTCTGGATATGATTACTCTTGTTTTATCTTATGGAAGAGGAAATTTTTACTTAGAATGCAGTTTGAAAAAAAATTGTCGGGAGTTCCCTTCGTGGCTCAGTGGTTTATGAATCCGACTAGGAACCATGAGGTTGCGGGTTTGATCCCTGGCCTTGCTCAGTGGGTTAAGGATCCGGCGTTGCCGTGAGCTGTTGTGTAGGTTGCAGACGCGGCTCGGATCCCGCGTTGCTGTGGCTGTGGCGAAGGCCGGCAGCTACAGCTCCTGTTAGACCCCTAGCCTGGGAACCTCCATATGCCGCGGGTGCAGCTCTAGATAAAGGCAAAAAGATAAAAAAAAAAAAAAATAGTCTCCAAGTAAGAGGAGTGACAGCTTTGGATTTTGGTGAATGGAATATTGTTATTTCCTGGTTTATTTTCTGGTGGTATATGCATATTTTTTCTTGAGTCATAAGACTCTCATTACATTTCAATAAAGTTATGGCTTTTGACAAGTGATTTCTCACTCTCAGTGTCTTCTAACTCCTATGCTGTTCTTTATTCCAGGAAAAAAAATTACTGTATTTATTGTATGTGCACATGTATGTGTGTGCGTGTGTGTGTGTGTATGCTGTCTTAGAAATAAATTGTGATGATTTTATAGTTTATCAGTATCTCCCTTAAGTTTTTGTTATGTCTATTTTCATTATCTTTTATTCCTTCATAGAATATGGCTAGGCATGAAGAATGATGCTGTAGTTAGCTTCTCGCATATATTCTGATCTCAGTGAATTTGCCATTCACCTAGATATCAACCTCAAATCTGAGAGATGACTTTTCCTCTCACTAACTTTCATTTAGCAGTTAAATTGGCTTCAGTGATTTCCTCTTTTAAATATTGCGTATATCTTCTTCATTAGTACCATTGAGACTTTATTTCATGTAGAAAACTGCACTTGTCTCTCAATTATTTTCTTTTCTTTTTTTGGCCTCTACTAATACATATTTTCAAATGACTTAACACAGAAGCTAGACTATGTTTTCCAAAACAAAACCAGGTGGGTCCCTTATTTAAATCAGCTTTTAATTGTCCACATAATTAAATTAAACTGACTTACTATGACATGAAAATCTCTATGACCTTACTACTGTCTATTCTTGAAGGCTTACCTAATAAACAAGTGTATATTCCGACACTTGTATACAATCAAAACAACTTTTAGATGAGAAAACGTGCCAAACTAAAATTGCTTACGTAGAAAATCAGGCAGTTTGAGACTTTAAAAAATCACCATTAATTTCGCATGCATCTCTGGAATTTTTTTGAGTCTTCCAAAAAGGAAACTCCGTGGCTCCTTTATACCTTTGTGTGCCATATAATTCCATCATGAAATGTATAAAATTTGAGTCCTTTTACGTGTTCTTTTCACAAGGAACATTAAATTTTAGACTGTAAATTCCTTTGATAGAAAGCTTCATCTTTTGTGTCCTAGAAAATGTTTATTCATGGAATGAACTCTGTCTTTTAGTTGAGTTTACCAAGCATTTAGAATAATTAGTCCATCTTTTCTGACCAAAGTCCCTAACCCAAAAATTATTGCAAAATATCCCCAACACATTCTCTCACAAACATCATCCTCAAATGATTGAATTCCTGACCCACAAACCCATGAGGTATAAAAAAACAGTCACTGTGTTAGGGTACCAACATTTAATTACTTTGTTATGTAGTATTAGGTAACCAGTATTCCTCATAATTATATAAACTTTCCTAGCTGCACTGAAAAGTCACTTAGTGCTATCTACTCAAGCTGAACTTACATATGCCCTATTATTATTTCCATTCCTAGGTGTATACCTAAGAGAAATGCATACATGTTCACAATAGCATTAATTGAAATATTCAGAAAAGTGAAGACAATTTAAATGTCTAATAACAGAATAATGCATAAATTGTGTCTTTGATTCTTAAGGTATAATAGGATATGGAAATAGAAATGGACAAATCACAGCCAAACACATCAATGGGGATGAATCTTGCAAAAGGGAAAGAAACCAGACACACCAAGATACGTGCTATATGATTCTATTAAAACAAAGGAAAACCAGGCAAAACTACTAGAACAAATAGAATTCAGGAGAGCAGCTTTTGTAGAAGACAAAGAGTATGCTGATTAGGCTTGGAGAGAAAACCACCTAGCAATTTTCTATTTCTTTTGGGTGGCTACATACCATGTGCTCATTACGGTGCACTGGCCTGTGCACTCATGACCGCCACAATTTTTACATACAGATTATACTCTGAAAAAAGCTGAAGAACAGCTGACTATTTCTAATTTTATTCTCAAGAAGATTCTAGTGGATATTGCATGTGTTTCCAGAATTAAACAATTGCTGTGAAGAAATACTTTGAGATGAGGAAAGTTGAAAAACACAGAAAAACATGATGCCCAAATAAAATGAAACTTTAAAAGTTTTAAAAATAATGTAAAGAGTAGGTAGAATATTACAAAAAAAAATGCTAAAGTAAAAGGAAGATTTTAAAAATTCACCCAGAACTAACATATTAAGTCAAAAAAAAAAAAATGAAGAAAAAGAGAGACATGGAGACAATGACATTAACTCCATTAATTTTCTTATAAAATAGGGTTCCTAGGGAAAAAGATCAGATCAGATCAGCTGTAACAGAAGCAATGAAGGAGACGGAGAAGGAAATTAAAAGGGATTTATATAATTTAGAAAATTATCTAATTGAAAATTAAAATAAGTTACTGATTATGGCAAAATTAAAATAAAAACAACTTCTTCATGTACTATTTCATAAAAAAATACAATAAAATCCCCCAGGAGGAAATGCTGGTTTCTGTTAAATACCATTGCTTTGTGTTTTGAAATAACAAAATAAAATGGAACCTGTGGGAAGCAAACTGAACTCCAATAATTTTATGCTCAATTTACCACTTCTCTGCAAAGTAATCAGAAAGATATTATATACCCAAGGGGTAACAAAGTTTAATTCCACAATAGTTTTACTGAAAAAACTATGTACTCAAACATATTTTGATCAACCAAACTTTAAACTGATTTGAAGAACATTAAAATGGCTAGATAATGGACAATTAAATGACTTGAATTAAAAGTGTCTAAATAATACTAAGAAATCATTCAAAAAATTATCAAGAGATGAAATAGTAATTGAACAAAGTTTGATAAAACATCAGTAGATAGAACAATCAAGAAATTGAGAGTAATAGGTAAGAAAAATAATGCAAAATGTGTCACAGTAAGATATATTAATATCATATTGCCAGATTATATATAATATATAACTATTTAATAAAGAAAAGTAAGTTTAAATACACTTTATAAAAGTTTATGATGATTCATTAATAGAATATAACTTTAAAATCAATGGGCAAAAAATTCAAATAAGCAATATAGATATTACATATATTAAAAGACACAAAATTAAATGAATAATATTGTGAATGTGAAAATTAAGAACCAGAAATAAAATAGAAAAAAAAATTCAGGGACAAAAAACAATAATGATAACTTTTAATTAGCACATTTTATATTCTCATAACTTATCTCTCAGTAGGAAACCCTTCATACAACATAATTACGTAGGTGAAATTTTGCCTCTTTTGCAGGTAAAGAAATTTAGGCCCCAAGAAATTCGATGTACAAAACTACCGAGCTAGAAGTACTGGGACATGACAGAAACAAGGTCTAAATAATTCCAATGCCTGCACTCATAGCCACTGTAGTTCGGTTCTTTATTTAAGCTGTTTGAAATCTTAAAAAAAAAAGAAAACAATGACTACAAAACATTAATCAAGGAAATCAAAGAAGATACAAAGAAATGGAAAGATATTCCATGCTCATGGGTTGAAAAAATTAATATTGTAAAAATGGCCATACTACTCAAAGCAATCTACAGATTCAATGCAATCCTTATCAAATTACCCATGACATTCTTCACAGAACTAGAACTAACAATCCAAAAATTTATATAGAACCACAAAAGACCCAGAATCGCCAAAGCAATTCTGAAGAACAAAAACCAAGCAGGAGGCATAACTCTCCCAGACTGCAGGCAATATTACAAGGCCATAGTAATAAAGACAGTGTGGTACTGGTACCAAAACAGTCATACGGATCAATGGAACAGAATAAAGAACCCAGAAATAAACCCAGAAGCCTACAGTCAATTAATCTTTGACAAAGGAGGCAAGAACACAAAATGGGAGAAAGACAACCTTTTCAGTAAGTATTGCTGGGAAATGTGGACAGCTGCATACAAATCAATGAAACTAGAACACACTCTCACACCATGCACAAAAATAAACTCTAAATGGCTTAAAGACTTAAGTATAAGACAAGACACCATTAAACTCCTGGAAGAAAACATTGGCAAAACATTCTCTGACATCAACCTTACAAATGTTTTCTCAGGTCAGTCTCTCAGAGGAACAGAAATAAAAGCAAAGATAAACCAATGGGACCTAATCAAGCTGACAAGCTTTTGCACAGCAAAAGAAACCAAAAAGAAAACTAAAAGACAACTTACAAAATGGGAGAAAATAGTGACAAATGATGCAACTGACCAAGGCTTAATCTCTAAAATATACAGACAACTTATACAACTCAACAGCAAAAAAGCCAACAACCCAATTGAAAAATGAGCAAAAGACCTGAATAGACATTTCTCCAAAGAAGACATGGAGACAGCCAACAAGCATATGAAAAAACGCACAACATCACTGATGATTAGAGAAATGCAAACCAAAACTACCACGAAATACCACCTCACACCAGTCAGAATGGCCATCATTAATAAGTCCACAAACAATAAATGCTGGAGGGGATGTGGAGAAAAGGGAACCTTCCTGCACTGTTGGTGGGAATGTAAGCTGGTACAACCACTATGGAAAACAGTATGGAGATACCTTCAAAACTATACATAGAACTACCATATGACACAGCAATCCCACTCTTGGCACATATCTGGACAAAACTTTCCTTGAAAAAGACACATGCACATGCATGTTCATTGCAGCACTATTCACAATAGCCAAGACATGGAAACTACTCAAATGTCCATCAACAGATGATTGGATTAGGAAGATGTGGTACACAATGGAATACTACTCAGCCATAAAAACGAATAAAATCATGCCATTTACAGCAACACGGATGGAATTAGAGACCCTCATACTGAGTGAAATAAGTCAGAAGGAGAAAAACAAATACCATATGATATCACTTATATCTGGAATCTAATAGACTGCACAAAGGAACCTTTTCATAGAAAAGAAAATCACCGATTTGGAGAACAGACTTGTGGTTGCCAAGAGGGTGGGAGAGGGAGTGGGATGGTATGGGAGTCTGGGGTTAACAGTTGTAGACTATTGTCTTTGGGATGGAAAAGCAAGGAGATCTTGCTGTATGGAACTGGGAACTATGTCTAATCCCTTGTGATGAATCCATGTATGTGTGTAACCAGGTCATTACGCTATGCAGATGGAAAACTGACAGAAATCTGTAAACCAGGTATAATGGAAAAATTAAAAAAAAAATGACTATAACTGGTTACCTGCAAATATTTGGCAAATGTTGACAAGATGGATATCAATAGCTACACACACAAAATGTTATAAGGGCTAAGCTACTTTACTATCATGTAAAATTGGATTAAAATAGAAAATTTATGCAAGTTTACTTTTGTACTAATATAGTATTAATTGATATGTAACAGTCATTTAATATTATTTCTCAGGATATAAAATCAATAATACAGAAAGCTATAAAATGTGGCTAAAGAGAAATTGATAAAAACATATTTCTTGGAACTTCAAATATATTTTCAGTAAAACACTAAAGAAGTAGGCATAATAAATCTACAAAAATTTATAGATATAAAAATATTAAATGAAATATACATATAATATTCCTTGCTTGTCAGAGTACACCAACATTTTTTTAGGGTGCTACCATTGCTTTTCTATGCCTATAGAGGGACTGTTCCTTGCAAAGATATAAATATATAAATTATCACAGGATATTCTCTATTTTGTTTATATTTTGATATAATTTAAATAATGCCAGAAGGACCAAATTTCTTTGCAATTGCATTTTCCCTCTGTCACTTCTTTTGTTTATTTCCCAAATTCTGAGAGCCAATGGTAGGTAGGCACAGTATTCAAAATAATATGATCAGACAATGAGACGCCAGCATCAACTGCTACCACTTACATGTGGAAACTAAGAAAAGGACACAATGAACTTCTTTGCAGAACAGGTACTGACTCACAGACTTTGGAAAACCTGTGGTTTCCAAATGAGACAAGTTGGGGGGTGAGGGGATGCACTGAGGGTTTGGGATGGAAATGCTATAAAAACTGAGTTGTGATGATTTTTGTACACCTATAACTGTAATAAAATTTATTAAGTAATGGGAAAAAAAACAAAAAACAAAATTATATGAATCCCATCTTTAGGTACAATGTTTTTTTAATCATTTTTGGATTTTTCCCTCCATTTACTGTTAGAAAATGTGATAGGCTGAGTAACAGAGTATAAGTACTATGCTTATTTATACCATATCTTTATATCATAAAATTCAGTTTGAACTTCTTAAAGGTCTGATTCATATTCTATTACAATTTCCACACCTTAGCATAAAGCCCAATACCTGTAATATACCAGGGCCTCAGTGATACTTATTTTTTAATGGATCTAAACACGTGTATAGATTATAAAGTGAATTTATTAAAATATAGTATCAATTTGTAGATTTCTTTCTCAATTTAAACCAGAGTACCAAGTGTTTTCTACTAAGATATTGAAAGCATTAATCTTCTAATCAACATCACGAAAATCAAAGTAAATTGAATTTAGATAAATCCAAGCCCACAATCTGCACAATTTTTGCAAAAAAATATTCCCATATTTCCTACATTTTGTGAATGAGGATTGTTAGGAATGGATTGTATTTGGGGTCCTTTCCATATTAACTTGCAGCTCACATTAAAAAAAAAAAAAAACTACCATATGCAAACCAAAAGTACACCTGCTAGTGTCTAAAGAGGGACAAGCATTACATGGTTGACTATAGCACTTGACCTATTTCTTCTAATTCTGACATTCTGTGATTTTTAAAATCCTTTTTACATAGAATTTGTCTTAATATAATTGGAAGGCTTTTGCATTCTCTGATGCTGTGAACTTTCTTTGCCAAAACACATGCTTCTATTGATCCACTCTGCCACTTATGAGCATAGCTTGATTTTCCTTGAATAAAAGAATGATCTTGTGCTAATCATGTCACACAATCATATTCAGTTCATGTTTTGGCCAGTAAAAAATGTTCATGAAACAATTATGAGGCTGAGCAGTACAGTATGGGTCTATGGAACTCAGAGACCTCAATCACCTCATATAGAAATACAATATGAAACTTAGCCACAATGATGTGTACCCTAGTATATTTCAAATATATAAGCTGGAGGAAAGACAAAAAGAAGTTTAAGGGAAAAGCGATGAACTTCTTATATAAAAGCAATCAGTAGAATATTCAATTTATTGAATTTTAAACCCTCTAATCTTAATTTCCTCATACATTAAGATGTTCTATCCTTTTAGTAACATCTTAATAAAAGGAAATATTTCTCCCTCACACAAAGGAAAAATAGAAAGTAACATCACACTTAGTGAACATAATTTAAATCTTGAGTCTCTTCAATATAAAACTCCTATTTTCCTTTTGTAGAACAATGTTTAAATAGTAATGTAAAATATTTATCGTTGTCGATAAAATGTTGAAGAATAAACGTCTATTTTTTTACTTACTGTATACAGCAAGTATTTTTGTTTGTTTTGCTATCTTGCTTAATATGAAATAGTAACAACAGTGCCTCTGTGCATATTCACCACTTGGCTGAGCAGATCAAGTCAGAATCATATGATTAAGTATACTTTCAGCTCTACTCAACATTTGCAGGGCTCTTTAAGAACATTTCATATGCATTCCACATATATTTAACCTTCACAATTTAATCTATCATTTTTAAATATAGGCAACAAGCTAAGATAACTAAAACAGTCTATATTTTTGTTTAATTTTTTTTGTCTTTTTAGGGCTGCACCCACAGCATATGGAGGTTCCCAGGCTAGGGTTGCTGCCAGCCTACATCACAGCCACAAGCAACATCAGATCAGAGTTACGTCTGCAACCTACACCACAGCTCACAGCAACGCCAGATCCTTAACCCACTGAGCGAGGCCAGGGATTGAACCCGCAATCTCATGATTCTTAGTTGGATTCGTTTCCACTGTGCCATGATGGGAACTCCTGAAACAGTCTATAGAAAGGCAAAGCTGTAATTCGAATCCCGTCAGTCTAACACAGTAAGATCACTGTGATTGCCTTACGTTTGCAGTCCATTTCACAGTTTACAATTGGTTTGACTTGATTTGATTTTCACAACAAGCTGGTAAAATAAGTGAAGCTGCCATTATTTTAGTCTTCTTAGAGAAGACTCTGGCAAAATTAGGGTCAGATAGCAAAATGATGAACTCAGTAACATGAACAAAGTCTTCTTATAACAAATCCAACTTTCCCTGTATCACCCAAGATTATTAGCAGGGTTCTCCATCTCATTCTTCCTTCACTCGTTACCTATCATTTCTTTGTCTTTCTTTATCCTTTTGTCATCTTTCTCTCCCTGCCCCTATACCCTTCCTCCACCTATTTTCAAGAGATTCTGAGAGTCTAATATATCATAATTCACTTTTCTCTCCTATGGGAAGAAAATGTACTTCGAATTGAAAAAGATAGCATGAAGTGAAAATAGAAGTGCAGCTATGAGAGAAAAAAAGTAAGATTTAACTTTTATTTTCCAGAAGCCTGATAACTTCCAGTCGAATTAAATGATAGAATTCTGAAAGTGGTAGTTAGATGTATAAATGATTAAACTAAATTGCTGAGTCTAACTCAAAGTATTGATTAAAAGACCCATAAGTTTTGGGTAAATGCACAACGTTATGGTCAGTGGCCTTTCTCTGATTTGGATAAATTTTTATAATGCTTTGTAAACATATCTTTGTATTCCCTAAAGATGAAACCAATATTATATCTGCAGGCTATGGTAATACACTCATTACTGAAAGGCAAAATAAATTACAGAAAATAATAAAGCTTTAAACCTAGGTATCCAAAGATGGTATATGAGTTCAGAATAGGGGAGGGCAATGGAGATGGCTTTTATTATTACACTATACTCAAAGTAGTTGGAATTCTTAAATGAATTATCAAATAATTTATTCATCAAATATTTATTGGTACATTTTACATTCCAGACCCTCTCCCAGGCACTGTGGATATCAAGGAATATAGAAACAAAGATATTTGTATAATAAAATAACAGATTACTTTTCAACTCAAGAAAGTTTTGTGTTGTAAAATTTTCAGCTAAGAGTTCTTCAAAAGAGATGCATTTTTAAAAATCTGCAAATTATTTAGATAGTATGAAGAGTGAATTTCTCAATGACTATAAATCCCTAGGTGAAATTAAATACTAGCAGTTTTAGTATTAACAGAAGTTTAAATAAAGGCTATTTTGAACTGAATATTTTCTGGGGGAAACTTACTTGTTCTTTTTAACTTCATTCCTTTTTCTCAATGTAGTTTTAGTAATAAAAATTATTATAGCCCAGTAACAAAGAAATCATGTTCTTGTGTCTTCCAGATTTGGTTCAAATTCTAGCTCTGTCACACAGCTTCTCAAGTGATCTTCATCTGATTAGTTTTCTTCTTTAAATCTTAGATTTTTATTTATAAAATGACCTAATTATAGGCTTTATTTCATTGTATTTTGTGGGGATTAAATGGAAAGCATGTTTAAAATATGGGGAACATATTTAAACATACCACTTCATAAATATCACCATTGTGGTGATCTCAGACTGAGCACTGACCTGAGTCTGCCATCCAAGCTGATGTAAAGAAAAATGGAGCTTGCTATGTATACATGTTTACAAGCATATTCTTACTAGATCATCTGAGAACTTTGGCTCAGGTGTATGCAAAAGAACCTATCAATGCAGTGAATTAGTCTAGGAAAATGATACAGTTCAAAAGCTGATGGAGTGAAGCATGCAATAACCGCAGTGTCTTTCCAACATCATAAGATACTAATGCTCTGGAAGACAGACGTTCTTTAATCATCCTGACTTCTCTGATACTGTTTTAGATGGTCTCAATTTCAGACCTCAAGCGTGTTACCCCAAATGCTTAGCATGCTGTTGAGAACTCAAATGATAAAGGTCTCAGTGCATCTTATCTTGCATATAGCTTATCCCTGGTAGTGAATAAGTCCATGTAGATTATGAATGGATATAAAGGATAGTTACAGGGAAGTGTGAATAAGAGACCAGTAGAACAGACAGATTCATGAAATGCAATTGAGAATTTCTTGATGTCTATAAACTTATTTTTGAAAATTATTTTTTTTAAACTGTGAAACAGGTGAGTCCAGAAAAAGTTAAAAAAAAAGAGGAAAAAGAACAATGAGCCATTCCCATAGCGAAATATAAATTAGAGAATAAAGTTTAATTTCAGGAATTCTGTTGGTTAAATACTCTTTATAAAACATATGCAAAACAAAGCATTCTATTATCTCTATTAATAAAGTGCTTTCAAGCTCACAAATGTCTTAGAAAGTGTGATACGTGGTCTTTTTGCAACCTGGGACTGAGTACATATTGTAGAGACTTTAAAACAGCAATGAGTCCAGCTTGCTCACACAGTAAAAAAGCTTTTACATTCTTTTAATTAGACTAGATGTTTCTCCCTTTACACTTGGAAAGCTGCAATGAATTTCTGATGATGGTTAAAAGTGTGGAACCTTGGGAGTAGTTGTCCTCAGCAAGAAAGCCAAAATCATGTGTCAGTAACAAGATTTACATAACATTATGTGTTCTTCATGGTATTACTACTAACTGATAATAAAACCTTATTAGAGATTCACTGTGTATGAAACATTATAAAATATATTATGATTCTGTATCACAGTCACATTTACCATTTATTTACAAGAATTTGTGAAGTACTCTTCATTTATCTTTTCTAAGTACGGGTCAAATATTATTTTGCCCTCAAAGAAATGACTAGGAGCTAGGCAGTGCTGTGAACAAGATGTTTTAATTCTCACAGGAGTAGTTTCATTACTTGACTTTCTCCAAAACTTACATCTGACGGAGAAAGAGTCAAAATGCAAAATCATGTTGCAGAATATTACTTCATCCTCTCCTCAAGGAAGATAAGCTCAAGACATACTTAATCATGCTATCTGTCCTAAAGTTCAGGATCTCTGGGTGATGAGAATGATGTGGGACTAGCTGTTCTCACTCATCACTTTTAGACATCTATTTACATTTAAAAGTTTTGATATAATTTACTCATTTAACTTCCTCCACTATATTTTCAATGACTATAAAGCAATATCTTCATTCATTTTCTTACTATAGGCATTTATGTTGTTCCTAATTGTTTCCTAATAGAGACTATAACTGTGAGGTCCTTTGCCCTCATTATTTGAATATACAGAACCAGTTTGTCTTGTTGTAAAAGGAACTGTAGCTCAAGAAATGTAATAGAGAAAAATGTGATCACTCATTTCCCCATAAATCATAAAATTAATTTGGTATTATTCACAGTAACGACTACAAGACTGCTAAAATTTGTTACAATAAAAGGAAAGAGGCCAGGTAGTAAATAGTTTAGGATTTTCTTACCATATACATCCCTATTGCTGGTAAATTAAAGATTTTTTAAATAAAAACAAGATTGCTACATATACGTTAATTATGTAAAAAAGCCACTTATTTTCAAAAATGTTCATGATACTGTGGAAAAATTTCTGAACAGTTAGCAAAATAAATTAAATCACAGTGCTTTTAAGATCTGGGTAAACACATATTCTGACGGAATTCTTTAACTACCAATTTAACAATAAACGATCAATTACTTAGGAACTACGAGAAAGCTTGAAGTCCTAAAGTTCATTAACCAAGAAATACTCCTAAGTAAATCTTACTAAAAAGCAACCAGCTCCTTTCTAACTTGTATAGTCTGAACATTGTATAGTCTATTTTTCTTTATTTTAATACAACAAAATCGTCATAAGATTGATATTACACACGAAAACTCTAAGGCTAGAGAAGGGAAACGATGCAAAGAAATAGGTTTTTGGAAAGGAAAGTGGTTTGCATCGGTCATGTGTAATTAAACCAGTCCCATATTCTAAGGAGAAAGTACAATAAACCCCAGGAGTTCAGACCTGATTATCTGTGAGTTAGTGATGTGTGAGATGAAATATTCAAGGGGTAATGTGAAGTGTAACCCTTAGATAAGAGCCAAGAGCACTCACAAGGAGCTTCTAGTGATTTAATGGACAGTAAAATCTCACTATGAGATTCTAGTGTGTTGAGGCAAAATATATGGTGATTTTACTAATGATATTTATAGTGAAGTTGTTATTCATGGGTCAACTTACATAGTACATAGTTTTAATCTTTTAAAGTAAAACTTGGAAACACTACATTAGATATTATTTTGGTCAGAAACCCTCAGGTTTGTCATGCAGATGCTGTTCAAGGCAACTCAAGGGAGAAAGGGCATGAGTGCCAACATCCAGCCTTTTTGTCAAGCCATTGTATTCTGGCACAAGGCTGCATACACTAAAAAGAGGTTGCTTTTTATAATCATTACAAAAATGCCATATGTGCTAAGGTTCACCTTTAGTTTTTTCCCATCACCAACATGATTTCAAAAGACCCTTTCTATTGCTAATCAAGTATTAAAAGTTAATAGTTTAGAGAAAAGATATTTGTGTTAAGGCTAGGATATCAAAAGTGCCATTGTAATTTTATTAGCATACCCAGGAACAATTCTGTCATCTGAAAAAAGGCATTTCTCCCAAACTTCTAGACAACATTTCTAAAAAATGGCTTTACTGTTTCATATTAATATTCCACCAATGCCTCAGTTCAGTACAATTGAAACTGAATTTATTATTACCCGATCCAAGCTGTTCCTGCTCTTATTTCTTTATTTAAATAAACACATTTTATATCAAATAGCTTAAAACTCCACCAGCGTTGCTTACTCTTTCCTCTCACATCCATTTGTTACTCTCCCAGGATACGATTTCTTCTTAGTGCCTCTTTAATCCACAATGTTCTTACTGCTACTTGTGTATTTCAGAGAAATAGCTCTAATTTTGTCTGTTCCTAGGTCAAATGTCTTTAATGGCTCTTCCTTCCCTGCAAAACTACTTTTAAAATACTTGTCCCGATATCAAAGGCATCCATAAATTGCCCCATCCTGCCAAATTCAATTTTACTTTCCAGTATTTACCCTAGAGAAGCTATTTTCCCACAGATAAGCCTTGTGGAAAATGCCTTACTCAAAATGTTTAATACCAACACATTCTTCTGAATTTCCACTATCTTCCATGCACTTATTTTAAATAAAAGTTTACTGAGATAAAATTCACAATCAATTCACATATTCGGTTTTTACTATATTTATAGAGTTGTATAACTGACACCACAATTCATTTTTATCACACTAAAAATTAACACTATACCATTAGTAGTCACTCCTCATTTCCTCCTAATTCCTCAGTCCTAGGCAACTATAACATATACTCTGGACACTCCAAATAAATAAAACAACTCAATATGTGGTCTTTTGTGACTGGCTTCTTATACTTAGTGAAATACTTTCAAGGTTTATCCATGTTGTAGAATGTGTCAGTACTACATGTACCTTTATTGGGTAAATAATATTCCATTATCAGAACATAACAAACTGACAGTTTTCCAAACTGGTTATTTGATTTCACATTCCCGTCAGCAGTATATGAGGGTTCCAATTCTTCTACAATCTCATTGACACTCATTATTATCTGGCTTTTTGATTATAGCCATCCTAGAGGGTGTGAAATAGCATGTCACTGTGGTTTTGATTCTCATTTCCCTGATAGCTAACAATGTTAAGGATCTTTTCATGCACTCATTGCCCATTTACATACCTTTCCTGGAGGAATATCGAATGAGAGCCTTTGCTAATTGTTTAATTGGGTTACTTTCTTTGTTGAGCTTTTTGTTTTCCTTCTTAAACTCCCTAGCTAAAACCTCTAGTTGAACAGAAGTGATGAGAGTGGTCATCATTTTTGGGCTCCCAATTTAGTAAAAAACATTTCATTCTTTCAAAATTAGGTATGCCATTAGCTGTGGGCTTTTTCACATATGTCTTTTATCAGGTTGATGAAGTTTCCTTTTAGTCATAATTGGCTGAGTGTTTTATAAAAAGGGATATGAGGTTTTTAATAGTTTTTTTTTTTTCTGGATCTACTGAGATGATCATGTAGGCTAAAAAAATTTTAGTTCATTATTATAGCAATGTGGCATATAGTATAACTTGGTCTTTAGATATTATACCAACCTTATACTCCTGGATAAATTCTACTTAGTCGTAATTTGTAATTTTTAAATGTTTTGCATTTATATTCATGAGATATTGAAATGCATTTTTTTGTGCATTCTTTGGTTTTGGTATTAGGGTAATATCGGCCTCAAAGAATGAGTTCGGTTAACTTGCTTCTCTTCTATCTTTTGAAGTATTTGTAAACAAGTTATACTAATTATCTTCTAAATTTTTGGTAAAATAACCAATGAAGCCATATGGGCCTGGAGTTTTATTCTATGGGTAGTTTTTGAATAATAATTCCATACCCTTACTTGTTATAAGTCCATTCAGATTGTATATTCTTTCTTGAATCTGTTTTGATAGTTTGTGTCTTTCTATGAATTTGTCCATTTCAACTAAATTAACTAATTTAATTAAGTAAACTTTTAAACACAGTCACAGTATTCTCTTATAATATTAAAATTACTGAAGAAATTTCCATTCTTTCAGTCTTGACTTTGATAATTTGAATTTCATTTTTTTCCCATGAGCAAACTAGCTAATTCTTTGTCAAATTTATTGAAATTTTCAAAGAATCAGCTTTTGTTATTTTTATTTTCCCTATCATTTTCATTGTCTTAATTAATTTCCATTGTCTCAATTACCTTAGGTTTAGTTTGTTACTCTAATTCTCATCATATACTAACTAGTCTTATGTAAAGGTATCAGGAGGCAGGAAATGCACACACATTTTTTTAGGGGTCTCAACTGATAACTGATACCTATAATTCTTGCTCATTTATACTGTCCAGATATGATTCTAAAAACTCTAAATGGGATTGGGAAGTGTAATTTCTACTGGGAAATCATGTACTGAGGTAAAACTTGAGATTACATTATTACAAAAGAGAATATAGAGATCACTGAATAATACTAGGTAAGATCAAGAAAATAATAGACATTATTGGGATTATTTTAACAAATGAAAAATTAGGAAGACTATTTTCTCTCTGTGAAGGGAGAAAAAGTACTAGAATATATTACACAAGAGGAAATACAATCACAAACAAAAATATAATAATATGACAGAATATGCTAATTTTGTTGTGAGACTATTATATAAAAATATATAGAAGGAGTAGGATGGACGGGGAATTTGGGGTGAATAGATACCAACTATTGCCTTTGTAATGGATAAGCAATGATATCCTGCTGTATAGCATCTAGTCACTTATGATGGAGGATAATTGAGAAAAAGAATGTATATATGTATGTGTGACTGGGTCAGCTTGCTGTACAGTAGAAAACTGATGGAACACTATAAACCACTATAATGGAAAAAATAAAAATCATTTAAAATAAAAAATGGAGAAAATATTTTAACAAATACAGTTTATTGGATTTGTGACTATTACTGTAAATTACCAACTAGATCAATTATAGTAAATGAACTAGAGTGAAAATATCTTCTACAGCTATACACCTAAGGATAATACACATAGGTGAAAGAACCATTATAAGCCTAAAACTGTTGAAATATTAAATAGTATTGATTCAATCCTAATAAATATTTGTTATTGTTACTCTGTGTTTTTTACCAAATAAAACTGCTGATACCCTGCAATTGTCACACTGAAAAAAAGATTATTATGTAGTTTCTCCCATTTCAAACCATAAATCACTGATGTAGAAATGACTGCATTATTTCCGTTCATAAAAGCATCAACCCAATAAAGGGGTCAGAGGTACAAATTACTGGGTTTAAGGTAGGCTCAAGAATGTACTGTACTGTACCACATAGGGAATATAGATAATATCTGTAATAATTATAAATTTAAAGTACCATTTAAAAATTGTTTAAAAATAAAACGTATTAAAAAAAAGGGAAGGTAGAGGGGAATGTTATAGAATAAAAGAGACTTAAGAGATTTAATAACTAAATATAACATATAGACTTTGTTATGATCCTGAGTCAAAAATTAAGCAATGCTAAGACATTTTTAAAGATGACCAGAGAAATTTAAATATGGACTAGGTATAAAAAATATTACAAAATTATTATTATTAATGTGATAAAGGCAAGGCATTATTAAAAACATTTCTAAATTGTTAGAGGTACACACCAAAGTGTTCACAGATTTTAAAAAAATATGATATCTAGTTACACTTTAAAATACTTCCAAAAATAGCATGTATCAGGAATTCATGGGAGTTCCCGTCTTGGCTTGGAGGTTAAAAAACCTCACTGGTATCCATGAAGATGCAGATTCCATCCCTGGCCTCGCCCAGTGTGTTAAGGATCCAGTGCTGCTGTGAGCTGTGGTATAGGTTGCAGACGCAGCTTGGTTCCTACATTGCTGTGGCTGTGGTGTAGGCTGGCAGTTACAGCTCTAATTTGATCCCTTGCCTGGGACCATCTATATGCTACAAGTGTGGACCTAAAGAGACAAAAAAAAAAAAAAAATACATGGGATGAAATTGGCAAAACACCACTATGCATTCAAGTTGCATAGTGACACATGAGGGTTATAATAGGTTTCTCCCTCCTAATATGCTAGAATTTTTTTCATAAAAAAAGATTTAAGGGATGAAAACAATTGTAAATAAATAAAATGGTACCTAGTTCATTTGATCATCCTCTTCACTGAATTTTGAAAATTTGGTATATCTGTGCTGGAAATTTTCCTTAGTTTTCTATACATATTTTCCATTAGCAATCTGACTTCTATTACTTTAATTTTTTATGATTTTTATTTTCATTATAGTTGATTTACAGTGTTCTGTGAATTTCTAACATACAAAAAAGTGACCTAGTCATTTAAACATATATATTCTTTTTCTCAAATTATCCTCCATCATGTTCCATCACAAGTGACTAGACATAATCCCCTGTACTATATACAGCAGGATCTCATTGCTTATCCATTCCAAAGGCAATAATTTACATCTATTAACTGCAAATTCCCAATCCCTCCCTCTTGGCAACCACAAGTTTGTTCTCCAAGTCCATGAGTTTCTTTGCTGTAGAAAGGTTCATTTGTGCTGTATATTAAATTCCATATATAATTGATATCATGTGGTATTTGCCTTTATCTTTCTGACTTACTTCACTTAGTATGAGTTTCTATACTTCCATCCATGTTGCTTCAAATGGCATTATTTTGTTCTTTTTTATGGTTGAATACTATTCCACTGTGTATATATACCACAACTTCTTAATCTAATCACCTGTCGATGGACGTTTAGATTGTTTCCATGTCTTGGCTATTGTGAATAGTGCTTGAATGGATATCTGGCTGAATGTATCTTTTTCAATGAAAGTTTTGTCTGAATATATGCCCAAGAGCGGGTTTGCTGGATCATATGGTAGTTCTATATTTAGTTTTCTGAAGTACCTCCATCCTGTTTTCCATAGTGGTTATAGCAATTAACATTCCCACCAACAGTGGAGGAGAGTACATTTTTCTCCACACTCTGTCCAGCGTTTGCTACTTGTGGATTTAATGATGGCCATTCTGACTGGTGTGAGGTGGTACCTCATAGTAGTTTTGATTTGCTTTTCTCTAACAATTAGTGATGTTGAACATATTTCATATGCCTGTTAGCCACCTGTATATCTTCTTTAGAGACATGTCTATTCAGGTCTATTGCCCATTTTTCAGCAGGGTTGTTGGGTTTTTTGCTGTTGAGTTGTATATGTTGTTTGCATATTTTAGAGATTAAGCCCTGGTCAGTTGCATCATTTGACACTGTTTTCTCCCATTCCATAGGATGTCTTTTGTTTTTGTTTTTGTTTTCCTTTGCTGTGAAAAAGTTTGTCAGTTTAAGTCCCATTTGTTTACTTTTGCTTTGCTATCTATTGTCTTGGGAGACTTGACCTAAGAAAAAATTTCTATGGGTGATGTCAAAGAATGATTTGCCTATGTTCTCTTCTAGGAGTTGGATGGTGCTTTGTCTTATGTTTAAGTCTTTAAGCCATTTTGAGTTTATTTTTGTGCATGGTGTGAGGGGGTGTTCTACTTTCACAGATTTACATGCAGCTGTACAGTTTTCCCAGCACCACTTCCTGAAAAGACTGTCTTTTTCCCATTTCATATTCTTGCTTCCTTTGTCGAAGATTAATTGACTATAAGTGTCTGGGTTTATTTCTGGGTTCTATATTCTGTTCCATTTGTCTGTCTATTTTGGTACCTGTACCACACTGTCTTGATTACCGTGGCCTTGTAATACTGCCTGAAGTCTGGGAGAGTTATGCCTCCTGCTTGGTTTTTGTTCCTCAGGATTGCTTGGGCAACTCTGGGTCTTTTGTGGTTCCATATAAACTTTTGGATTGTTTATTATAGTTCTGTGAAAATTGTCATGGGTAATTTAATAGGAATTGCATTGAATCTGTAGATTGCTTTGGGTAGTAAAGCCATTTTTACAATATTAATTTTTTCAACCCAGGAGCATGGAATATCTTTTCATTTCTTTGAATCCTCATTAATTTCCTTGATTAAAGTTTGATAGTTCCCAGCACATAAGTCTTTGACCCCCTTGGTAAGGTTTATTACCAGGTGTTTAATTTTGGGGGTGCGATTTTAAAAGGTATTGTATTTTTGTATTCCTTTTCTAATATTTCATTATTAGTATACAGAAATGCAACTGATTTCTGAATGTTAATCTTATACCCTGCTACTTTGCTGAATTTGTTGATCAGTTCAAGTAGTTATTGGGTTGAGTCCTTAGGGTTTTCTGTAAAAGTATCAAGTCATCTGTATACAGTGCAAAGTTTACCTCTTCTCTTCCAATCTGGATACTTTTTATTTCTTCTGTTTGTCTGATTGATGTGGCTATGACTTCCAATACTATGTTGAATAAAAGTGGTGAGAGTGGGTATCCTTGTCTTGTTCCAGATTTTAGAGGGAAGGCTTTCAGCTTTTCTCCATTGAGCATTATATTGCCTGTGTGTTTGTCATAAATGGCCTTTACTATGTTAATGTGTTCCCTTTATACCCACTTTGATGAGTTTTTATCATGAATGGATTTTGGACTTTGTCAAATGCTTTTCCGGAATCTATTGAGATGATCATATGGTTTTTGACTTTTCTTTTGTTAATGTGGTGAATGATGTTAATTGATTTGCATATGTTGACCCACCCTTGTGAACCTGGGATGAATCCCACTTGGTCATGTTGTATGATCTTTTTATATGTTGTTAGATTCATTTGGCTAAAATTTCATTGAGAATTTTACACCTATAGTCATCAAATATATTGGTCTATAATTTTTTTTTCTGGTTATATCTTTGTTTTTGGTATTAGGGTGATGGTGGCTTCATAGAGTGTCGTGGGGAGCGTTCCTTCTTCTTCAAACTTCTGGAAGAGTTTGAGGACGATGGGTATGAATTCTTCTTCCTATGCTTGGTAGAATTCACCTGTGAAGCAATCTGGGCCTGGACTTCAGTTTGCAGGGAGTGTTTTTATTACATATTCAATTTCATTTCTAGTGATTGGTCTGTAAAGTTGATGTATTTCTCCTTGATTCAGCTTTGGCGGGCTGTATGGTACTAGAAAGTTGTCCATTTCTTCTACATTGTCAAATTTGTTGCTATATAATTGTTCACAGTATTCTCTCTCTTTTTTTTTTTTTGTATTTCTGAAGTATCCATTGAGATTTCTCCTTTTTCATATCTTATTTTATTTGGGCTTTTTCTCTTCTTTCCTTGGTGAGTGCTGGCAGAAGTTTGTCAATTTTGTTTATCCTTTCAAAAACCATCTCTTTGTTTTATTGATTTTTTTTTTTTACTGTTGTTTGAATCTCCATTATATTGACTTCCTCTATGATCTTTAGGATTTCCTTCCTTCCACTGACTTTGGGTTTTGTTTGTTCTTCTTTTTCTAATTCTCTTAGGTGGTAAGCTAAGTTGTTGATTACTTTAAGTTTGATTGCCTTCCACACCTTACTCAGAAAGGAAGTTAACATCTGACCTATTTTCAATCTATCTAACTAAGGATAATAAGTTACTATAAATAATGTACTAATTCTATTGCTCAAAAAAAACTGTTTATAAATGCTAAAAACGTCTAATTTAAAAACATATAAAGGACATGAACTAATTTTTAAGTGATAAACCATACAATCGAACTGCAGTCAAAGGATATAACCAGGCTATTTACAAAAGAGCTTAAAATAACCAACAAAATTACTGAAAGATTGTCAATATCAATAGTAAACAAAAAATGTGCATTTAATCAATAAAATATATTTCCCAATTTCAAATGGAAAAAACAAACACAAAAAATTCTTACTTCAGTGACAAATAGAAAATGTAACTCTCTTACCTTGATGGAGTCTTTAATTCAGAGAGTCATGTTAGACAGCAGTATGACAGAATCTATTAAAATTAACAATGTGAATAAAACCTTATTTACATTATAAGGTACATCCAATTGAAAATCTTTTTTTAATTTTAAAAGGAGTTATATAAAGTAATATTTACTTTAGTAATGCAATAAATGATGAAAATATGAAGTAAACTAAGTGCATGTTTAAGTATAGGAATTAACACCATGTAATGTTTAGAATGAATAAATAAATTATATCTGTATATATAAACCATGAACATACAGTTAAAAATAATTTTAAGTGGAAAATGCCAGTTTTATCAATGGCATCTTTTTTCATCCCAACATAAACACAAAATAACTATGTTTTAAGCATGCATATATATATATAATTCTAATAAAATTGATTGTAAATATATATATGTCAAATTCATAATGTGAATTGTGTAATTTTTGCAGGAGTAAAAGAAGTAAGGAAGAATAATAGGGTTTGGTGAGTTTCTAAAAGAAAAGGCAGTGGTTGCTACATATGATATGAGAAATTTCTTAAATGCAAAATAAAATAATCTCATCTTAAATTTATGCATGAATATATTAATTGTATCATTATTTTAAAATGTGAAATAGTGGAAAAATATAGCATGCAATGAATGGGAAATAGGATTAGAAATCCTAGTATAACTATATTTTGAAATAGTACATAGCCATAAAAATTATATCATGTAAACATCAGTGTTTTAGGAATTGCTCATAATATTGTGATATATTAAAGAATGTGCCACATATTTTAATACCATTATCCCATATTCCAAAAAATTAGCATCAAAATACAACAAACACATTTACAGACAAGCACAGTATATAATCCCGCCCAGAAATCAATCACATAATATTGGAAAGAACAGACGACATTTCTGAGAGGCTTTTTTTTTTTTCCAAAAAAGAATTATTTATCAAAGCATACAGGCATAAATTTCTTGATCTTGATTGTGATCTTAGTGAAACATTAAAAGCTCACATTATAGAATATGTTACAATGGGCTTGGCATCAGAAGGCTAACTTTAGACTCAACACCAATATTATTACTGTATTTTAAACTTTTATCTTGCAATTTCAGCATGTTGAAAAAAATTTTTTTTTCCTAAGAACTGAAATTTGGGAATACTTACAGCTGAACAATCATGCATTCTACTGTACTACATTAGCAATAGTTTTGCCTCAGCTAAACCTAGAGCACAAAATAAGAATGTGAATAAAAAAATAAAAGGTTCTCTAAAAATTTTTCAGACAAACACTGCTATACAATTAAAGCCTGATGAATTGCATTTTAAAATTTAATTGAGAAGCCCAATGTCTGGGAAATAGAGCATATAATCAAAGATTAAAAATATACAGTTAATATATGAATGAAAATCAATAATCTCTTGATTCATAAGTCAGTAAACATTTGAACAGGATGTTCTAAAACTTCTATATACTTTTGAACTAAGGGTGTATATCCCTTAATTGCAAATGTTGTATATAATACCTTATAAATTGCAGAATAGCATGAAATCCACTAAAAGCTTAAAAAGTGCTCCATAATACTGTAGTATAAGAAGGTCATTTTATAACTGTTATAATAAAGAAAACTTTAAACAAGTGGACTAGACTAGGTCCTTTCTAAATTTCATGGGGGAGAAAAGAGTTTTGGACTAAATGGTTTTTACATCACTTATAATCTTACATCCACTTACAATCATTTTTTTTTTTTTTAGGGCTGCACCCACAGCTTATGGGGGTTCCCAGGCTAGGAGCTGAATCACAGTTACAGCTTCCGGCCTATACCACAGACACAGCAACACAAGATCCGAGCCAGCCATGTCTGTGGCCTACACCTCAGCTCACAGCAACACCGGATCCTTAACCCACTGAGTGAGGCCAAGGACTGAACTCACATCTTCATGGATGCTAGTTGGGTTCATTACCGCTGAGCCACAACAGGAACTCCTTACATTCATTTTGAATGCTTTATCTTCAAAGAATACTCAGTAAAATGGGGGAGAGACTTGAAATAAAGATTCAAGATTCTAAAAGCTCTACAGTATTTCTAAGAAAAATACACAGGCATCTTATCAGCTCTGAAACACTATATTTATTTTTATTTGAATTAAGTTGATTGATAAAGCATCTCTATCCATTAGATGCATTGGATCCCCACAGCCAATACTGTGTTCATGTCCACTTCGCATGACTAATTACACTACTAATAATCACCTTAAAACAAATCATATGTTCTTTCCCAGAGGATGATATAATTGGAGATAGATAGGTCCTTCTGGTATTAAAACTGTATCCTGTGATTTCAAGGTCTTCAGTGAATTATACTCTGCTATGAAAGCAAGGAATAGAAAAAGCTAAGCTTTGACATGGAAGAATGCAATGCAGAAGGTAAGCGACAAGAGGACTGAGTCAGTCGTGAAGTTCTATGAATTTCTGGCCCCTGCTCATTTCTGAGAATCAAGGAAGGATATAAAGAAAGCATGACAGAAAAAAGAGTACATCTCTGAAAGGGAATGTTATGTTAGCTACTGTATTTCTGTATTTCAACTGCAAGATTTCATGAAACAACCAATGGGTCCTTATCCCAAATTCCGCTTTTCAATATGAGGTTCCTCAAGTTAGTTTCATTTAGTTGCAACTGTAGTCTAATGGATTCAAGTTTTTATATATGAGCAATTGTCAAATAATTTTAAGGAAACTGTTCTCTAAATGCTCCTTCAATGCCATCCTCAAAAGACACAGTAAAAAAAGATAACAAAGCATGCAATCTTCTCTCAAGAAAATACCATTGGTTAGGATTTTTACGCAAGCTTGTTAAAGCTCAGGATATTCCATTTCCTTTATTTCTTCTCTCTGCTAAGTCATCATTGGATTTTCAGTTTAATAGTGTTATTATAAGTAGCTAACATAACATTCCCTTTCAGAGACCTACTCTTTTTTCTGTCATGCTTTCTTTATATCCTTCCTTGATTCTCAGTGATTAATAACAATGTCACTAAGTCCTGTAGATGTAGACTGGCGACAATAACTAGTGAATTCCTGTGAAACAGTCTGAACCAGCACATGTAATAAATCATGCCTATTGCTTAGGCCAGAGTAAAAATTCTCTGCTTACACCAGAGGGGTTCTTTTGCAGAAAGAAAGTAAAACTCAAAGAAAATCTGAATTATACCCTTTTGAAGTGACCTTGATTTTTCAGCTTGTTATTTATATCCTTTTAAAGACAAGTTTCTCGAATACTATCAGATAAGTAAATTACTGTTTAGTTTTAAGCAAAACACTTAAAAGTAAAGAATTACAGAATATTAAAACTGGAAATAATTTAGATATAATTTAATCTATCACAACCTTTAACAGATTATTAGAAAATATTTTCCCAAGATCACATAGAAAATTAGTCATATAGTTAAAGCTTAAATCCAAATCTGGTAACTCTTTGTATAGATTTTTTTTTTTTTTTTTTGCCTTTTGTCATTTCTTAGGGCCACACCCGCGGCACGTGGAGGTTCCCAGGCTAGGGACCTAATCGGAGCTGTAGCCGCCGGACTACACTGCAGCCACAGCAACACAGGATCTGAGCCGTGTCTGCAGCCTACACCACAGCTCATGGCAACGCTGGATCATCAACCCACTGAGCAAGGCCAGGGACCAAACCCACAACCTCATGGTTCCTAGTCGGATTTGTTAACCGCTGCGCCACGATGGGCACTCCTGTATAGATGTTTGATTTTTAAAATATCTTATATAACCTTTCAATTGTAAGTAATATTCTATTGTTAAAATAATAATTTATAACAATGTTTTTCTTAGTTTATCATTTGTAAAGGCCACTATGGTCCAGGGTCAATAATTTTTTATAAGATTACCATGAAGAACAAGTATGGTCATAGTCCTCAAGAACACAGGGATGGATAGAGATTGGAGCTACAAATGCAAATATCTATTGTATAGAGCAATATGAAATAAACATCAAGATCAATAATAGAGAAACATACTATATGTCCTGGAAGTACAGAAAAAAAATTATAGAAAAGGTAACATTTGACTGCACTGTGAAGTATATGCTTTGATTTGCAAAGCAGAAAAAAAATAATTCTTATTAATGGGTATCAGTATGGTAACATCCTTTTTGAAACTGAAATTATCTCAAGTACTTTGTATACTATCTATATATTGACCTACCTATTATCTATCTATATACTTACCTCTTTACAATAACATCATATGGGAAAATTATTTATGCACTGAAAAATAAAATTGAGGGGGAAGGACAGAGAAAATAAACATTTCTAACAACTGTAAAGTAGTAAATGGAAGAACCGCAATTCAAATTCAAATCTATGGTGGCCTAATTCTAACCTCACTCTTTTTTTTTTTTGCCTTCTTTTTGTCGTTTTAGGGCTGCATCCGTGGCATGTGGAGGTTCCCAGGCTAGGGGTCTAATTGGAGCTGTAGCCACCGGACTACACTGGAGGCACAGCAACGCAGGATCCGAGCCGCGTCTGCGGCCTACACCACAGCTCACGGCAACGCTGGATCATTAACCCACTGAGCAAGGCCAGGGATCAAACCCGCAAACTCATGGTTCCTAGTCGGATTCGTTAACTACTGTGCTGCAACAAGAACTCCTAACCTCACTCTTTTGGAAACATTGCACTTGGAGACAAAGGCATATCCACGTACACATTACACAATTTGAGGAAACATGAAATAGCAATGAAGATAAAAGAATAATTTTGCAAACTGATACTTTTTTTGCAGCATTGATAGCCAAATTATGACAAATTGTGGATTCTTACGTTTCTCCAAATGTTCTTGCTTTCTCAGATTCATGCTCCATACAACTCCTTGCATGCATATAGATAGTACTGTGTGTGACATGAAATGATGATAGTTTCAGGAAGAGTGTGAGGTGTTACAATCTATTGTATCTAAGAGTCTAGCCCTAAGATTTTCCACTGATAGCTATAGAAGTTTGTATGGGGTTTTGGCTCCTGAAAAGCATATTGCTCTCAGATGACATCAATATTTATTATAAAAAGTTTATGTATTCAACTACTTCTCAGATTACGCTTAAAAAGGGTTTTACTTTAGATTTAAAATAAAAAAAAATGATATATATTTGAGTTCCCATTGTGGCTTAGCAGAAATGAATTCAGCTAGTGTCCATGAGGATGCGGGTTTGATCCCTGGTATTGCCCTGAGCTGTGGTGTATGTCACAGACACGACTAGGGTCATGTGTTGTTGTGGCTGTGGCATATGCTGGCAGCTGTAGCTCAATTCCATTTCTAGCCTGGTAACTTTCATATGCCAGGGTGTAGCCCTAAAAAGCAAAAAAAAAAAAAAAAAAGATAAATATGAGTTCAGTCTATCGTCTAATTAAAAAAACAGATCTTTTCCCTCACCACTCACAAATTCCTATCTTGCTACCCATTTTTTATATTTGATGCATTAATTTAAGCTAGACAATTAAACAGTTTATTTATAAAGATGAAATATTTATGACTGGTTTCCTAAAAAAGTTAAATTACTTCTAGTGCTTAAAATAAATTTAATTATTAGATGGGATTTTGTGGGTGAAAAATAACAAACAGGAAATGGATGTTGTGCTAGATAAATAATTTTTACACATATAATTGTGAACATTTCATTAAAATTAAATATTACACGTTAAGTTTCTGGCCTTAAATTTCCAGGAATTAAAGCTTTCAGCATCCTTTGGACTGGCTGGATAGAATAACACAGAAACAACTGTTAAGAGACTTGAACAGAGGTCTTAATTGACATCAGTCATCCATTCAGGCAAGAGATAGTAAATGAATAACTCATTTACCAGTTTAACCAAATATTGATACAAAGGCCCATAGCTATTTAAGGTAATATTTGCAGTTTGGTGTAGGCAGAAATAAAGGACAAGACAACTGTGATAGTGCTAGTCATTTGTTTTTATAGATTATACTATCTTTGAGGTAAATTAGTATCATTTACATTACAAATGAGATATTTGGGATTGTGCTTAAGAGAACCTTAATTCTCACTGCACACAATTTATTTTTGGTTTGGGAAGGGGCATGAAGTACCCTATTAAGACTAGTTAATTGCCTTTAAATTGGAGAGAAAGTTTGTATGATTTGATTGATTTTTTTTCCCCTTTAAGAAGAAACTCTCTGGTCCCCTGGTCCATGTGATGGGTGCCAATCAGACCTAATGAAATGTAACGGGATAAATTTTTACCCAGTCACTGAAAGAGTCGTTTTCTTCTCCAGTATCACTTTTGGTATTTATAATGATGTTAGACTACAGCTGACAGAGTATAATGTAGCAAAGAGAAGGGAAGGAGAGAACCATGTGAAATCCCAGGTCAAGCCCCGATTTTAAAATATTATTACTGAGTTTTTTTCAGTTTTTGATTCAATAGATTTTTTTTTAAGATTTTATTTTTCTATTCTGGTTGATTTACAATGTTCTATCAATTTCTGCAATATAGCAAAGTGAGCCAGTCATGCATGCATACACACATTCTTTTTCTCACTTTAAGATTTTCTTTCCGATTACAAAAAGAGAGAGAGAGAGAAGTAACTATCTGGGATTAAGACATTTTATTACATTTTAATCTCCTTTATCCTTGGCTTCAATAAATATGATCTCCTATTTCTATTTCCAGTATATCAGTATAATATTTATTTTCAAAATAAATACAATTTATCTTAGTCCATGGATAATATATTTATTTTTTGCACCAAACCTACTTAACCTATGATGGTTCACTGAAATTTCGAGTAACTCAGAATGTTTCCCTAAGAGTCACTTTTATTTCATTGGTTTTTATCTAACAGACTTGTTGTGAGGATTAAATAAATAAATGGGATGGAAAATTCATTGATAGTTCTTAGATGATATAATATGTTCATATATTATAATAGCTAATCTTTGTACTAGATTAATGAAATTAAAGGTATTACTCATTAAAAATTTAAAAAAAACTCTCATTTATATGGTACCATTCTAATGTAGTAGTAACCGTTCAAATTACCAATTTACTGTACTTGGAATTCAAATTCTACTAGATTAAATGAACCATTAATATATACATTTTTTCCAACTTCCTAATATTTCCTGATCATTCTCTTCCCTTTCTCTAAAATTCCATACATACATGTAAATCCATTACCTAAAGAAACTGTCTACTGTTTGAAATGGATAAGAGGTAACGCAGCCCAGTTATACCGACTTGGACTCAGAAGTAACTATTGCTCTTTATGCTCTATAGGATGAGCCCCATCATTTTGTCATTTTTTCACTTTGATGCCTATTTACCTTCCATAGCACTGGTTTCTTATATCTGATGACAGAATATTTTATGAGCATGCCAGAATGATACAACTGTGAAGTACCTCATTTATTACTTTGTCACATACATTTAAAGGGTCCATTGATGATGGATATTTCCACTACTTATAGTTTATCAGTTTTATAAATAATAAAACAATATGTACCATTGCCTATCCACTAATTAGGACTATCACTGAAGGATAAATTCTAAAATTAAAATTATTGAGGCTAAAGATATAGACTTTAATTTAGATGTCAACAATCTTTGCACTAAAAAAGAGCTCTAAGTCAAATCCATAACACGTATAAAGGCAAGTATCTGTTACTCTGTGTTTTTTCCAACTGTAGTTTTTATTTATTTATTTATTTATTTATTTATTTATTTATTTATTTATTTTGGGTAATTACAACCAGTTAATTTGCAGGGAGAAAAAAATTTGGGGGGGGAATTAGCAGTATACATTTCATACAGCAGTCCTTACCAACACAGAAGGGTTTGGCAATCTGAATGTGCAATTTGGGGCACACTTTCTCCTTAACTAAAAGTGTATGAAGTTTGTCCTAATTTAAAATAAAATGACCATTCCTACATTCCCACTAAATGTGTAGAGTGGTTTCCTTTCCTCCCACCCTCTTCAGCACTTATTGTTTATAGACTTTTGGATGATGGCCACTCTGACTTGGGTGAGGTGACCCCTCATTGCAATTTTGATTTGCATTTCTCTAATAATTAGTGATATGGAGCACCTTTTCATGTGTTTTAGGACATCTGTCTGTCTTCTTTGGACAAATATGTTGAGATATTCTGACCATTTTTTAATTGGGTTGTTTGTTGTTCTGGTATAAAGCTGTATGAGACATTTATATATTTTGGAGATTAATCCCTTGTCAATCATTTCATTTGTAAGATTTTCTCCCATTCTGTGGGTTTTTTTCATTTTTTAAAATGGTTTCCTTTGTTGTGAAAACCCTTTTAAGTTTAATCAGTCCCATTTGTTTATTTTTTTTTAATTTCCATTACTCTAGGAGACAGATCCAAAAAAGAATAGCTGCTATTTATGTCAGTCAGTGTTTTGCCTATGTTTTCCTCTAAGAGTTTAATAGTATCTTGTCTTAATGTTTTGGCCTTTAACCCATTTTGAGTTTGTTTTTGTGTATGGTGTTAGAGAATGTTCTAATTTCATTATTTTACATGTAGCTGTCTAGTTTTCTGAGCACCACTTACTGAAGAGACTTTCCTCGATTGTATATTCTTGCCTCCATTGTTGTAGATTAACTGACCATTTTGTGTGGATTTATTTCTGGGTTTTCCAAGCCATCCCACTGATTTATACTTCTGTAAGCTGGCACAACCAATATGGAGAACAGTATGGAGGTTCCTTAAAAAATTAAACATAGAACTACCACATGATCTAGCAGTTCCACTCCTGGGCATATGTCTGGAGAAAAACATAATTCAAAAAGATACATGCACCCCAGTGTTCACTGCAGCAACATTTACAATAGCCAAGACATGGAAGCAACTTAAATGTTTGTCAACAGAGGACTGGATAATAAGATATGGTACATACATACAAACGGACAATCACTCAGCCATAAAAAATAAAATAACGCCATTTGTAGCAACATGAATTGACCTAGAATTTATCATACTAAGTGAAGTAAGTCAAAGAAAGAAAAATACCATGAGATCACTAATATGGGGGACCTAATAAAACATATAAAAAAAGATTTATAAAACAAAAACTAGTTTAAAGATTTTGAAACTATACTTATGGTTACCAAAGGGGAAATGTGTGTGTGGGTGGGTAAGGTATAAACTGGGGCATCTGGATGGACATAAACATACTACTATATATAAAATAGATAGGAACAAGGACCTGCTGTGTAGCACAGTGAAATATCCTCAACACTCTGTAGTGAACCACATGGGAATGTAATCTGAAAAAGAATGCATATATGTATATGTATAGCTGATTTACCTTGTTGTACACCTGAAACTAATATAACTTTGTAAGTCATCTATCCTCCAATAAGATTAAAAAAATAATAATAAAATGACTACTTTCAACTTTTCTTGATTGGCATAAAAGTATAGGCTAACCCTACCTCTGTTGACAATGGAGGAAGTTTCCCAGCTTGTATACCCTGAAGGGGAAAATGTCACATATATTATTTCAATTGGATTCATATGTAAAAGCTGTTAGAATACTGAGTGTGGAAGCAGATCTCATGATTCTGAATCCTGGCTCTACCATTTACTGCATGGCCCTTTGAAAGTTAGTTATCCTCTCTGTGTCTCATTCATCTTAAAGGAGAATGATAATAGCACCTATGTAACAGGGTTTTCATAGGATTAAAGGAATATTTAGAGTTCTTCAAACATTATTTTATATGAGTATTACTTAGAAACTTTATTATTATATAGTGCATCAAATTAATTCTATACATTTTATATTGAATCATAACTATATTAACCAATAGGCAAATGGTTACTGTCATATTAAAACTAATACTGGGCAGCAAAAATGAGTCACAGGAAATAACACATTATATATTTAAAATTATAAATTATAATTTCACACTTTTGAGGAATTTATGGTCTACTAGAAGGGGAAAGTCATTTGTACATAAATATGTGTCTAACAATAAAATGTGGCACATGTTAATGCCATATCTGTTACTCAGACAGTTTACTAAGTGGTAGTGGAAAGAGCATGTCCTCCTGAGATGTGAAACTTTACCATGAGGCTTGTGAATAAGTTTTAAAAGCAAATCCACAGTTGTAGATCAAAATTCTATTATTTGTTAAATGAAAATATGGGACTATAAATCATCCAAGAGGCCTTCCAACTCCAAAAATCCCATTTGTTTTAAAATCTATGAACAAGTGCTGCAGGTTTGGAATAGTGAGAATTAGAACAAACAACAGTAATGAGAGTGGTTGCTCCATTGGAGAAGGGAGTTAAATTGAGTATTCAGATTCAAGTGGGAATTATTTTCTAGAAAATTGTGCTGTATAATTGTATTTATTTTTAACTGTGCTTATTATTTTCATGTATTTGTCACTAAGGATATGGCAGGTTTTACATTAAATGGTTTAATTTTTATCTAATAGCTTTCTTGAACCATGCAATCACAATTTTTAATAGCCAATTTTAATACAGTATGCCATCAGTAGAAACTCTTATGAACCATCACGTGGCTTCTTTGCTTGCTTGTTTTCCAAGAAATTCAATATAGCTTAATGGTCTATAAATGAGTAAACTGAAATATTATAATGACTAATATATACAAGAAGGATGAATTTTTGCATCAGGCAGATCTAGGAAAATCAAGAGGGTCATAGTTTTCTATTTATAATATTGGACCATCAATGCTTATTTAATAGTGTAATGGATATTAGTTACACATGGTAGCTGAATAGCAACTTTTATATAGCCTTGGTGTCTATAGGGAATGTATCACATTGTGAATCTTACTTCTAAAAATGGGAGTCAGAATATGACCTTGACTCTACCAATCAGATGAAATCTCTCAAATCTGTAGTAGGTAGTGAGCAACCAGAGGAAGGAAGATAAGACATAAACTCTATATCCTGGTAAGGCTGCTAGAGTAGAGCAAACATTTGGCTTTAGCAGTATCAGTGGAAGAGTTACTAGTGGTGGGGTCATCTGCATTGCCAGCTGTGGAATCAATGAAAACAAGCAGTTCAGTTCTTGCTGCAATGAGGCTGCTGTGACATGGATTTTGCTCCTGGCTACTCACACTCAAACTTGATTTTTGTTTTCTTCGATATGTTGTGAACCATTTATTATTATTATTATTCTAGTAATACTAGTAATTTGATTGATATCATTGTTTGAAGAAGTAATTTATAAGCCTGGACCTTGTGATTGTGCAAAATTTGTTATAATTAACACCTTTTTTTTTTTTTTAGTATTTAAAGGTGTGACTTCAGGGTAAGATGATGCATCCAGCAGAGGTGTATACATCAAAGTTCAGAGAGAAATCAATGGGAATAACCAAATAAATATATAAAATTATAAAAGCAGGAATTCCTGTTGTGGTGTGGCCCAAACAAATCCAACTAGGAACTGTAAGACTGTGGGTTCAATTCCCGGCCTTGCTCAGTGGGTTAAGGATCCAGCGTTGCCATGAGCTGTGGTACAGAAGGCAGATCCTGCATTGTTGTGCCTGTGGTGTAGGCCAGCAGCTGTAGCTCAGATTCGACCCATAGACTAGGAATCTCCATATGCCAAGGGTGCGGCCCTAAAAAGCAAAAATAAATAAACAAAAATTATAAAAGCAAAAACCAAAAAAAAACCATACAGCATTGGAAACTAGAAAAACGTGTCATCCGTATTTCATTAATTTCAAGATATTTATGTTAGATGATGTACAGTAAGGAAAGATATTGCTAACCAAGTCATAAACCCAATATTATAGTCAAAAATTAGTACAAATTCTTGGAGGTGGGAAAATAGAATCAGAATATTTTAGGTATATATTTTACAGGAAATTTTATGTTTCAGTTTAATAATTTAACATAATATTTGACATAATTTATTCCAAAAATGCCAGGAAACAGAAATGAGGTTTATTTCTGTGGTGTGTAAGTTTTTTTTTAATAAAGACTTTCAAATAGCACTTAGGGGATTTCTTGTCTATGAGTTAATGGAAATAATTCATCTTTGATTAAAGCTAAATTCTTTTATGATTACATGATTCACTGCTTTTTGCTGTGAGCACAAAGCAAATTCACAGTACCAGATCTTTAGAACCAATTTCAAATATTAATACTTTAAGAGGAAACTATTTCTAAGAGAAACTTTTCATTTAAAATATTATTAAACGGTAACTTTTAGTTCTTTTGTAGTTTAAAATCCACTAATCTTCTTTAAAAGAAGAAAAAGCATGACTCACCATTCATAAATCAGGATTCAGATACTGAAGATACTATGAAAATATATGGAACCAAAAAGCTACAAATCACAGATAAAAATCCATACATTTCCCTTATTGTAGATTCTAAGAATCTTCACCAGACTAGATTCTATCTCAGAAAATTACTATCCTTGTTCATCCACAGGAAGCAACTCCTCATTCTTTAAAGTTTTATGATGAGACTGCAACAATCCAGTGACATCTTCAGGTTCCATTTCTAATCTCTAGTTCTCTTCTATTTCCACCACATCTGTAGTTACTTCCTCTAACTGAAGTATTAAAATCCTCAAAGTCATCCATGAGGGCTGCGATCAACTTCTTCCAAATTCCTATTAATATCATTATTTTGACCTCTTGACATGAACCACAATTGATCTATATGGCATCTAGAATGGTGAATCCCTTCCAAAATGTTTTCAATTGACTCTGCCCAGATCCACTGGAGAAATCATAAATAATAAGGCTTGAAAGTCAAAATTACTCCTTGGTCCATGGGTTGCATAATGGATATTGTGTTAGCAGGCATTAAAACAACATTGATTTCATCGTACATCTCTATCAGAGCTCTTGGGTGACCAGGTCAATGCCAGTGAGCAGTAAAATGTTGAAAACATTTTTTTTCTGAGCAATAGGTCTCAACGTTGGGTTCGAATATTCATTAAACCATGTTGTAAACAGGTGTGCTATCATCTAGGCTTTCTTGTGCCATTTCTAGGGCACAGGCAGAGTAGATTTTGCATAATTCCCAAGGGCCCTAGAATGGGGGACCAATAAATGAGCGCTGGCTTCAACTAAAAGTCACCAGATGAACTGGCTCCCTAACAAGAGAAAGCAAGTTTGTCCCTTGGAGCTTGAAACCAGGAATTAACTTTTCCTCCCTAATTATGAAAGTCCTAGCTGGTTTCTTCTTCTAAGACAAGGCTGTTGCATCTACATTGAAAATCTGTTGCTTAGTGTAGCCACATTCATTAATTATCCTAGCAAATGGTGTGCAAAATTACAGCAAAACAAGATTCCACTAACATGATACCTTTGATTCAAAACTTACTCTTGGGGAGTTCCCGTCGTGGTGCAGTGGTTAACGAATCCGACTAGGAACCATGAGGTTGCGGGTTCGATCCCTGCCCTTGCTCAGTGGGTTAACGATCCGGCGTTGCCGTGAGCTGTGGTGTAGGTTGCAGACGCGGCTCGGATCCTGCGTTGCTGTGGCTGCGGCGCAGGCCAGTGGCCACAGCTCCGATTAGACCCCTA
>PVHT021183634.1:29517507-29531726 GCA_004024745.2 Catagonus wagneri | reverse complement strand
GGTTAACGATCCGGCGTTGCCGTGAGCTGTGGTGTAGGTTGCAGACGCGGCTCGGATCCTGCGTTGCTGTGGCTGCGGCGCAGGCCAGTGGCCACAGCTCCGATTAGACCCCTAGCCTGGGAACCTCCACATGCCGCGGGTGCGGCCATAAACCCGCGGCCATAAAATGACAAAAGGCAAAAAAAAAAAAAAAAAACAAACCGTACTCTTGGGTTATCTGATACACTTTCATATTTGTATCATAGCCTGAAACCCTGCCCAGTCATTCTCCATCTCTCTTTCCTTTTCCAGGTGTCAGAACAGGTGGAAGGTTTATTCTACCCAATTCAACTCTCTCCCCCTTTTTTTCTTTCACTGGACTTATTCCTCAATAATTGCTTATACTACTAACTCCTACTCAGCAGCTGCTTCCTGAAGTATCAACTGAAACACTACTGATATAAATTTTAAATCTTAAATCAAACAAGAATATGAAAGATTTTAAAGTCTGAAATGAATTCAGGTATTGGCTCAGATTTTAATTGATAACCATATTTCACTTGGCACTCCTTAGCCTTTTGGTTTAACATTTGATATGTTTAGAGTTTGATCTTGTTGATTTTCTTCAGTATAGGTTTTTCTAACATAATAGTTATGCCCACTTTTGTATTAATTTTATCAAAGGGCAACTTTTCCTTTTTAATTTTATTTTTTATTTTTGTCTTTTTAGGGCTGCACCATGGCATATGGAAGTTCCCAGGCTAGGGGTTGAATTGGAGCTGTAGCTGCCAGTCTACACCACAGCCACAGCAATATGGAATCCGAGCCATGTCTGCAACCTACACCACAGCTCACAGCAACATGGTATCCTTAACCCACTGAGTGACGCCAGGGATCGAACCAACAACCTCATGGATACTAGTTGGGTTCGTTACCACTGAGCCACAACAGGAACTCCAAAAGAACAACTTTTTCTTAAATTTAGCATGGACATATTACTTTTTAATTATGGCTCTAAATTAATCTTATACTTTTTTCTTTGATATGTGTAGTGTCACATTAATACTTATATACTAACTCTTAAGCAACATTAACAATTACTTTATTATTATAGCTATAATTTTTAGGTTCATGTTCTGCTGAAGATTTCACTACACAGGTCAAAACTTAGTCTCTAATTGCAGTCTCTATAATGGTACCCATTATTATTGAACTCAAAAAATAAGAGTTTTAAAGCACAATTAATTTAAACTTGTGAGAAACAGTGATTCTGGAAATAAAACCAAATTAAATGCCAAATAAGGCATTACCAAGAAAGGCATTATTCATTGTACTTCTGTCATTTGTAATTTTAAGACGCAATATCTCTTTTTTTCCTCTGTCTCTTCTTTCTCTCTTCCATTTTTTGTTATCTTTTAAAAATATTTAATTCAATAACTGTTAAATAAAGCTTTCACACAGTGGAGAGCTGGGGGAGCCATGGTTCCCAGAATGGAAAGTCAGAACCTAAGCAAGATAAAGAAGATATTCTGTTTTTTGTGATCCAGCAATCCCACTCCTGGCCATCTATCAAGAGAAAACCATAATTTGAGAAGATATATGCACCCCAATGCTCAATGAAGCACTATGTACAGTAGCCAAGACAGAGAAGCAACTAACCTAAATGTCTATCAACAGAGGGACAGATAAAGAAGATATGGCACATATATACAATGGAATATTATTCAACCATAATAAGAAAGAAATAATGCCACTTGCAGCAACATGGATGGACCTAGAAACTATCATACTAAGTGAAGTTATACAGTGAAAGACAAACATCATATGATATCACCTACACGTGGAATCAAAAATAAAAAAGAGGGGTATACAAATGAACTTATTTGCAGACAGAAACAGAGAGACTTTGAAAAACTTACACCTACAAAAGAGACAGGTGTGAAGGATGGACTGGGGGTTTGGGACTGGCATATGTACACTGAAGTATATTGAACAATTGGCCAACATGGATGTGCTATATAACACAGTGAATTCTGCCCAGTATTCTGTAATAATCTGTGTGGGAAAAGAATCAGAGAGAATCAATACGTCTTATGTATGATTGGCTCACTTTGCTATAAGGAATAAATTATCACAGCCTTGTAAATTAACTATACTTCAATAAAACTTAAGAAAAAGAAGATATTCATGTGGTAGGAAGTAAAAGGTGATGCTAATTGATGCAGGATGTCAAAACCTGATCCTGGAGAAAAGGTATCCATGTAAGAGGAAGCCCAGGAAGAGGACAAAGAATAAAGAAGCCAGCTTAAAAGCTGATCAGACTGGCCAATTTAAGCATCAAAATAAATAATGAAAATCAAATTTTATATTCTTTGGATAAAAAAGGATTCTGTAAATCCATACTGAAGTAACAGAGTAAATGAACCTTTTGAAAGTTTGATGAAGGGATTCCTGCTGTGGCATAGTGGGCTAATGATACAGCCTGTCTCTATGGAGGCACTGGTTTGATGCCCAGCCCAACACAATGTGTTAAGAACTGGCATTGCTACAGCTGTGGCATTGGCCGCAGCTACAGCTTGGATTTGATCCCAGGAACTTCCATATGCCACAGGTACAGCCAGGGGGGGAAATGAATAATGGAAAATTTATATACTTTAATACATTTTGAGCTTATTTTTGCATTAAATACAAAATGCAAAAAGAAAATGCTCTGATTTCATTCTTTTTCCTGGAGCTGTCCAGTTTTCCCAGGACTACATATTAAAGAGACTGTCCTTCCCCCACTGTATGTTCTTGCCTTCTTTGTCATAGATTAGTTGAACGTCAGTGCTTGGGTTTATTTCTGGACATTCGATTCTGTTACACTGATCTATATTTCTGCTCTTGTGTGCCAGTACCATACTGCTTTTATTGCTGTAACTTTGTAGTATAAACTGAAGTCAGGAAGATTCCTCCAGTTCCATTTTTCTTTTTCAACACTGCTTTGGCTCTTCAGGGTTTTTTGTCCTTCCACATAGATTTTAAAATATTTTGTTCTAGTTCTTTAAAGAATGTCATTGGTAATTTGATAGGAATTGCATTGACTCTGTAGATTGTCTTGGGGACTATAGTCATGTTAACAATATTGATTCTAGGAGTTCCCTTCGTGGAGCAGTGGTTAACGAATCTGACTAGGAACCATGAGGTTGTGGGTTCGATCCTTGGCCTTGCTCAGTGGGTTAATGATCCGGCGTTGCTGTGAGCTGTGGTGTAAGTCGCAGACAAGGCTCGGATCCTGCGTTGCTGTGGCTGCGGCATAGGCCAGTGGCTACAGCTCCGATTAGACCCCTAGCCTGGGAACCTCCACATGCCGCGGGTGCGGCCCTAAAATGACAAAAGGCAAAACAAAACAAAACAAAACAAAACAATATTGATTCTTACAATCCAAGAGTATAGTGTATCTTTCCATCTGTGTCATCTTTGATCTCTTTCATCAGCATTTTATAGTTTCTAGAGTATAGGTCTTTTGTCTCTTTAGGTATGTATTTTATTATTTTTGATGTGATGGTAAATGGTACTCTTTCCCTAATTTCTCTTCTGATCTTTCACTGTTACTATACAGAAAATGCAACAGATTTCCCTGTATTAATGCTATAAAACTCCTACAGGAAAACATAGGCAGAATGCTCTTTGACATAAGTTGCAGCAATATCTTGTTTGATCCACCTTCTAGAATAATGATGATAAAAACAAAAATAAACCAATTAAACTCAAAAGCTTTCACACAACAACACACCATAAAAAATGAAGTCAACCAACATAACTGGAGAACACCTTTGCAAATAATGCAACTGAGAAAATATATGAACAACTCATACAACTCAACAACCAAAAAACAAATAACCCAATATAAAAATGGCAGAAGACCTAAACAGACATTTCTCCAAAAAAGACATACAGATGGCCAATAGGCACATGAAAATATGCTCAGCATCAGTAATTATTAAAGAAATGTAAATCCAAACTACATTGAGGTACCATCTCACACCAGTCAGAATGGCCATCATTAACAATTCTACAAATAACAAATGCTGGAGAGGGTGTAGAGAAAAGGGAACACTCCTACACTGTTGATAGGAATGTAAATTGGTACAACCACTACAGTAAAACAATATGGAAGTTTCTCAGAAAACTCAATATAGAACTACCACATTATCTAGCAATCCAATGCCTGAGCATATATACAGACGAAAATAGAATTCAAAAAAAATTACATGCACCTATACGTTCATTGCAGCACTATTCACAATAGCCAAAACATGGATAAAGCCTAAATGTCCATTGACAGAAGGATGGATTATGATGTGGTACATATACAAAATGGAATACTACCCAGTCATAAAAAAACAAAATAATGACATTTGCGCAACATGGATACAACTAGAGATTCTCACACTAAATGAGGTAAGTCAGAAAGAGAAAGACAAGTACAATATGATATCGCTTATATGTGGAAACAAAAATGTGGCACAAATGAACCTATCTACAAAACAGAAATAGATACACAGATATAGTGAACAAACTTGTGGCTGCCAAGGCAGAGGAGGTAGGGAATAGAATGGACTGGGAATTTTGGGTTAGCAGAAGCAAATTATTACATTTATAATAGATAAGCAATGAGGTCTTATAGCATAAGGAACTGTATCTAATCTCTTAGGGTAGAACATGATAGAAGAAAATATGGGTAAAAAATGTATATATATTTATGACTGGGTCACTTTTTTGTATAGCAGAAATGAGCACAACATTGTAAAGCAACTATAACTTAATAAAAACAAAAAGAATGGATAATTTATAAACTTTAAAAGAACTTTTCTACAAAATAATTATTAATTACAAAATAAAACTGAAGTACCCTTACAATGGTCAATCCTGTGAGTTACTACTTAATCAAAAGGGCTATGTAATGGACAAATCAAGGTCACACAATATGGATGAGCAGGTTAAGAACAGGACAAAGTGTCTGTGAGGATGCAGGTTTGATCAGTGGGTTAAGGATCTGGTATTGTCACAAACTGCAGTGTATGCTGCAGATGCTGCTTAGATCTGGTATTGCCATGTGCTGTGGCATATGCCTGCAGCTGCAGCTAATATTCAACTGTTAGCCTGAGAACTGCCATATGGTGTATGTGTGGCCATAAAAAATTAAAAAAAAAAATCACACAATATCAGGTAGGAAATAAGAATACACCATTACATCTCTAATACTTCTGTCTAAGAGGCAAAATTTGAATATGATCATGATGAAACATAAAACTCAAACTGAATATCATTTTATAAGCTGTACTGCCAGAAATCCTCAGAAGTTTCACAGTTGTTAAAATCAAATAGAGATAGACAAATTTTTTTGTATTAAAGTGACTGAAGGAGTCCCATTTACAAAATATAACACTAGGTTCTGGGGTGAATACTTTGCTATACGTACATTATGTGGACTACTGGAGATATCTTATGCAGAGATAGTAAGATGCATTATTGTTAATTTCCTGACTTGGTGGTTACAGTGTTATTATATAGGAAAACATTTTTATTTGCAGGAAAAACACACACAAATATGAGGCTGTAATTGGGGATAATGTCAGCAACTGTAAACCAAATACAATTTAATTTCATAAAAAAATTACCGGTTATGGAACAGTAATTAAAACTTTTCTGTAAAATGAAAGTGTAAAATAAAAAAAGGAAAAGGTATTATTTCAAGATACCTGAACTTCTCATAAAAGTATAGAGAAGTGATAGAAGACAGTAGCAGAAATAAATGAAGGCAGTTATCCTGTAATGGATTTTAAATCATTTTAACATTGAATTAAAATATACATAATTCCTACTTCCTAGGAAATTTAATAGAAAAAATATATTTACAAAAAACTAAAATACCTATTTATTTCAAAACCACTTAAACTTATTTTCTTAATTTTTTACAGTATCATTTGCAAATTAATATAATAAAACTATCCTTGACCATATCATAAAACTATTACGAGGCTAAAAACACAAATCAATTAAATAGACACTTCCAATAATCCACTGGGGAAGAGTTTTATGATAATTTATTCTCCAAGGAGACTGCACAGTTATATAGAACTAGAGCAATAGTGGTACAAGTCAGATCTAGATAGGAAGAAACAGTCTGCTCCAACAATAGTCTTATTCTCATGAAGTTTTCTTTTTACATTTAAGAATGAACTAGAGGAGAAACCAGGAGTATAAAAAACTGCACACAGAGAAGGAGGGAAAGAATTTGGCCAATACACACAACATTCAATTTGAGTTAAATTATGCAAATAGTTCACAGGATTTTATATTCTCATTAAGATAATCAACTTATAATATTGACTAATCTAGATAAAATATTTGTTTGTAAGAAAGACTACTAAGATAACTAATAGAAGAAAAGGAAAGAAGAAATGCATAGAAATGGAAAGACAAATGACTTATAAAACTGGGAAACTATGTTCAGACTTAGTAAATCTATTTGTACTTTTTTTCAGTTTACTGAAACTGAAGTGCAACATGGAGTTAATTTAAACAAAGTAATATATACTAGAAGAATATTTTGTGGCTCCTAGAAACTGTGGGAAAAGGCATAGAGCTAAACTGCAATGACAAAATGGAATTCCCAATGTGCCAAAGCGGAAACTAATCCAACTAGGAACCATGAGGTTACGGATTTGATTCCTGGCCTCCCTCAGTGGGTTAAGGATCCAGCATTGCCATGAGCTGTAGCGTAGGTAGACGAGGCTTGGATCTGGCATTGCTGTGGCTCTGGCGTTGGCCAGTGGCTACAGCTCCAATTAGACCCCTAGCCTGGGAACCTCCATCTGCCACAGGTGCGGCCCTTAAAAAAAAGAAAGAAAGACATAAAAGATGCCACAATCACTAGTTGAGCACAGGATATTTTATATCTAAACTCTCTCAATTTTCATCACTACTCCTCTTTCCCGCTGTTCCATAAGAACTATGCTATGTGTTTCATATAGGTACTTAAGTATATGTAAAATGTATAGTATATTTGTGGGATACATGATTTATAGAAAGAATATTATACTATAAATATTATTTCCTAATACCGAGAATTATGTGTACATTCTTAAAGGCCTTGGGAGACTTTTTCTAGGATATTACCTACAAGTAGAATTGCTGAACGACAGAATATATATATATATATATATATATATATATACACACACACACACACACACACACACACACACACACACACACACTTAATTTCAATAAATGATGCCGGATCGCTTTCCAAGATGACTGTAACTATTTATACTCCTGAGAGTAGTATAGGTTTTTCTTTCCTCACATCCTTTACAACCCTTGGTATTCTTCTCCCATGTGATATTTTGTTATTCTAATATAAAATGTGCTATCCTTCTTGTAACCTGGGTAAAAAATACAACTTTCTTATTTTAAGAAATTGAGAGTTTTGGGTTTTTTTTACCAAGGCATAAGCTGTTGTGACTGATTCAATGGCTATTCAATGTTGAGAGCATTATCAGTTGGGTGTCTCTGAGATTGTTAAGTTCAAACACCATACTTTAGCAATTTGGATATGAAGGCACATTTGCTTGCTACCATATTACAGATTATTTATGGTGAAAGTGAAAAGAATGCTGGAGTGCAATACTGGTCAACTATGAACACATAAAACACCCATTATTCTATATGATCGCTGCAATTATTTACTACAGATCATGATTTTGGTGTTGTTCAACTATGAAGGATACTAATACATGGCATACTTCTAATTCTCTATTGAAGTAGTTATATAAAAATAGAGCCACCTTATTTTGTAGAAATGTTCAAGTCTTAAGTATATAATGGCTGATTGAGGTAGATGGGAAGCTTGATTAAAGCAATAGTAATCAGAGTCCTGGTCAAGGCAGTAAAATCAACCACTAGACATAGGTAGTTCCAGAAGTAGTTGCATTTTAGTGCACTCTAACATTTGGAATTAATCAGAGCAGTGATAAGCTGTCACAATTTCAATTAATCATGACCTTTATGAAGAACTTTTCTCTAAAATAATTAGAGTTAATGCAAGTAAGTGGATTAGAAACAGCATAAAGCAAGCAATTTGCTGGCCAAAAAGCATAGGAACAAGATATCTAAAAAAGTTTTTCCTGAACTTCTGCTTTTCTGCAGTATATTTTATTCATTACCAAGTATATAACTCCTTTAATTTCATACCTTCTTGCTCTTTGACAGTAAGGTAGTTATTTATATCTCGTCTTTTTTGACTTTACCAGTTGGATAATATGAATAATGAATTCCTCTGGTATACGTAGTTGTAAAAGGATAAATTAGTTGTATAAAGATAAGGTCCAGAGCTCTCTTTTGATTGTAGTTAACAGAAACCTAATCTGAATAAGTTTAACCAATACAAAGGAAAATAAAATCTGGCATGGGAGAGATGAGCTTCAGCAGTGGCTAAAATCAGGGGGAAATGCAATCAAGACTCTAAATTTGTTTATCATTTGTTCTTATTTCTCTATTCCAATTTAATTCCCTCATCAGAGATGTAACCATGGCCTTTTCATATTTCCAATTTTACCCCAGGGAATTAAAAACTTCATTTTCCTTACTTCCAAATCTGAAATTCCTTGACCAGGATGCTAGATAGTGTGGTATGAATTACATAATAATATGGAAAAGCGAAAGGAAGGATACATGACTCAAAAACTGTGCTTAAAATACATAATTGGGTAGCTTTCACTGTGGCACAATAGGGATCAGCAGCATCTCTGCAGCATGAGGACACAAGTTTGATCTCCGGCCCAGCACAGTGCGTTAAAGGATATGGCACTGCCACAGCTGTGGTGTACATTGCAACTGTGGCTCAGATCTGATCCCTGGCCCAGGAACTCCATATGCATGTGCTGTAAGGTGGCCAAAAAATAAATAAAATAAAATAAAATGAAATAAAATAAAATAAAATAAAATAAAATAAAAATTGTGGTTAAAGAAAAGGAAGTACATGCAAATAAGTATGGAGGGGAGGTGAAGACAGAGAGAGTAGGCTAATACATGTAATTTTTCTAAGTTTAAAAGATGAATGTTGAAAATCGATTAAAACTTTCCTATAGATAGGTATAAGTCAATAGTGAACAAAAGCAATGAAATGACCACTGAGCCCTTGAAGCCCTCCACAGTATAAAGATAACTACAATAAAGATTAAATACCAAATATCCGTGTAAATTACCCAAAGTTGTTTAAAGACCCTCAAGATATCTGCCAATCCCAGAGTTTTTACAGAAAATTTAGGGAAAGGACACAGACAAAATTACTTTTTAGGTAGAGGAAAATTTGGCAAATTTTACAGTATAAAGAGCAGCTAAAAACTGTACATGGGTTCTATTCCTTATATTGGTGGGACGGCCTTTACAAACAAACACATTTGTCAATAAAAATCATGAACACTGGATAAGCTGTCTTTTCAAAATGTTTGAAAATGTGGTAAGCAGTTTAATATATGAACAAATAAATGGCTCCTGATCCTTGAAATTAAGTGGGCAAAATAGGAAAGCTCCACATTCTAAAGATTTTTTCTTTCAAGGCATCTCCCAGTTTCTGAGGCCCAGGAGTGAATGGAGTTCAAACAGAAAGTAGAGAAGTCTTACTAGAGTGAAACAACTGTGATTACATTTTGAGATTGCACGAGTGACCAGATATTGAGGGGGCATTCTAGAAAGAAGGAAATCACAGTGGGGGAGATTCAAAAAATATAAAAATATATATCACATGCTTAGTTGACTCTGAAACTCATCATATCCTACTGTAAGGAACCCTATGAAAAAACAGTAAATGTGAAGCTAAAAATTCTAGTCTCTATAGGAATAAAGTAAAATGGAATTACTTAACTGCTTTAGAGAGGCAAAAAGGAAAGAATGAGTGAAGAGATGAAAAATGTTAATAGAGGAATAAAAACTTTATCAAAGAAACAAATTACTTTCATGTCTATGAAACCCCTTATTTTCATTTTCTTATGCAGTGCTTTTTACCAATCTGAAATTATGCTTTTGCCAAAGTATCAATTACCATTTTTTTCTTTAACTATTAGGAATTTTTTGATTCTCTGTAAGAAATCTTCATCTATCTCATGATCATTAATATATATACATATAATTCAGTTGTATATACATACTATTCCGTTTTCATGTATAATATCAAATAGGAGTCGAGGTTATTTTTTTCTATCACCATTTGCTGAAGACTTTCTTTTCCTCACTAAATTATGTTGAAACTGCTGTGGGAAATCAATTGAGTTAACTGTATATATGAGTTAATTCATAGACTATTCTGTCCACTGACCTATTTGTACTGCAATATTATGCTGTAATATTTTATCTCTACATATATTATAAATTCCACATTTTCATTATCTTTTTAAAAAGTAATAAGAAAAATATCTAGTGTAAGTAAAAACTGTTATTCTTTCTGATAATCTCTATTTGTGTAGATGCAAATTTTTATTATTAGTTTTCTTCTATATGAAGAACTTTAAAGAATTATTTCTCGTTGAGAAGTCCTCTGGCAACAAATTTTAAATTCTTGTTTTGCAGGGTTTTTTTTATAAAAGATATTTTAATTGAGTATAGTGTTCTAGGTTTAAAGAATTTTTCTTCCCCTTCTTGTATTTTATTTTGTTATTTTCCTTCCAGTTTCATTGATATGACTGACATACAACTGAAAAAATTTTAAATGTACAGCATAATAGATTGACTTACATACATAATGAAATGATTACCATAATGTAATCATGTAACCATAATGTAATAATGTTTTAGTCAATATTCATCATCTCATATAGATACAAAAGAAAAGTCAAAGAAAAGTTTTCCTGGTGATTAGACCTCTTTGGATTTACTCTCTAAATAATTTTTATGTATAACATAGAACAGTGTTAATTAGTAGTTAACCATGTTGTACTACTATGTACTGAGTGATCTTGGATAAGTTGCTTCTGATCTTTGTTTTCTTCACTGGTCAAATGGGCATACTGAGAATGCCTATCTCACGAGTTTTGATCAAATAAAGCAATTTATTTGTAATAAATACAAAATCAAGGCAGGCTGACTCCTGGGTTCCCTACATTTATCACTGCACTATACTGGCTCTTACAGCTATTGTGAACCCATTGAAACCTTAAAAACAACAATGCCACCTAGATGGTGATTTCAGAATATCATCAGTACCCAAATCCACACAGAGTAGTCAAAGGGCTATGGAGGAAATACACTAGGGTTATAACAATAGTAGCTCACATGAATTGGTCTCTTTACATGTATTTACTCATTTCACATTCACAATAAACTCTTGAAGTAGATAATTTTATTATATTTTTATGTATGAGGAAACTAAGTCGTATAGAGATTAAGTAGATTTTTCAAAATAACACAGTAAAAGAAGAATCATGAATTGAAAATTGACTTCCCTAGGTCAGTTTCTCAGTTTCTGCGGTTCTTGTCTGTATCACATTCTTAAGAACCACATTCTACTTACAACTCATATTCTTAGAAACTAGAGGTAGTGAATATTGAAAATGAAAACTACTGATTCATTCTTTCTTTCTGTCTATCTATACATCCATCCATCTTTGACCTTCAATGGACTATATCACATTTATTTGGCAATACTGTTTTCTCTATAGCCACATAAAATAGGCCCCCCAAGGGAGGAAACAGCAAACAATGTGATAGGAAAGGGGCATCTGAGAAAATGTGTGAATCTGAGGAAAAGGCTGTTATCACGGAGAATTGCAAGATGTTGTTTTGCAGAGCTTTGTAGAGCAGAAGGCATGATTAAATTTGTTATTTTCTTTATTCCACATGGCAATCCCGGGGGATACATTCTTATTGTCACTTGGAGAGATTAAATGACTCATTAAGCCAACAATCTATAGTAGTAAAATTTTAACACAGTTTTATCTAACTCCAAATCCTGATAGTTTAATATCTGAAATGCTTTCAAGAAAGGAGGTAGTGGGTAAAGAGATCATTTTAGGATTCAATAAGTTTACAAAATGAACAAGAAAATAAATGAACAGTGAAGGAAGAAAGATAAGACTTGTGAACTGAAGTTTGGTACTTCCCATCAGCCTCTACATGGAGTAAAAACATGAGCCACTGCAGCTGCTGACCGAAAGCACTCCCTGAACAGAGCTCTGGGAAAACTGGAAGAACAGGTCTTCAGAGAGTTAGATATTTTTAAGAGAAGATTTTAAAAGCCCAATACTTGCATCTCATATCTAGAAAAACATTAAAATCCTTCAATGATGACTGATTTCTGTGACTAGCAGTAACCTTCATGAGACCAGGAGCAAACTTCTCTAAAATGTGTGCATAGCTGCATGCATCTCATCACCCTTCACCTTTATGACATATATTGATATTCACCCCTTTACTTTGAAATACTGCCTCCTGGACTGTAGTCAAGTGGACAAAACAAAAGATGTTGTGGTCATCTGTGAGAATAGCCACTCCCAAGGGTGGGCGAGTGAGCCCTGAGGGAACTCACAAAAGAAACAAAGAAGACTAGCCCACAGCTGAGATATCAAAGAAGTGATTCCATTAAGCCCAGACATTTACATCTTCCAATTGAAATTGGTTTTCTGTGAATCTGGTTATCTACAAACCTTTTCTTCCTACTCCCTTCCCTTTGTTGCAAAAACCCTTATATCCTAGCTTCTTCCTCACCTCCTCAGAGTGGTTTCTCAGGGCTACTTAAGATGCTGTCTCTGGGGCTTGAGTCCTAATTTCATACTAAATAAAACTTAATTCTCAACTTTCAGGTTGTGCATTTTTTTTAGTTAACAGATTTTACAAAAGACAGATTATGTTGTCATTGTACCACTCTTAAAATACAAAGGATTTGGAGCTTTTTTTTAACTGTTCATTTCATTGAATCCTTTGTATGTTTTGTGTGTGTGTGTCTTTTTAGGGTTATACCTGTGGCATATGGAGGTTTCCAGGCTAGGAGTCCACTAGGAGCTGTAGCCACTGGCCTATGCCAGAGCCACAGCAATGCAGAATCCAAGCTACGTCTGCAACCTACACCACAGTTCACAGCAATGCCAGATCCTTAACCCACTGAGTGAAGCCAGGGATTGAACCCACATCTTCATGGATGCTAGTCAGATTTGCTAACTGCTAAACCACCATGGGAACTCCGAAGTTTCCAGAAATTCATACTTTAAAATTGAACAGCTTAGAGGGCATCCTTGTCCTCTCTAGCTTAACTGCACCCTAAACACAATCACCCATAAACTAAAGATTAGGCACCCTGAGCACAATTGCCTGTGGATTAAAGATTATTAGCACATGATGTTTTTCAGGAACTTTCTTAGTTTGTTCTAATCTCTGATCAATATGCCCTTTTCACAAGTACCATTATTCTGTGCAATAACCCAGAAGACCACCATCATAATCATGCCAAGATTTCCTGACTCCAGCTTCCATGACTAAGATCCCACCAAAAAAGATGAATGCAGGTTTGTCCCAATCCTGATTCCTATCTGCAAACCTGTTTTTCTCTTTTTTACTATGAAACTTCTCACAATGCTTTCCAGTGTGGGGCACAGTCTTTAGGGCATTGGCCTGCTGTGACTCCACCCCCTCCCCTTTCCTGAAAAGCAATAAAGCTATCTTTTTCTCCTCTATCCAAAACTCTGTCTCTGCATTTCAATTCAGCACTGGCAGAGAGAGGCAGAATTTCAGCAAGAGGGTGAGTGTGCAGCATTGTAGCATGAGTTAAAAACAAGTTATTCTAACAGAATGAAACTTAGAGGGGACTCTGACAGATATGTAGTAATTATATGTGAGATGGATAAATTAAGGTCCATGAAATGGTAAAAATCTAAGTGAGATTAATTAGGATTTAACAAATGGCCTAAAATTCCCCTGGAATAGTAATGAAGTAGCAATGAGTCGAAAGCTTCTCATGGCTGCCCTTGAGAAGGATTACAAGGAGTCTGGAGGGGAGAGTGTTGAGGGAGAGAATGAGGGGTGAAGAGTGTTAACCTGTCTGCTGCAATTTTACATTCCAGTCTTGGGACTGTCTTATTTATGTTGTGTGGAGCTGCCCATTTTGGCCCAATCTTGTCAATAAAAGTGATACATCTACAAAAAAACAAAACAAAAACATGAGTTCTTTTTCTAGCTGGATTTTTTTTTTTTTTTTTTTTTTTTTT
>PVHT021183634.1:29466083-29517407 GCA_004024745.2 Catagonus wagneri | reverse complement strand
AACATATCAAATCCCTGAGTCTGTTTCTTCATCTACAAAATAGAACTGTTAATAGAAATGTTAATAAACATTATAAACTTGATGTACACATTGAGTAATAACATGTACACATTAAGATAACATATATAAAGCACTCGCCTTCATGTGTGGCATATGGTAACTAATCATTAAATTATAAACAGAAATCACTGGGACAAGGTTTGGCTTGGCTGAGCACTCCCTCACTTCTCCTGGATATTCTCCCAAGAAATGGAGTGAGTAGACTCTTAATTTATGGAGAAGAGCCTGATTATGGTCTTGGTAATGATCCTTTTGAGTCTGAAAGGAAAAGGATAGGCATCCAGGCTTGCTCCCTGTTAGCTACACCTACTTGCAGGTATTCAGTATTCAGCAGCCTCTTATGCTCTCTCTGTCACTCATGAACGCACCTATTATATATCTATTTAGTTAGTTTACAGGTCAGTTATTTGTGTGCGTGACTGGACTCCGAAATCTGTCTGTCATTCATTGAACAAATGTGTACTCTATGTATACCTTTTGACAGGCATTATATTAGACTCTGGGAAACAAAACAAATAATGTATATATTCCCCAAGGGCTCTAGTCTGGTGAGGGTGAGAGAGAGTCTTTAAAATAAAACATAATGTGTGAGGTAGCTGAATGATCATTAAGAAAAGCCAGGTATGAGGACTGAGAATTATGGGACAGAATCTGTTAATATGGACTGATCAGGGGAACTTCTCTCAGTTAAAGGTCAGGTATGAAATTATGGAAAGTTGGGGTTTAGTTTGGTTTTTATAATATGCAGAGAGACATTTAAAATAAAAGAAATATTGCAGTGAAAAAAAGAATAAATAGACACTCAAAGAAATGCAAGAGCTAAAACACACTGGGAATAATATGATAATGAACTTAGTTCTTCTCCAGCAATTTCCTGGGCCTTTAGTCCCTCATGGGGTCTAGCTGTGTTTCCTGACCATGCATCATTCTACTATTTCACCTGTTGTGATTAAGCTGGCTGTTGATTATTCGCAGCCAAATGTTACATGAATATACAATCACATTCACATAATAAAATAGTTTTCAGTTCCCCTTCATATTTTCAGGAGAGTTCATGGAGATACATTAGTAAAGGAATATGAGTGAAAGACCTTTGCCATCATTTAAATTGTCTCTTTCAGTCCTTCTTCAGTAAACTTGGACTGTACTTAAGTCTTAGATTCTCCCTTCCCTTAGGATATTCTCTCCCAAACTTCCTGGCCACCAATACCTATACACAGAGAGGAAGTTTTCTGTACTCACCATCAAATGGACACCTTGTGGTACTGAAGTATCAATATTCCAGACATTTTTAGAAACTTCCTAATCATAAAATGGCCATTTTCTATTAATTGAGGACATTTTTAATTAAAGGTTAAGCATAAGAAAAGTTAAATTTCCTTCCAATATTGTATCCTGAGATAGCTTGCATGCAATTAAATTTAGGAAAGAGCCCCAGTGCAAAAATTGAAATATATGTCTCCAGCCTGAACACAGAAAAGCAATAAGAGAAATAAAAAAATAATAATTGCTTTGCCATTTTTTCTATACTCGGCTTCTTGAGTTTTGGTTCCTCAACTAAACGTCAGCAGGGAAATAAATTTGGGAACTTAAACACTATCATTTAATATATCAGTATAAAAGGACATAGATATTCAATTTCAAACCTGTCTTTACCAGCAAAGCGGATTATAATTATGAGAACAGGTGTGTCTGTTTTGCACTTGAAATAAAAATTTCCTTGTGTCTGGTACATCATAATATTTCTATCATTAATATTCCTATCATCATCTTATTTATCATTTTCATCCTCATTATCATCTTTTGGTATGTATTAGCTGAGGATAAGGTTTTGAGAATGAGTAATAATGACCAAAGAGAAAAAAGCTTTCAGGATGCATGAGTTAAGTAAACAGATGGAATTTCAATTGAATGCAATTTTCCAATGAACATCTAAAAGTGAAACACCAGAACTTACTGCACTTATAAATACCACAGACTGCAAAATTTAACAAGACTTTGGCCCTATAATAAAACTACTTTACAGTTTATAGAATTGTGTAATTTTACTTAATACTTTCACATATCTACTTTTCATTAAATACATGAACAAAGCTACTGGGTTTTTTCTAATTTTAGAAGCTCAAATTTACTGGGAATATTGCCCAAAGATAGTAATAATAATAATTATCATAATTATTATAATGACAAGATTTTTTTTTTAGGTCAAATGTGCCAACAGTTTCTGTTTAACTGTATTGTCACTTAACCCTCAAAAAATCCTATGAGTCAGTATAGTTCCTTTTTCTGTCCATTTTATAAATGAGAAAGCTGAGGCTTAACTTGTCCAACGTCACAACAAGGTGGAAAACTTTTGGTTTTCACAACCAGGCAATCTGACTCTATACTGGATGTTACACATTTATAATGTAAATGCCAATGACACAGTGGAAGAGGCATAAGAAGCTGAAGGAATTTACTTTATGTAACTCCAGTTTAACCGAAACAGTCATTCTCTTTGGTACATTTAGAATTTATTTTCATTTTATTCACTTGCTAATGGTTTCATAATATGCTATTGGCAGGATGAGGTAGATAGGCAATGACAACCTTTTCTGAATAAGTAAATATTTTAAGATAGACAATATATTTAAAAGAGAATATATTTAAAAGCACTAGTTCAAAAGCATACTCGTTTTTTCTTCTGTATCCTATTAAAGCTCTTTGAGCCTCATCAGTAAAAGTGGAATGATGATGATAATATCTATATTTGGGGGCTGCTATGAATCTTAAATGAGATGAGGTTTGTGAAATACAGGGTGCCTAGTATATAGTGATTGTTCGATGGGAATAAGATGCTTCCCCTTACCCCTCAGTCAGATTTCAGTGATTATAACTAGTTCCTAGTAAAATTTGAGAATAAATTTAATGAGATCAGATTCTTATAAGTGATAAGAAAAATTGTAAAGTCCTATGAACTGTTAAGCAGTTTTATTATTCTCATCATATTAGCCTTCTTAAGTTTAATAGATCATGGTATTAATAAGCACAGTATGTTTCTGGTGCTTTACTTTCAGAGACTGTTCAACAGGGAATCACAAACATTTGGAATACTTCCCTTTTAATTAACTCATATGTTACTTAAAACATTTTGCTTCTCTTTAGATAATAATGTTAATTTCTGACACCGTTGTCTGAGCTAACAGTTTTCCTCCCAAGTTCTTAGAGAAATTTCTCTTCTCTCTTCTTCCTCTGCCCTTGTCTATACTTTAGTTTATGAGAGGAATGTTTCCAGAATATTACTAAACATATATAAATTCTTCTAAATTTACATGAGGTTCAAAAATCTTCTGACAATTATACCGAGGGACATACACTCATTGGAAACAGAATATTGGATCCAGAATAAAATTTAGACATACATTGTCTACTTTATCTCTTTTCCATTAATTAAAATGATGTGTAATAATTTTACAATGGAAACAGACTGGCATAATGGATATACCTGTATGTCAAATCCCACCTCTACCATCTCTGGCTATGTGAGCCTGGGCTGGTTACTTAATCACTTCTAAGTTTCATTTTCCTCGGTATCAAAACACTAATAATAAGAATATGGTCACCATTGGGTTGGTGTAAGGATTAAATGAGGTCATATATAAAAGTACCTGACACATATCAAGCAAGAGGCAAAATTCATTAATAACAGTATTTATTATTTAGCTAGTTTAACAAAGTATTTTGGCATATCATTGATAATCTCACTATATGATAGAAAAGATAGCATAAATCTCATCTTATAGGTAAAATCACTTGTTAGTAGGTAATGAGGCTGGGACAGAAACTAGAAGCCACATTTCCTGCCTTCTAATTCTTTCTGAACTTTAAATATTCCTTCAGTCAATGTCTTTTGACTCAGTTGCCTTGCACAGTAGCACATTCTGCAGATATCGTGACAATTCATCTTGGACAAATTTTTGCCTTTCCTTTTTAAGCCAAATGTTCATAGCTATTACTTTTATTTGGTTTTTCAATGTCTCTGAATTACTTTTGTGTGTGTGTGGGTGTTTTTGCCTTATCCAGGGCCGCACCCTCGGCATATGGAGGTTCCCAGGCTAGGGGTCTAACAGGAGCTGTAGCTGCCGGCCTTTGCCACAGCCACAGCAACACAGGATCTGAGCCGTGTCTGCAACCTACACCACAGCTCACGGCAACGCCGGATCCTTAACCCACTGAACAAGGCAAGGGATCAAACCCACAACCTCATGGTTCCTAGTTGGATTCGTTAAACACTGAGCCACGACAGGAACTCCAATGTCTCTGAATTTCTTAAAGACTAGTGCAAAGCCAAGACTTAAGGCTGACTAAATAAATCCTTTCATCAAGCTCATTACTTATTCAAACTGAGATATCAGAGTGGCTTGCAAAATATTTTGAAAAAATAACATTTGGAACTAATTATTAATAAAAACAACAATTATGATGGAATTAAGCAAGCAACAAATATTTAATAATGTCATAACATGAATATTGTTACTAAATAGTACATTCAGCAGGAACCCAAGTTTAATTTGTTTTAGGCATCATGAAATCAATAAAACAATTTCTCTAGCTAAACCTTTATGAATGGTATAATTTTAGACTACATTTACTATAAATGCTATTGTAAAAAAATTCCATCTGAACTCCCAATTACATTAAAAAAACAGGACTGTATTCACAGTTAATGTATTTCTGCATATGCCATGTTTTCAGGTAACTCTAAAACAGGTAACCACAAGACATTTTTCAGCAGAGTTCATTTTCATGAGACTGCATAATATCTTTGCTGACCAGACAGGTTCTAATAATTTTTGCCTGCCATGTTTTTTAAACTAGCCTTCCCCATACTGAATCACTATGTAGCTGAGAAAATAATTTTCTGTATGAAAAGTGGTTCAAATCCTCCTCTCAATTACACGTACAACCTATGAAAACATTAAATATCCAGTACATAAGCACATCCTTCAGTTAATCAAATATTGACAATCTTTAGGGAAACTCCAGACACTATTCATACAGGACAGCCAACTGTAGTTATGGTAGACAGCCATCCATTTGTAAACATTCAAGAGCTCACATATCAAATCAGAATACACTTATTGCTACAGAAAGAGTAAGTTAAGACTTCACATGTGGTGGGTAAAAGTAAAAACAAATGCCAAAATTCATACTGTTAAAAAGAAACTTGACTAATTATGAATGGAAAGATATTTGAACATAATTAGCTTTCTTAATCTTCCTTAAATATAATTGATATGGTAACACTACTATGATAAGTATCTATGAATATCATAAAATTTATGAAACATGTAAAAGTGGCCTCTCAAAATATGTCAAATAAAAAATGTCACTGTGACAGACACAGGTAAGATTATATGGGGAAATCAAGGTAATGCAGTATGTGTGTGTGGGTGTGTGGGTGTGTGTGTAACTTAATATACATTGTTTTGTATATTCTTATATAAAAATTTGAGTTCTCTTGTGGCCCAGAAGATTAAGGATCCATCATTGTTACTTCAGCATCCCAGGTTGCTGCTGTGGTGCAGGTTCAATCCCTGGCCGAGGAATTTTTGCATGCCACAAGTGTGACCCCCCACCAAAATATACATAATTTATCATAAATGTATATATTTCATTTATAAATATGTGCTTATTAACTTATGTACAAATATATATCATCTAAATAATGTGAAGATGCAACAAGAAGAATATATGTTATACAAATGATACATGAATAATATGCTCAACTGAAAATTATAAATCACCCATGTATACCCAGAGTTACGTAATAAAATAAAGGATGGTACACATTGGAGGTGATCCAAACAGAACCGTCCAATCTAATTTAAAAGAGAAACTATGTAATAGGAAAATGAATAAATAATCAATAGATACACAGATAAATAAAACTCCAAGAAGGATACCAAACTTGTAGTATAGAGAAAGATATTTGGGACAAATGAAAATGGAATAAGGGTCAGATGTGAATTAAATGACAATAATTAAAGAATTTTGCTAAGGAACACTAACCAAAAAGATGCCATATCCGGTAGTTTGAAGGATTAATTCCACTAAGCATGTAAGAAAGAGAAAATTTAATACAAAGCTTTCAAGATCACAGAGGATAATATAAAATTTTCCAAAAATCTTTTATGATTCCAGACTTAACTTGGCTTGAATATTTTACAGTTAGAGCTAAAAAACAAAAGTGGCCTTCAAATTTTATTTATGAATTCATTTATTTTTAAAGCCAACATATAATTATTAGCAAAATATGACCATTGCCCAGTTCTATCTATATGGCAAACTGTGATTTGAGTTGTGTATCGTCTTTTTATATTATACATGGTTTTTTAAATTTAATTAGGTCTGTCTCCCACTTTTTTTTTTTTAATTTCCATTACTCTAGGAGACAGAACCAAAAAGATATTGCAACAGTTTACATCAGATTTTCCTGCCTATGTTTTCTTCTAGGAGTTTTATATTATCAGTCTTACATTTAGACCAATCCATTTTGAGTTTATTTTTGGGTGAAATATTAGAAAATGTTCTAATTTCATTATTTTCCATGTACTCTCCAGTTTTCCCAGGACTTATTAAAGAGACTGTATTTTCTCCATTGTACATTGCCTCCTTTGTCATAGATTAATAGGTCATAAGTGCATGGGTTTATTTATAGGCTGTCTATCTTGTTTCACTGATCTATATGTCTGTTTTTGTTCCAGTACTATACTATTTTGATTACTGTAGCTTTATAGTATAAAGTCAGAGAGCTTGATTATTTAACATCTATAATTCTGAAACTATTCCAAAAAACTGCAGAAAAATAAACACTTCCAAACTCATTCAATGAGGCAATCATTACCAACACCAGACAACAATATCACAAAAAAGTAAATTATAGACCAATATCACTGATAGACATAGATGCAGTATTTCTGAATGAAATACTAGGAAACTGAATTCAACAATATTTTAAAAGGATCATAAACCATAATCAAGTGGGATTTATCTCAGGAATGCAAACATTTTTTTTCAATATCCACAAATCAATCAGTGTGATATGCCACATTAACAAACTAAAGAATCAAAAACATATAATCATCCCAATGAAAATAGAAAATTTTGACAAAATATAACACCCATTTATGATAAAACTCTCCAGGGAACATACCTCACCATGATAAAGGCAATATTTGACAAACCTAAGCTAATATCATACTCAATGGTGAAAAGCTGAAAGCATTTCCTCTAAAATCAGCAACAAGATAAGGGTATTCACTCTCACCGCTTTTATTCAACATAGTTTTGTAAGTCCTAGGCATAGCAATCAGAATAGAAAAAGAAATAAAAGGGATCCAAATTGGAAAGGAAGAAGTAAACTGTCATTGTTTGCAGATAAAAATATACTACAGATAGGAAATCATAAAGATACTACCTAGAAACTACTATAGGTCATTAATTAACCCAGTAAAGTTGCAGGATACAAAATTAATACATAAAAATCTTGCATTTCTATATATAAACAACAAAAAGATCAGAAGGAGAAATTAAGCGAGCAATTCCATTCACCATTGCATCAAAAGGAATAAATATCTAGGAATAAATCTACCTAAGGAAGAAAAAGACTTATAATGAAAAAAAAAAACTATAAGACCCTGATGAAAGAAATTATAGATGACACAAGTATACGGACAGATATACTGTGTTAGTGGACCGGAAGAATCAATATTTCCAAAATGACTCTACTATCCAAGGCAATCTACACCTTCATTGTAATCCCAGTCAAATTATCAATGGCATTTTTCGCAGAACTAGAACAAAATTTGAAAAATTTTTATGGAAACACAAAAGACCCCAAAGATCCAAAGCAATCTTTAGAAACAAATACCCATTATTGATGTTCTCAAAGAAATTTAAATGTTTGAGTACAATTGAGGAGGCACTGGATTTCAGGTACCTATGCCAATGAAAATCCCCAAAGCAGATGGCAAGTGGCTAATTATATTATAATCTGAAACACAGAAGAGAGAATGAGAAAAAATATGGCCATTTGGAAGTACTTAGCAGCATGTAATAGATGCTATAAGAACAGCTATTTCCTTGCTTATTTCAACTTCTGCTATATATGCTTTTTAATACATGAAGGACTCAAAATTTCTTTCCCTTTATTCAACTTATTGATTTCCTTTATTCAACTTATTGATACCATATTACAAAAATTTAAGATACCCTAATTCTTAGGAATTTTTAAAAATTCAAAATATAACTATTAAATAGATCAAGCATTTATATGTGAGCCCAATTTATTTAATTTCTGTTCTAAACATTTCAAAATAATGCAACTAAGGATGCTAACCTATTTATTCTCACTTTAAGCTTTATAACTAATATACAATCGGTAATACAGATATAACTCAAAAGTTTCCAGAGTTCCCTTGTGGTTCAGTGGATTAAGGATCCAGTATTTTCATTACAGTGGCCTAAGTCACTTCTGTGGTGTGGGTCTGATCCTTGGTCTGGGCTTTCAAAATCTACTGAAACACCAAAAATAAAAATGTTCTGTATGGCTCTCATTACCTGAAGACTGTATTATCTAAGCTGTCTTCAGTACACTATAGAATGTATCTTTGTACCCGCAAGAGCCATGGAAATCTCTCAAAGTTCCCAGTCTTTGGTTCCTTATCTTATTATGCTTTCCCATATCTGTTGTTTTCCTTTTGGTTTGGATACAGCTATTTTCTAATCCCATCTTATGAGAATACATGCTAAAATTCTGTCCAGCTTTTTGAGACCAAGGGAAATAATATCTATTGCTTTTCTGCATCTCTGGGCATTGATTCACTCTATACTCACAGCAATCCTTGATCTCTTGGGACCCAGTGTGACGCTATGCTTTTGCTATCAGAATGGTACTGTAATGCTAAACTCCCAGTGCCTCAGCCCTGTTCACTAGCTGTACCTTATTTGATTACAGACTGCAGAGATGGCAGGACATTCACAGAAATGTAAACCCCTGGATCCTTTGGAACCACCCTCCAGATTCCTGTTCTCCTGCACTCTTTCTGTTGAACCAGCCATAAAGATGAATTTAGAGTTCTCTTGTAGCAAACCTCCAGAATACTCTCCAACTTCTTCCTATTTTTGATGTATTTGAGAAATTAAAAATGACCTCTACCAAAAACATATCACATTAGTCTACTCAGAATACTCCTTTTCACACAAATAAAAGCACCTCCACCCACATGCATTCACAAAGATTCCTGCATCTACTGACTATGCAATAAAATCTAGGAAATGTAACCAAGCAGGACCCAATGGGGCCTTCCCTGCTGCCATGGCCTCTGCCTGCCTCTTGTGGAAGAGCTGTCTGCAAGACTTCTACAAGTCACAAAAGGCTGGCTTAAGAATTAATGACTGAAAGGATGTGAACATGTAATGACAAAAGTAGCAGCTGGGCCAGAGAAATAGAAATCTTTTTTTTTTTTTTTCTTTTTAGGGCTGCACCCATGACATATGGAAGTTCCCAAGCTAGGGTCTAATCAGAGCTGCAGCTGAGTGCAGCTGAGGCCTACACCACAGCCACAGCAACATGGGACCCAAGCTGCATCTACAACCTACACCACGGCTCACATCAACGCCGGACCCCTTACCCACTGAACGAGGCCAGGGATCAAGCCTGCATCCTCATAGATACTAGTTGTATTTCTTTCCACTGTGCCAACCTGGGGACTCTGAGAACAGGTAATCTTTTATACAGTAAATCAGCCATAAGGCAGTCACAGAGTCTTTAGTCTCTGAAGTACTTAGATAACAGGATCTGATGCACATTTCATAAAGTTGTTTTGTGGAGGATTAAACTTTCACCAAATGGAAGAAGTTAACTAATTGATGACCATGAGCACATAGCCTCCAGACCTACTGGAGCCTTGAGGATTGATAATATTAACCCTTGGGACATTGGAATGTTACCTCACCATCAACCAGAGAACTGTGCACCAGCTAATCTCCCAACTCCTCTCCCTCATCTTGCCTTTACAATGCTTTCCTGAAACTCAATGGTGAGTTTTAGCTGTGTGAGTATTACCTTCCCTGACCTCCTATCTGGCTCCTTACAATAACTGCTGTACTTTCCTTCATCACAACCAGTATCAGTACATTGGCTTTACTGCCCACAGGCCAGCAGACCCAAGTTTGGTTCAGTAACAAAAATGCTTTCCTATGAGAGAAATTCATGAAATATGCTGGAAACCTTTATACCCTGGAGAGTTATCCAGCTTCAACATTTACAATACTGCCATCTTTATATGAGACCCAGTGAGACTCATCCTTAGTGAATCCCCCTAGTTAATATGTACACAAAAATTACATGGACAAGTGTTAGCCTCAGTGAGAAGATGTATTTTCTAAAACCTTGTGATTATACAGCATTATCTTAGCGTCTCCTGTTGTGCATCCTGCGAAATATATTGCTGTACAATTAACAGGAACAGAGTCTTAATAGGTTGATCAAGCTAGAATTGCTTCTTTAACAGCTCCCTTTCCACAAAGAGATTAATTTAAACTCCCCACTAAAAAGTACCTGACTACTTGGCAAAATATCAGGGAGTTGCCTCAGGCTCTATTATCCTCAAATCCTGAACCCCTTTGCTCTGGTTGGCTGCCTTATGTTCAGCTTCTTCCCTCATGCTGTTCCACTTGAACAAAATCCTGACATTTTATTTCATTATTACCTTCAGCTCTATGCTTTGCAATTTGGAAATTATCTGTGTTCTACTTTCTGGCTTTAATCCAGCCAATGGAATTTTTTTTTTTTATAGAGTTTCACTTGTCTTTATAGTTTTCTAATACAAACATTAGAGCTGCATATTATTTTGGAAGTCATCTAAAAGGTAATCTTCACTACTTTAGGAATATAGATACTGATATATCCCAACATCTGGAGTAATGAATATTCATATGTGCTTATTTTATTTTGTTGAATGAATAAACAGATGAGGGATATGTATTGCAATAAGATAATATTTTTGAAAGTTACACAGTTAATTACTAATAACAGAGGCAGCAGCAGAACCCAGGTTGCCACCCAGGTATTTTCTAATAGACTTCATTGTCTATAGTTTTCGTTTTTCTTCTGGTGACAAAACCAAATATATCCACTAAAGCTATTTAATGACCCATTAAACAGTAATCAGAAGGAATTTAATGCACTTGGAGTTTGAGTTCAAAATGTGGAACTGTACTAACCAGCTTCCAAGATGGCCCCCACTGATTCTGTGTCCTGGTATGCATGACTTTGATTATAGGCTGAAATTATTGACTTCCTTTGAGTGAACTGAGTAAGGTAACAATAACTTCCTGAGAGATCTGAGCCAACAATACCTGACTTGACTCAGTTATGCCATATTAGGTTCCTGACCCCTCAGAAACTATATGGCATAATATACCTTTTTAAGTTCTAAGTTGTGGAGTAATTTGTCAAACAACAACAAATAATTAATAAAATGATTTTTGAATGAATAAATTTACCATTTGCAACCAAAATGATAACGTAAAATATATATATATATATATATATATATATATATATGTATGTGTGTGTGTGTGTGTATGTATGTAATACACACACACACACACACATATATATATTATTCAAGCTCTATTACATATGTTGCATAACACTTAGGTTAATAAGAGCATTCAACACAGGCATCTAAATGTCACCAGTGCTGTCATCTTACACCTTGATTTTGGCCACTCTCATGAAGATCATGGAATATCCAAAGCTGTTTGTCAGATACCATATGGTCTATGAGCCCTGCAGCAAAACAACTAATTTCCACTTCTTTGCTGTGGAGCACACTGCTGATGTGCTTCACTACATCTTTGGTCACTGACTTGGAAAAGAGCTCTCTGATTTGAGCTATGTTGTTCTCCAAGATTTAAATGAAAAGTATCAACCCTCAATTTTTAATACTACTTGCAGGTGGCTAGAGAGACATCTTTAAGATTCCAAAGTGTTTTCAAAGTTAACAAGAGACCAACATCATCTGAATTCTCAGTATTATTGTTTTTTAACATTGCTAGAAGTCCCTTGACTGCCATAAAGAGCTTTCCTTTAAAGCTGTTTACTTGGCCGAGGTAAGAGCTGCCGGGCTAGAATAGAGGTGATGTTCACCGCCACTGTTTGCATGTTTTCAAACCATCCATAACAAACCCGGCAGCATCAAACCTGTGGAATGGAACATCCAAAGGAATCCTTCTCAAGACATCACACCAAAGAACTGTTTATTCCCTGAGGGAAACTCCAGTGCTCCAGAAGGCTTAGTACTCCTTCAAGTCTTTCAGAGCAGAATTTCTCCAGGGTAGCAACCAGGATGTTCAGGCAGACATTAGCCAGAGGAGGCAGATATCTCCTCTACACCACATAGCTGCCCAGGGCATCCTTTTAAAAGTAGTGAGGGACAATAGTCTGGGACCAGACACTGTGGTGCAAGAAGTAAACCAGTAAACCGTGATGCCCAAGAAGGGAATGGGCATCAATCGGGGCCTGGATCCCTGTGAAAAGTAGTATGGGCCTACTTCACGAACAGAAAATGCAGCACTTGCACAGGGAATGCTTTAATCTCCACGAAACTGAAATGATAGGATGCATTTTCTTGACCTAAAGTAAATTTGAAGACTTCCCATTGAAATGATTAATTGAAAAATGAAAATAATGAGAAATTATAACAAAGATACATTGTGATGAAATTTTAGATATTTAAGTATATCAAGTAAATCCTAAGATTAGCACCACTGGGGAGCAGGAGGGGAATATAAAATGGAATAAGGTAATGGAATAACAACCACAGAGTTTAAAGGGAAGAGATCATAATTAAATAATTAATGGCTCCAAGGCATTGCTTCCAATGAAGAAAATAAAAAGAAATATCATGAAACAAGCAGAGATGATTAAAATAAAATTCTCTAAACAATAATCCTTAACATGGCTATGAAAGCATGCAAATGTTACCTCAAAACACTGAATGATAAATACATTAATATGCAAAATAATAATTTGGACCAAAAATCACTTATCAGTGAAAATTCTAGGTAGTATATTTATGTTCAGAGGGATGGTATTTTTATTTTCCCTGGGATAATTTTTATTTTTGTTTAAATTGATGTATAATATCAAAGTTAGTACATTTGTGTACTTATAGGCAGCTAACATGTTACCTACCCCACAACAAATTATCTCATGACTCAATACCTGAAAAAAATATTCCTTTATTATCACAATTTTGAGGCATCAGAACTGAAATGAGAATATGAATTTCAAAATCATTAGAGAAGAAGAAAGATGGCAAAAATACTTAAAACATTTTTTTACAAAACAAGAAGTAGAAAAGGAACTTCAAAGGAGCATATAATAGAGAAATAGAATAACTTGATCAGAACAAGATGGAGATAATAACACTGGACCCGAAATCAAAATCTAATACTATGCTGTTATAAGGGAAAATGTGAGAAATATTAAAATTAAGTGTGAATTAAGGAATTGCCTGTTCTCTACTATCTTAGCCTTCACAGACAGCAAAAATAGATCATTAAATTGAAATAATTAATTGAAGTTGTTGCCAAAACTCAGCTTCTGTCAACTAGTGCTGAATAGGAATGCAGAGACAGAGTTTTGGGTGAAGGAGAAAAATCAGCTTTTATTGCTGTGCCAGGCAAAGGAGGCCACAGCAGGCTAATGCCTTAAAGACTGTGCCTTTCTTTGGCGGAGAACTGCAAGGAGTTTTAGTCTAACAGGAGAAAAACAGGGTTTCAGATAAGAATCAGGATTGAGGCAAACACGCATTCTTCTTTCTTTGGGGGAATCTTAGTCATCGAAACTGGTATTGGGAGATCTCAGCATGATCCTGGTGATGGTGGTCTTCAGAGTTACTGCCTAGAATAACAGTATTTCCACAAAGGGTGTATTGATCAGAGATTAGAACTAAGAAAGTTCCTGAAAAACACTGTGCGCTAATAATCTTTAACCCACAGGAATTGTGCTCAGGGTGCCTAATCTTTAGCTTACAGGTGATTGTGTCTAGGGTGCAATCCGACAAGGGAGAAGCATAAGGAAGGGCTCCAAGCTCTTCAGTTTTTCAGTATTCATTTCTAAATGAAGCATGAGGCAGAGTTCCCGATGTGGCTCAGCAGGTAAGAACCCGACTAGTCTCCATGAGGATGTGGGGTGGATCCCTGGCATCACTTAGTGGGTTAAAGGATCCAGTGTTGCTGCAAATTGCTGCATAGGTTGTTGATGTGGTTCAGATAAGGCATTGCTGTGGCTGTGGCATATGCAACAGCTGCAGCTGCAGCTGCAGCTCCAATTGGATCTCTAGCCTGGGAACTTCCATGTGCCACAGATGTGGTCATAAAAAGGCAAAAAAAAAAAAAAAAAAACCAAAAGTATAAAGAGTATAATTTTTCTCTTAGATGTGTAAGATGCCTATATTATTATGTGTAATCCCTGAGGGGGAGCCAGGACCCTGCCCCAAGGCTGTACTTGATTGTTCCTCCCTTGTCTTTGCATTTCCTCCCTTCTTGATCGCAACTGTCTGAACCTGGCCCTTGCAACTCAGAGAAGGCCATGGAGGCTGAATGAGGCATATGTCCTAAAAACAAGGAGTGGGGGACACAGAAAGATTTTGTGCCCAGGACCCTGCTTGATTACAAAGTCATTACAAGTCCCTAAAAAGGAAGTTATTAAAACTTATATTTTTGTTTCTAGTCCACTAAATGAATAGAAGAGAAACTAAATGCACAATAAGGGGGACTTATTGACTAGAAGTATGGGAAAGGGTTTTTATCTACAAGCAAGAAAAATTTAACACTTTAGAAAATTATATTATTCATGTAGAATCAGTCAAACCAAAAACCCTCTACTATTAAGAATAGTATTTTAAAGACCACAGTTGAGATCTTAGGTTATTGTTTTGTATTGAGTTAAGAGTATTTCACTCCCTACCCCACTGTGCTTACATTCCTGAGAAATGATAACATTTATGAACTAGACTTTAAAAACATGCACAACCTAAAAATTGAGAGTTAAGTTTTATTCTGGGGCAAAATGAAGACTTAAGCCTGGGAGGCAGCAACTCAATTAACCCTGAGAAAACTGCTCTGAGAAGGTGAGCAGGAGGTGGAGAGATACGCTATATAGGAGTTTTTGCAACAAAAAGGGCAGGAAGCAGGAACAAAAGATTACCAGTTTTTTGTTTGTTTGTTTGTTTTTGTCTTTTTGGGGTGCACCCTAGCGTGTACGCAGGTTCCCAGGCTAGAGGTTGAATTGGAGCTGTAGATACCGGACAGTGCCACAGCCACAGCAACACAGGATCCAAGCCTATCTGTGATCTATACCACAGCTCACGTCAACACATGATCCTTAACCCACTGAGTGAGGCCAGGGATTGAACTCATATCCTCATGGATGCTGGTTGGGTTCGCTAACCTCTGAGCCATGACGAGAATCCAAAAGATTACTGTTAATAGCAGAAAAAGAGAGAAGATGAAAAGGTCTGAGCTCACTGAAATCATTCAGTTGATGTGTAGCTCAGCTATCCAGGGCCAGTATCCTGTGTTGTCACATCCTGAGTTTCCTCAGGCCTCAGTGTTAGATGTGGCTGTAATCTAATGGCTGTTAGATGGCTGGTATTCTTTGTTTCCTTTCTGAGTTCCCTCAGGGCTCATGGGCAGCCATGCATATATTTTATAGAAGTTTGCTGCTGGTCTCCTAAAGGTTACTATTAGTCACAAGGAGCAGGCTAGTCGCCATGAGGGATTTTAGTGCTTTTCTAGATACAAGGAAATCCAGAACTGTGCTCATAAAATCTTCTAAAAATATCTAACTATCTGAAGGCCTGTTCTGCCAGTTTTCCCAGAGAGCAGAGTACCTCCCTCATGATCTTCATCCTGAGCTACACTCAGGCGGTGCTGAGGGTCATCAGCTGCAGTGGCTCATGATTTAACCCACGTAGATGAAGATGGCAAGTGACGGCAATTGCCAATTTCCAGTTCCCAATGATCATCCAGCAAAAATCTTGGGTCTTTCTTTCTTTCTTTCTTTCCTTCCTTCCTTCCTTTTTTCTTTTTAATTTTTAGGGCCACAACTGTGGCATATAAAGTTTCCAGGCTAGGGATAAAACTGGAGCTACAGCTGCTGGCCTACACCACAGCAAAACCAGATCTGAGCCACATCTGCAACCTACACCACAGCTCACAGCAACACCGGATCCCCGACCCACTGAGTGAGGACAGGGATCTAATGCACATCCTCATGGATACTAGTCAGATTTGTTTCCATTGCACCACGATGGGAACTCCCAGGCATTACTAAAGCTAGGAGAGTAAATATTGAGGGCATTTTCAGTTGAAAAGATTAAGGGGTCAAGCTTTCTTCTTGTGAGCAGGGACACGGTTTTCTGAAAAGTGAAGGTTAACATTTGCAATGATAATAGTCATCTAAAAATTATTGTTTTACCTTATATTTCAAACAAAGTGCTGAAGATAGACTAGTAAACAAGGACTAAAATGTTCTTGTTTTTCATGGTGCTGAGTTCTAGTAAGAAAGCTTAGAAAGGAAACATATAAGGAATCATGTAATTGGGGATTATACATTCAGAGAGTGACTGGAAAATTTACCTAAAAAGAGTGGTCAGGGAAGTCCTCTTGGAGGATGGACTATTTTATCAAACTATAATGAGATACAGCTAGGTGTATAAGATTGGGGGTGGGGGTAAGTTTCCAGACATAGGAAAGAAAATGTGTAACAGCCCAATGGTAGAAATCAGCCAAGCTTTGTACAGAAGAAAAAAAAAAAGCCAGACAGAGTGGCTGGAGCATAGCATTAAGGAGGACTTTAGAAGTATAGTTTTGAGAGACAGATAGTAGCTAGATTATATAGACTACAACATGTTTGGATGTTATTCAAGGAACAATTAAAAGTCATTGGAGGAGTTTCAGCATATGGAATGAGAATGATAACTGAGAGTTGGTGGAAAATATAGGCCTCTTTCTTTTTAAAAAAAAATACTCTGCCATGCTGAGAATTGATGGGAAGGGAATCAATTAGAAAGCTACAGCTAAAATCTTAATAAATATTAGTTTAGTTTTAGCCGGGGGGGGGGTAATAGGAGATATAAAAATAAATAGAAAGATTCAATATATATTTATATTTCAGGTAGAATAAATAGAATTTTGGGGTGGGGGGCTGCACCCACAGCATATGGAAGTTCCCAGGCTAGGGGCTGAATGGGAGCTGTAGCTGCCAGCCTACACCACAGCCACAGCAACACAAGGTCTAAGCTGCATTTGTGACCTACATGGTGTACACTTTTCACAGCAACGTCACATCCCTAAACCTCTGAGCAAGGCCAGGGATCGAACCCCTGTCCTCATGGATACTAGCTGGGTTTGTTGCCACTAAGCAAAGAGGGGGACTCCCTATTTAATTAAATGAATTAAATAGGGTAATAGTGGAAGAAACAAATGACTAAATTAACTACTGGGTCATTTGGCCTGACAAACTAGGAGCAAGTTTTAAGCAGTCATGTATACAAGAAAACCTGGAGAAGGAGGTGCTCTTGAGGAAATGGAGGGTGTGATTTATAATTTTGTTTTTTGCACTTTTAATCTGATAGGTCTATTAGATGCACAAGAGATGATTACCTTTAGATGTATAAGTGAAGAAAGTTTACTATAACTTGATACAGCTGTGTACACATATACTTTATGAGCACATACACTATGTATTAAATTATATATATTAAAATTAAATCCACAGGGGATAGATTATTTCTGTTTTGCCAGCTTCATTGAGATATAAAGATATATTTAAAATATACAACTTGAAGTTTTGATATATGTACACATTGTAAAATAATCACTATTAAGCTAATTAACATATCTGTCACCTCACACAGTTAACATTTTCTTATTTTCTTTATTTTTTGTGTAGTGAGAATGCTTAAGATCGAATATCTTAGCAAATTTGAATTTCAAGTATACCATGCAGTATTATTAACTATAGTCATCATACATGGGGCATATGTAGGTATAACAAGCACACCAAAGAGGAAAACAATGAAATGAAAAAAAATACCTTCATTCTTTCAAAAATAGAAATTGAAGATGATTAATAATTCTAGAAATTTATAAAAAAGATTCTATGTACAACTGTAATCTAGGAAGTCTGAAAGATGTTAGGCTTTGGATTCTTAATGAGAGAACATTAAAAAGTAAACAATCTTAGAGCAATCAGTACAAGAATAAACTAGAATGAAAATGAAAGTGTTTCAGTAATTCACTAAATGTGATACTGATCTAAAATGATTTTTTTAAAACAACAGCTTTTACATTTACATTTAATACATTTAATCTCACTTTAGCTCACAGAATAAAATTAAGATCTATAAACAGTAATCCATTGTGAATAGAATAGAAGCTTACAAATGCAGGCAAAGAACCCACTTTATGCAATTATGAAAACTTGTTGAAACAATCACTAGTTATTCATAGCCTCAGCTTTAATAGAGTATTCTTTTAGAGAGAGTTAAAATATCACAATTTTGAAAAATTTCCCCCTCTGGCCTTATGATTTTTTCTAACTCTTACACATTATTATAAAGTTAAATAATTATTTTTCATATTGGGGAAAAGGCAACAACTCAATTTCAAAGAGAATGAGATGGCTAGAAAAGAGATTGTAAATCTGATTATAACACAGACTTAATACACAAGTGAAAACATCAAGGCCTTTTAAAAAGGATGGTGTTGGAATGGTTAGGAGAGAAAATAAAAATAGGCAGAAAAATACAGGCAAGCTTGGCTTGAAAGAGAAAGCAAATTCAAACACAGTCAACTAAAAAAAATAAAATAAAATAATTCAGAGGGCTGCATCTTAAGAATTACAATTTGGGAGACATAGACTCCAGTAACGTTGAAAGCCTCTTCTGGGGAAGAGAAAGATTCAGGGACTTACAAAGACAAATCACCATGAAATTGTTAAACTTGCCCAGCAAGAACTATGATTGATTCATGAGAAACAGAGAATATTTGTCCTTTGAGAATCATGAGTTGTTTCAGGGTTGGGGTCTTATATGTAGACAGACCATCAGAATTTATTTTAGGGTGACAGTCTGACAGGTAGATGGGTTGTCATGAGTTTCTGGCTGATGTTCTGGATGACTTAATCTGATTGAAAGGTTAGATTCCATCCTGGCTGAGACATACATAAGTCACACTTCCTTAATGGCCTCCTACCTCCATTTTAGAGAGCTCTCTTAGCAATACTGACTTCAGTTTGATTTTCCTTTAACAAAACATATGGTAGTTATAAGATATATAGAGAATTGAAAGGCACAGAAAATAGGCATGTTGTAGCAGAAGAGCCGCCTCCCCCAAGACACCTACATTCTCCTCCCAGGATTGTTGGTGAATATGTCCCTTTATACGGAAAAAAGGGACTCCCCTGAGCTGTGATACAGGGAAGAGTATCGCAGGCATAAGAGTGTTATTGTTTGTATCCTTCCTCTGAGTAGTTCAAAGATTTTGGAAATAAGATGAGATAGGTAAAACGGATCCAGGTGGGGTTCCATGCTTTTCCTGTAGTAGCTGCTATTCGTTTCCCCCAAGTCTTACCTGCAGAAGAAGCTTTTTTAGGAATCTTGTCAGTCTTACTTTGAGCATTTGTCTTGCATGTGGAAAAGAATCTGTGAGGTGTGAAATTCCTGTGTCTGAGGTCAAAGGAGGGTTCTTTTGTGAGAACTTTGTCACTAGTTCTCATCAACCTTTAGCAATATATTAAAAGCTTTAGCTAAATTCTTTTTAGTGAGAAATTCTGTAGTCAGACCCAAGTAAGGATGTGCTTATGTCCCTTACATCATCAGCCGAGGTGCCAATTTTTACTTAGGTTTTAGGTTAGTTGATCTGCAACCTAAGGAAAAAAAATGTAAATGAGATGGCATCATTTGTGGTGTATGTGTGTGTTTAAAGGAAAAAAGTTTAATTCTATGGGGGGAGTTTAAATAATTTTCCTCTACTCTTCTAGGTTCTTGTAATAAAAGATCAACAGGAGAAAAAACAAGTTTAATAACATGTATACATACAATATGTGTATATCTATATACCTATATCTGTATCTATATCTAGGAGATATGCAGGAAAACTGAGTAACTCCCCCAAATGTCTCAGGCCATCACCTCATCTACCATCTTCAGCTGATGACAAAGAAGAGTGTTGGTAAGGGAGTGTGGTGGAAGGAAGGAGAGGCTATCAGGAAAATACAGTAATCAGTAAAATGGGTATGGTTGTTATGTAGATTAAGGTCTCATTCATTGCCTTCTCCACTGATAAGAATTTCTAGAAACAGGAGTCATCTTTCTTTTCCTGGTAAAGAGAGAAGAACATCCTTATAGATGGAGATTTCCTTTATAAATGTAAATGTCTCTCGCATAAATGTAACCTCTACTAGATTTCAGAGCTTTTCTTATGTCTGCCATTTCTTAAAAATAATTCACTTAAAACAATCTTTATGCCAAATAACCACATTTTGGGGTAACAAATTATGCTCCATTCAATTCCTAGCAATACATGGTAATTAACATTTTGCATTGGTCCATTTACAACTATATATCTTCCACATCTATGGCCAGGTTTCTCACACTTAAATGCATGCTCTGCTTTCTATCTATCTGTCTCTGGAAACCTTGAAAATTAGTTAATTATAAGTATTTGTGCACACTCTACATATGTTTAGTAAACAGATTTACTATCCAAAGGGAAAATATGTATAATAAGATTTAAATAAATTTTTAAAAATCCAGTTTTCATTTGGTATGGAGAGGAATGAGAATATTCAAGAAAATTTTCATTGATTTGTACAATAATTATAAAAATGTGTCTCATTCTATGTGGAAATGAAGAATTTTCTGGCTTGTCCAGAGCTTCATGACCTTCTGAAAAACATGCATGTTCATGAGTACATTATTTTTATATCTCCTTATGACAGGGATGGAGTAGGCACAGGTAGTTGTAGAAGTCCCAGTAAGGGACTAGAGACAGTGAGGGAAACCGAGGGAACTTTGGGAGATCACTGTAAGTCAGTAATTGCTCAAGAAAGCCATCAGAACCAGGAAGGCCTACCTGACTAGAGGAGGTGCGAGAATTGCCTCAAGTCATTGGGTAGGGGAAGGGATGAGACCTACATTCAGGTTCAGACCAAGGGCAGGAGTTTGAGGACCATCCTTCTTCTGATTTGAACACACAGCTTACCTGATACTAAGGAGGAGCTACTGCTGGAAGAAAGAGGAAGAGGCTATCTTTTCCGATCCCCACTCCCCTTGGATGATAAAACTGTAGCCAACTGGATCCTGGGGGCAATGCCTACCTGCCTGCCCACTTGCATCTCTCACAAGCATCCTACCTTAATAAATCTATTTCTTGCCTATCACTTTGTCTCTCACTGAATTCCTTCTGCACAGAGACATGAAGAACCTGAACCTCTGTGAGTCCAGACACTGGGTGAATGATTCTAATTTAAAACTGTGGGTTCAAGTCTAAATCTGGATTTAGGCTGGATTCAAGTCCTGACATGTGGGTTCAAGTCCCAATCTAGATTTAGGCTGGGTTTGAGTCCCAGCACATGGGTTCAAGTACTAGTCTGTGTTCTGGCTAGGTTCAGGCCATTAGTGCTGTCAGTTTCGCTTACTCAAAGAAATTAAGAATGTCTCAAAGAAACAAAATTTAGTAAAATTTAGAAGTAAGGATAAGTCAGAATGTTGACAAGCTGTTTAAAAACATAATGTTTCCCCCTCATTAATCTACAATATGACTGGTCTAGCACCACAAAATATTATTATATGATGAGATAAAAAGAAATCTAACTATAAACTATTCTGGAGTTCCTTAGTTTCTTAATAGTATAGGTACCACAGTACAACCTAGTTGAGGTAAATGGAATGATTCTTTGTTCCTGACTTCAGTATATGGACTAATAATAGCAAAAGAAATATATTTCTGAAGGTATAATGGAATTGTAAGATTAAGGAAACTATGAGTCTTCTGTATAGGCATTAACTTCTAAACCATAGTAATTTATGTGTTAAAAAGGAGACAGAAGACTCAAAATGGAGTCATATGTGCTAAACCCCAGGTCGGCAAACCAACACTTAATACCTAAACCATTTGCAGTTTTAAACCCACTTCTTGCCCTCTACTCTGACAATGTGACCATTAACCAGCCAATGAATTCATCCAGTGAATTTCCAGGTCAGCACTAGGAGGAAATCTGCTGACAGACCATTTTCATTCCCCTTAGGCAGGCAATCTTGCCTAAAACAGTGCCTTCCTTGCTAATAATTTCCTTTTTTCCTCTCCCTCTCTGCTTTTAAAAACTTTCCTTTCCTGTAGGTTGACAAATCTGAGCTCCTTTCTAATGCTAGATAGGCTGTTGCCCAAATCATAAATTGCTTAATAAAGCCAATTTTACCTCTAAAATTTACTCAGTTTAATTTTTGTTATTTAATATATGGCTCTAGTTATGTTAATCAAAGTACAATATCTGTGAATTCATCAACACATTTTATTACATCTATGCAAACGAAATTGGTCAAATAATGCATAAAATTAATGATATTGATTTATAAAATGACAAAACAAACGTGCTGGAATTCATGTTTTATGGACAGACGTGATAAATAGGGACTCTGGGAACAAAACTAACACTTTTTTTGCTAACATTTAGCCATGTGTGAAGAGTGTGTCTTTTGGTCGGAAGTGAGTGGAGAGCATTTTATACCCTGAGATAAACCAAAAATGGGAGGTGTTTTGTTTTAGTCCCCAAACTAATTATTGAGACTTTCCTACAAATTATTGATACTCTAAAGATAACAATTTTATTACTGACTTGAATATAATGAGAAAAAAAATTCAGACCTAAATTGTGGAAATAGTGTGTTTTCCCCTTTAAATGTCACTTGTGTTCTCTATTTCATTATTCAGTTCTTTTAAGTCTGACATTCCTGTATTTCCAATAAATTTCTCTTTAAATTCTGTCTGAGTCATGCTTTCACATGAAAGTATTTCTAATCAAAGTTCTGCTCTGGGATATTTCAAATTGGAATGGAGAAGAGATGCTCTGATGGAGTTCAGGGCAGGCCACCGCAAAATGTGTCACTCTGACATGCAGATTATTTCCAGTTTAAGACAATAATGACCTAACAGACTCAAGAAGAGCTTTTTACCTCCCCCTTAACTGTCTAAAAGAATTTAGATAGGGAACCTATACCAGGAGGAAAATTATTACCAAAGAATTTTTTTAATATCAGAAACAATTATTTGCAGGGCATGGTAACATTGTTTATCAAACATTTGCTATTCCCATCTTCCTCTGAATTGTTTTCTTCCCCTTTGAAGTCCTAGACTCCTACTACCTTCTCCTAACTCAGGATGACATACATGTCTCAATTTCTTTTCTTCCAGAAAGCCTCACATCTTTGACATTACCACACATACACAAATAAAATTTGGTTTTAATTTTTCTCATGTATTGTGTTAATTTAATAATTACGCCAGCCAAAGAATCTAGAAAGAAGAAAAGTTTTCCTCCCTTAGAGCTCTTTCACACTAGAAGGAAGTTGAGAATGTGGGAGCCCAGAAATAACCACTAAAATGCAAAATTTCAAGTCTCACAATTGAAAAAAAAAAAAAAAAGCTACAAGAAGGAAGTGGTCTTTTAGAAAGAAGCTAAGACTACAGGAAACAGACCAGTCCTGGCAGGATTAAAACAACTACATCTGATTATCACAGACTCCTTACTTCAACCCTGACCATCCTTCAATATGGTCAAATTTCCTTTTTGGCCTAATGTTGTACAAACGTGTTTTTATCCCTTAGAATGGACTGATCCCAGACTAACAAACAGTATGGTATATTCAGAAACATGTGAAGTGATCAGAACGAGGGAAGCAGGTGTTGGGGTAGGGAAGTTTAAAGAAGTTAGTTGGAATTCATATTATCACACAGAGCAAAAAATCTGCTTAAATTGATTTGCCAAGGGTAAAGGTTGTCAATAAAGACTCACACTGTGAGTGAATATTATTGAAACAGAGAATTTATATGACATGATCAACTTTCGTTTTCCTTTGCAAGTTCAGTTTGGTAACTGACCATCAGCCCATATTATGAGAGACTAGTGGGAGAAAACTCAGTTCTGAGGCAAATGATCCATTTTTTTTTCAATGATAATTTTAATATATGCTAATTCTGGAGTAAAAGACACACGTTTTTGCTTGACTAGGTTAGGTGTCACCTGACGGTGAGCCATTATTATTTTTTGATGTCATGATTTTATCTCCATTCTTGTGCATTCAGATCCAGTTTTCAGTCTTTACTTGACAACTTTTTCATATTGGATTTAAGAATCTCAATTGACATCCCCAGAATGTGTGCAAATTGCAACATTGTTTTTCCAAGCCTTACTCTATTCTATGCTGATTTACTTTAAGGCTCATTAATCTCCACTGCACTTTGACTTGGTCCTAAATTAGCTATTGGAAGCCTCCTGATTGACTTAACTTTTGTCACTATTGATTTGTCTGTCTTAATTTTATTAGATTGATATTCACTACTTTTTAATTTGGCTAAATGTTTTTTCCTTTTCATTAAATTGATCTGCTAGTTGATGATTATAGTGAAGCATGTGAAAAACATTACTCTAATACACTTTCTTTACCTTAAGCTCATTTAAGTCAGATTTTACCTGAGAAGGATTTCAAGCCAATGTTTTACTACTTTAAAAATAGAGCTATTTATCTGAATAATTAAGGTAAACAGTGATATGAGGAACATGTCAATGATTGGCATGAGTGAAAAGAGAATTAATAATATTTTTCAATTAATTAATATGGCCTTGATTGCTGTTTGCATGTTAGAGAAAGTAAAATAATTTCAGAATAGAAGTACCAGTGCATTTTCTTTTTATTTATATACCCATAGATTGTTTCTCAACTTCTTGAATTTATTTATACCTTACATGTTTATTGTTGAACTTTCCTGCTAACATTTTAAGACAGAAGAATAATAAACCAGTTAATTGGAGATGGTATTAGTACCTAGGTGTCTGTGACACTCCAGAATTTTATTTTTTCCTCTTAAGGAGAGAGAGGAAAATACTGGACACAAAATTGCAGAACAAAGGAAAAGTGTTAAAACTGAGAATGCTCTGACTATGGGAGTGAATTGTTAAATAAGTTAGCCACATTTACAATTTAAACTAGAATCCATAGCTATACACTCTTTGATCCAAATACCCAGAGGGAGTAGAATAAATACCATCATTATGCATAAAACACAACAGGAAATCAGATGCTTTTTGGCATTAGAATCCAGTTACATTGCAAAAGATTTACTACTGGTAAGGATGTACAAGGCTTAATAGTTTTTACTTTAGTTGCTTTTTCTTCAAATTAAGGAGTTCTTTTAATAAGCACATTAGTGACATACCATCTTCTTTTTTAAAAAAGATCATTTAGACTCAGTAATTCTCACTCAATACTCTGTGTGTGAATCCATTAAAATTCTTGTTATTTTTAATCCCTATTTTTTCCAAATATTCTTCAGTAAGCGTTAAGACTACATCAAAGGTCTGCAGTACCCATTTCACACAACTCTGCTAATTTTTGAAAATCTGCTTTCTCATGTCAGAAGATATCCCAGGCTTGTCCTGATTGTTTCTGTTCCCAGACCTAGCATCAACTAGTATCTCAAGGAACTGGAGTTTCTTTCAGTGATGAATGGTTTTAGGGTGTTATCTTCTGTAGTTTGTATGTCTTAAAGTTTCTGCCTCGTCAAGTCACTCCTGGTATTTGCTTTATAGTTGTTAACAATTATTATATCCTCATGATTAATTAGAGATATCAATATAAAACACTCTTCTTGAAATTTTAAAACTGCTTATTGTGGGTCTAATTTTACTTTGCATAATATCGATAAAATTCCCTTTCTTTCAATTCACATTTGCCTGATATATCTTTGCCTAGAATTTTGTGCACATTATTTTTAGATGTGTCCCATATTCAGCACAGTGTTAAATTTTACTTCGGAAGTTAATGGGAAAATCCTTTTATTTATGTGTTAAGTCAAATTATATAATACGAATTAAAAGTTTTTCTCTAAATTCTGTCATAATATTTTCATATATATATATATATACACATAAACACACATATACAGAGAATGCAAACTGCAAACTTAAAATAGTGTATATAAATTAAACACAGATGAACTCTGTGATCTCTTTTTCTTTACTCTAAATTACTTTAAGTTTAGGACCACATATTTTTGTCCTCACCATTACTTATATAAATATAAACATATATATACACACACACCTTCACATATTACTTTTAGTATCCTTAGGCTCCCTCTTTTGATTAATAATAGAGTTGCCTTTTTACATCTGTTCTTCTCTCCCTCCTTCTTGCTTCACTCATTGAATTTAGAAAATAATAGTTTGTTGTTTGCTATTCCTTAAAATTTGCCTAAGCATTTGTTAATCTGTTATCTTAAAGTATTATATTTATTTATTTTACATGAGTCAGTGAAATCATTTTTTCATTTTTTGTAACCTTTATGCTTTTTATTCCTTCTGCGTAGTTTAAGGAACTCAATTTTAATTTTAAAGGAAACAGGTTAGAGGGAATTGCAAATATCATTTAATTCCTGATCTCATAGGAAAAACTTCATAAATTTCTATTAAACATGATCTTGTAATTTAGTCATTAAACTTTTCAGTTCTAGAAATTTCACTTGATCTATTTTTAATAACAGTTTTTTGAGCTATAATTAACATACCACAAATGTGTTCTTTTAAGTATACAATTCACTGTACATAATTTTTAAAGGTTCATTCATATTGCAACATATGAACAGTAATTCATATGTAACATGTTGAACCAGTAATTCATTTTTATACTGAATAATATTTTACTCTTCTGAGATACATTATGTTTATTCATTTTTCAGTTGATGTACATTTGGGATATCTCCATTCTCTGGCTATTCTAAATGATGATGTTATCAATATTCATGCACAAGTTTTGCATGGGCATATATTTTTTAAAGTTTTTTTGAAGTTTAGTTGATTTACAACGCTATGATAATTTCCATTGCACAATCAGCCAAAATTTTTCCAAAGTAGTTGCACTATTCGACAATCCCACCAGCAAAGTAAAGTTGTTTAAAATCTACATATCCTCGGATTTCTCGTCGTGGCTCAGTGGAAATGAATCCGACTGGGAACCATGAGGTTGCAGGTTGGATCCCTAGCCTCAGTCAGTGGGTTAAGGATCCGATGTTGCCGTGAGCTGTGGTGTAGGTTGCAGACGCAGCTCGGATCCTGTGTTGCTATGGCTGTGGCATAGGCCGGCAGCTATAGCTCCGATTAGACCCCTAGCCTGGGAACCTCCACATGCTGCTGGTGAGGCCCTAAAAACGACAAAAAAAAAGAAAAGAAATAAAATTAAATCTACATATCCTATACATATCCTATCCAAACTTGTTACTGTCTATATTTTTATTTTTAGCTCATCAATTGGGTAGCACCTCAGTATGTTTTTTTTTTTTTTTTGTCTTTTTCCCTTTATGTAGGGCCGCACCCGCGGCATATGGAGGTTCCCAGGCTAGGGGTCTAACAGGAGCTGTAGCCGCCGGCCTTCGCCACAGCCACAGCAACACAGGATCCGAGCTGCGTCTGCAACCTTCACCACAGCTCACGGCAACGCCGGATCCTTAACCCACTGAGCAAGGCCAGGGATCGAACCCGCAACCTCATGGTTCTTAGTCGGATTCGTTAACCACTGAGCCACGAAGGGAACTCCACCTCAGTATGTTTTGATTTGCATTTTGCTAGTAACTAATAAGGGGGTCAATTGGTTTTTGATGGGAGAAAAGGTTAAGGCAGGATAAGTAGGCTGACATTGTTTAGGACTGACTAGTTTGATATTAGTAGGATGTGGAGTATTGGGCTATGGGGGTATAGAGTGAAGCTTTCTGATGCCTGACCCTGGGAATATTAGGAGAGGGAGTCACAATTCTAAGAGCCCAATAAAGCAACAAGGCAGGTAAGAGTAGGGGCTCTGGAGTGATTATTTTGCATATAATAAGGAGGCTCCCAAGAGAGTCCCTTGCTATCCCTAGGAATCTGCTAACTCCTAGAAAAGCAGTTCCTCTTTGGTCAAGGCAGTTCCCTGATATCAAAATATCAGATAAGGAAACTGGAAGAAATGTTGATAGATATGTACCATTATAAGATCATTTGAAAGAGTTTTTCATGGCTCTAAAATCCCCTGTGCTCCACCTATTCATTCTCTGTCTCTCAGACAACCCACATAGCAACCACTGATCTTTTATGATCTCTGTAATTTTGCCTCTTATTGAGTGCAGGATAGCTAGAGTACAGTATGTAGCCTTTTTTAACTGGCTCCTTTCACATAGACATATGCAGTTAAGGTTCCTCTATGTATTTTCATGGTTGCTCCCTTATTTGTTTTGTCTTTCAACAGTATTCCACTGTATGGATGCATCACAATTTGTTCATCCATTCACCTACTGAAGTATATTTTGGTGCTTCTAATTTTTGACAAACTGCTATAAACCTTCATATACAGGTGTTTGCGTAGACATTTTTAACTCATTTCGATAAACAACATAATTTATCATATGATAAGAGTAATTTCCGTTTTATAAGAAATTGGTAAGCTGGCTTCCAAAATGGCTGTACCATTTTTCATTTACACCAGCAGTGAATAAGAATTCTTGTTGCTTTAATCTTCCCTAGCATTTGATGCTATCAAAGTTATGGGTTTTAGATACTCCAGTGGATGTATAGTTACATCCTTGTTTTCTAAATTTTCCATTGCCTAATGAGACATGGAAGCTTAGAATATTTTAATGTTTATTTGTGCTTGTTCAAATATTTTGTCAATTTTAAGTTGGGTTAAAAAGCACACCTTTCCTGAACATGGACATCATCCAGGAAATGTGTGTCAGGTTCTACCGTCTTAGGAATATACGGAGGCTTTACAAAGCTTTCTATGGCCAACTTACTCCACAGCTTTTCCTTTGAGATATTTTAATCAGCGTGTACTGTTGTTGCCAACTCAGGCAGATTCAATGTTAAACAGTAATCACTGACTATTTTCTATAAACAACTGGTTGCTTGTACAGAGCCAACTCAGTAAGATCAAGTAAAGGTGATCCCCAAGAATGGAGCATTTCTCGGGATCAGCCCCACAGGTCACAAAACAATTATGGGGGGTGCTTTCTGTGGTTTTGTGAACACATACTGTCCACCGCTCCAGAGGGTAGGCTGCTGTTTTTCACAATAACCATGGTTGTGAAGTTGTTTTTAAGGCTATTACAGGACTGGGAATGGGAGGTGGTGTAGGAGGTAGCAGATAGACATGAGCAGGTTAGGGAAAAAGGGGGCTCAAGGAGACAAACAAGGATTATGGGATGTTAACCACATGCCGCATAGTACAATACCTGAAACAGAGTACATCCTGCACCATGCATTGGTGAAGGCCCTCTAAACCAGGAAGGTTTTCACATTTTATGCGAAAGATCAAGTTTGAATGCAGCAGTTTTTCCATTCATTTCTAAATAGGAAACTTTATTCTCTTATTTCCTGAGTTGTAACCTATTTCATTTATATTCTATACTGATTGTGAGACATACAATGGCTAATTCACTTTTATAAATAATTGCAAACTAAGGAACATGCAAGTCTCAATTACATCAAATTTGTAAATTACAACTTGGTTCACTTTGTATGTGTTATCACAGATCTAGTTTCCTTTGATTTATTTCTTTTTTAGTTCCGAACTGACAAATTTAATATTCACCATTCTGCTCTGATTCAAACACTACTTTCTTCAAAGGCTACTGGAATGTTAGTGAATTATATCAGTGAAATTTTACAGTTAGTACAAAATTATTCTACAAAATATATAGACACTTATGCTTGTAACATTTATCTTCATTAAATCTGTCTTTTGGAGTCATGATGACATATTTCATAATAGAATTTTAGATTATGTTGCTCAATTTACTCTCTGTTGTCTTTCTTATTCTTACAAAAGCCATTAATTAGAGCAAAGTAATTTAGTAAAACAGTGCTAGCAACATCTTCAATAATTGTTTAGAGCAAATTGTTTACAGAAAAGTACTTTAGTAAAGCAGTGCTAGCAACATCTTCAAGAACTGTTTAGGAATGAACTGCAGTGAATTAATATTTTGGTTTAAAATATTTAGAAATATAAGTTATCATTTATTAATTCTATTTGGAATTACACAAACAGAAATCAAAATTTGCAGAAAGTTACAAAATGACTGAATTTGCTTTTCAATATAATTATAGAGAAAAACAGAAATTATATTGACTTTAAATCAAATTTTTAAAAAATATTACTATTTTTAGTAATATGATAAGATATGTGTTCTGACATATAGCTATGATAATTTCTGGCAGTATAATGTCCTCTCCAGTAAGTTAAATATTCAATTCTTGTTCATTAATTATAAAATAACAATGTAAAACACTTCCTATTTCTATACATGTGCTTAGAGAGATTATTATATTCATTTCTTACAGAACTCTAGGAAGTAAGACATTTATATCTTCATTTTACTAATAAGAATAAGGTACCAAGAATAAATCATTATGCATGTGGGCATGTATGTGTGTGCATGATTATTACTGTGATATAATTTCAAACTTACAGAAAAGTTGTAAAAAATAGTACACAGATTCATATATCCTTTACTCAGACTCATCAGTTAAAATGCTTTCCACTTGTTGGATCATCCTTCTCTCCTTCTCTTAATCTCCATGTCTCTCTCTCTCTGTTTTTCTCCCTTTCTGTCTCTTTCTCTCTTCCTCCCTCCCAATATATGATTGTGACTAATATACATATTTTCTTGACAATTTGAGTATAAGGTAGATACATAGTGACATTTTGTCATTTAGTACTTCAGTACGTATTTCCTAAGAGGACTCTATTAAATAACCACAATATAATTATCAAAATCAAGATATTTAACATTGATACAATACCATTATCTAATTTATTATCTACAAATTTCTTCAATTGCCCGAATATTGTTCATTAAAGTTATTTTATTTTTCTAGTCTAGGAGGTAATCCAGAATCATTAATTGTATTTGCCTGTTGTCTTCTTCAGTCAACCATGAAAAACCTTTCCTATACTTTTTTCTTTCACTTTAAAACTTAACAGAATTCAAAAAAATAATAAGCAATGATCTCTGAATTTGGAAAAAGTAAAAACTTTTGTGGATCTCACTTTCTTCTTGCTAAAATGGATTGCTGTCACAATTAAATGACGTAAAACATAAATTAAGTATTCAGCAAAAAAGCATTTCAAAGATACTATTTAAAATCACACTAACAGCAATATATGTGATATACTCAAAAAAGAATCAACCAGAGACACTGACTTTATTTGGAAGGGCAAGTATTTTTAAATGGTTGAAGTAGAGTTTTTTTTGAAGAAATAATTTTTTCCCTTTTACCTCATCCTATCAAAATTTATGTGTTCAGAGTGAGGTAAATAGATTTAATCACCTGACTGACTAGTAAACTACTACATTCTCAATCTTTCTTTTTGATTGATTTTTGTTTCTTTGAAGTTATTATATTATCTTGGTATTAGTTAATATCTCAGACTCCTATAAATCTGATTTTAAGGCTGATTTTTTTTTTTTGCTATTCCAACAATTAATTTTTCAAACATTTCCTTAGATGATATAGCAGAGTGGTTAAAAATATAGATTATGGAATCTGATCACCTTATTTAAAATCTCAAACCATTTCCTAGCTATGTGAAGTTGGTCAAGTTGCTATTTTCTTATTTTAGTTTTTGTACTTAAAACTGAGTTTCTTCCCTAATGAGGTAATTAATGGTAACTGTTTAAATGATTATTTTAATAGCTTATGAAATTAGCTATAAATTAAGATAATCTATTTTGGACTCAAGTATGCGTGAATCAACCAAACTTCTGAATAATCCATTTATTAGTCATATGTCTTATGGCCAAACTTATTTAATCTTCTGATATCTCAATTCCCTCAATTTAAGGCAAAAAATAATAAAAAATAAATTAGAAATAAGAGGAATACTACCTGTATTATAGAGCTTTGGAGATAATTAACAAAAATAATGCATTTACAGTGCTTTACTCCAGGTCTAACTCATGAAAATAGTTCTGTCAAAAGTTCCTATAGGCTATTTATTCATATTTTTCTCCTGTGAGTTCCATAAGAATAGGCAGTTTGCAAGCATTTCTTTATAAGAGCTGTGTAATAGTGAAATGCCTTTGAATGCCCTGATGTTGAAAATACTTGACAAGAATTTGTAAAATATTATAAAGCCCATTTCTATAGTCAGGCTTGGCTATCTATGAAGTCTTTTTTTAATTTTAGGATTTTATTACGCTATGACTTCATATGCAATACTTAAGTATTGAATAAACTTCATTTCCCATTATCTTAAATAAGGATCATTCATTTAGATAGACTTCACTTTACATCCTACATTAGGCCCATCAAAATTTTTAACACACATTAATATTAAATTCTATAAGACCTTAAAATATTACTCAGGGATCTTCATATTCTTAATTGTTGTGCCTTACTCTTCTAGAATTTGTACAACATGTATTGTGTAAGGATACAGAAACTGTCGATAGTTTTGATTAATGCCATGATCAACTTAACATTTATCTTATGTTATATAAAGCAATATCTAATCATGACATGATAAAAATAGGCAAAATTTACTGAGTACATAGCATTTGTCAAGTATTATGTAAGCTAATTATGAATTATGTTACTTATTCTTAAACAGTTTTTACTTTAATATGGGGAGTTTTATTATTATTTTATAAAATAGGAACAGGGATGTATACAGATTACATTATCTGCCAGAGTAAACTGCTAACAAAACAAGACCAGCTGATTCTATAAACCACCCTTTTCCTTCTATGCTAGATTTTCTAAGATTTGTTCTATCAATCGGTATTCTGAACAAAACTATTTAATTGTCAAGCACTTTTTGAAATCATTACCCTTTTACATCATAATGTTAGACTTTGTTTTTTGCAGAAATTATAAATCAAATAGAATTGAATATAAGGAAATATATTATCACACATAACTAGAAACGCAAAGAAAAGACAAATTTCAGGGTTGAATCTATTTCTAAACAATTTATTTTGGTTAACTTCACTGTAGTTCACTCCCCTCTCTCTAAACTTCTCTAATTCTCAGCTTCATTCTCAGGTTAGTAGTAAAAGGAATATCTCACATACCTGAACAACAATGTTCAAAAGCAAACACAGTACAGTGTCTTTTCTTAGAAATCTACCAGGATAAAAAAGAAAAAAATCACCAGGGATCTCTGAAAAATTTCAGTGAATCACAAGCCCACTGGTAAGTGTTACCCATTTGAAGGCAATGCTACACACTCCTTGACTTAGTTCCATGATTTTGAAACAGGAAAGAGAAGAAACCATGGTGGAATTAGATCAGCCAGAGCATACAGCACCCTGAATCTACTTTATAACATAAAAGGAGGATACAGAAAGAACTTTGTAAAGACAATAGCTTTACTCTCTAAAACTTTTTGATATTTATTGAACACATTAATACAATAATATTTTGAGAACTCCTAAAGAAATCCATTTAATTTCAAATATCATAATATTTTCTCAAGTCATATGTCAATGGTTCCCTGTTTCATGGACTACCTATTAGCATATCAAGACACTATACTGTTCATTGCTAAATTTGAGGTATATTCTGTTTTAATACTTTTCTAAATAAATTATAGAAAATAGTAATTGTATCCTAAAGTACACACAGAACCTGTGCATGTGTGTGCATGCATGCACACACACACACACATCTACTCCACAAATATTTACAGAACTCTCTATAAGATCTTTATATAAAGCCCTAGAAAAAGTTAAGTGATATTAAGCCACTTTGCCTCTATTTTCAAAATCCAAAATAAAAATCATTAAAAAAAAAAAAGAAGCTAATGAAATCCTATCAAAAGCAAGTGATCTGTCAGACCATGAGTTCTAGATCTGGGTAGATTCTCTGAATATAAAACTGGCATTTTTAATATCTGACCATAGTTGACCAACAACCTACACAATTAAGATAAACTTCTTCTGAAACTAGAACATTAGCATACCTTTCACTTGGCATGATGAAAAGAACATTTATATGTAAAAACAATAATTAAAATAAAACTCACTATAAAAATGACTATCCACAGATCACATATGATATGCTAGATCTTTATGAAGGTTTATACTCTTCTCAAAATAACTCTGGGGACGGGTATCATTATCAATCCAATGACAACTGAGGCACAAAAATTTAGTAATTTATCTAAGTCTTTAGAGTTAAAAGTGAAGATGTAGAAAAATTTACATTTGCAGTATAAATCCTTGCTCTAGTGAAGTACCCTAACTATAAGTTATCAAAGAATCTTACTTTTAAATTAAATTTTTATTAATTTATTAATTAATGTCAATTTTGAAGGAATTAATTATAATTCCTTTTTTCCATGTAATTTGGATGTAGATATGGTAACTGGGGTTTCTTAACCTTAGCACTACTGACATTTTGTACCAGAAACTTTATCGTTTTGGAAGGAGAGGGGCTATCTTCTGAATTTTAGGATGTATAACAGCATCCTTGGCCTATACTAACTAGAAGACAGTAGCAAATGCACTCCCTGAGTTGTGAATCAGCCAAAATAGTTCAAAATACTGCCAAATGTCTCCGGGGGGCTGAAGTAATCTTTTTATTAACCACTGGGTAATACCTACTGTAGAAAGAACAAAAAGAATTCCTCAGTGTATGTTAACAAAAAGGTAAGAGGGAAGGAGAGGGAGATAAAAATTACAAAAGAATATAAATGCTATTTTAAAGAAAACTCGAGACTCATCAAAAGCAAGGAGAAACAAAAATTCAAATAAAACATGATAGGATAATTATGATGAATTTAGGTGAAGTCAGTTGACTCTCTGTGCCAACAGAAGTCAAAGGTTTGGAGGAGGGGCTCTCAGATTTTGGTGTGCCTTCTCACAAGAATACTTAAAGTCAAATTAAAAAAAAAAAGGACTGCCAGAATTTCTAATTCAATCTGTCTTTGTAATAATACAGGTAAAACCTCAGATAATTCAAAGGCTAGAAAGAGAAGTGCTATGAAAAGGATCCACTTCAGTGTTTGAGTTTTAGATATCAATGTTATCTCCAGTTGGTGGTATGTTGTAAATAGAAATAATTGCTGACATATCCAGTTAAAAACACTTAGACTAGTAATTAGGAGTTAAGGGAAGAATCAACTTAGCTATCACTGGGCAAAAACTTCATTCTACATATGAAAGAACTAAAGTGAATTTAAAGTGGTTGTCATTTCTCCTTACCAATACAGAGACCACCTGAAGAAAAATGGATTTTCATAGCTCCTCCCCCCAACACACACAAATTGAGCATAGCCTGACTCAAAGATGTAGTACCCAATTCCAAGTGAAATTTCATATAGTCATCTCTTTTGAGATGCTACTACTTTTCTTAAGCAGGCCATTTGTAAATAAAAAGACATAGTGGTCTATTTGCAATTACAGTTCCAGAGTTTCATTGAATGAGGGATTAAGAAAGGCGTGTGATTAGACAAGAGGACTAGGGAATTTGACCTATATGCATTTTTTTCTTTTTTTTATGGAGAGAATACTATTTTTATTTCTACTATTTATTTCATTGGAATGGTTCAGGATAGTGATGAAGATTATGGGGAAGATAAAGACTCTCTCTAAGGTACCTCATATCAGCTTGATTTTTCCAAAAAAGCAGACACAAGGATGGAAATAAATGCGCAAGAGATTTATTGGGAAATGTCTATAAATGACAAATTAGAGGGAAAAGGATAGCAAGATGAGCCTGTAGACTGATGCAGGTCTAAAAGTTATGAAGAAAGGGAGGAGGAAGGATGATGGGGTAGGAAGATCCTCAGACTAAAACAGAACTTCAAAAATGCTTCGTGTGAGTCTATGGACCATCTTCAAATCCAAGTTTCAATTAGTGCAGTCATGCATCCCACAGGAATGATGCAATTACCGTCTGGGATAGTCCAAAGGAAGCATAACTTCAGGGCACCAATGCGGTGGTATATCCAGAGGGGTGGAAGCCTGTAAGTTGAGTATGCACTTTGGAGTACACGCTCTTAAAGGAGATCTGAGAAGCACTATTCTATGGTTGCCACATACACGCTCTTTCAGGTACAATCTTTTTCAACAGCAGGAAACATTCAGCTATTCTAGTAACTTCTAATTATTGATTAGTGAGATTACTTTAAATTTTACTTGACATTTTAATATTAGGTATGTTTTTATATTCTTTAAATGAACAGCTATTATTTGAAAAAATGATTATATTTTCTAAAACGGCATTCCTAAAATTATTATAGATTTCCAGGTATTCTATATGTTCAAATCATTCCTTATTCTTCCTAAATTTTTATGTAGGAAATTATTTGCTTATTTTTCCAAAGAAACACAAATATATAAACATGCAATATGTGTCTTTCCATTTTCAATATGTTGTTTACAGAGAATAATAACTTTAAAAGCTGATATACAAGTATATTGGAATGTTTTTGTATTTTATGATTACTTTAGCTTGTCTACTTGATACAGTATTTCTTGAGATTATGAGCTTTGCCATTTTATATATAATAATGATGGCATATTGTGCAAACTAAGTATATAACCACAAGTACATATTTTACACTTATATAGAATATATTTTGGAGTTGTTATTTTCAGAATATATAATAATAGTAATACCATATCAGAGTTGAAGAAGTTATATCTTTTTACAGTATTTTTTCATGTATCATCATATTTTGAAGCCTTCATTTACAAATGTTCTAATAATCCAAAACACAAAATTGTTATTTTATTTACTATAAATATACCTAACAAAAAAAGGTCAATGAAAATACTGTTTTATTTTTGTTTTTCTACTCAGTAAGCAAAACTTTTAACTACTGTTTAATAGTTTAAAAGTTGGGGGCTGTGTGCTGAGACCTGGGCAATGGAGAACACAAAAAATATAAGTAAAATGAAGAAGCAGATAAAAGATTCATAGTTAAAAGAATAGGAGGATTCCCTTGAAGGAGCAAACAATGAAACAGACATCTGCAGTCTAACAGACACTGAATTCCAAAAGGATATAATGAAAATCCTGAAGATATTAAGAATGGATATCAACAGAAACACAGATTATTTTCAAAAGGAACTAGAAGATACTGAGGATCCAAGAAAAAATAGAAAATTCATTTGCAGAGATGAAAGAAGAATTAAAGAAATTGAGCAGCAATTAATAATGCAGAGGAATGAGTTAGTGACTTGGAAGACAGAATAACCAGGACAGCACACAGAAACCCAAATGAAAAAAAAAAAAGAAAGTAATATCAGAGATATATGGGATAATATAAAGCACGCCAATATTCTCTTAATAGGGACTCCACAAGGAGAAGAAAAAGAAAAGATTGAAAATATATTTGAAAAAATTATGGCTGAAAACTTTCAAATCTAAAGAAGGAACCAGATATCCAGACACAAGAAATACAGAAGGCCATAAACAATTTGAACGCAAACAAAGCTACAGTATATATTATCAAAAAAGTGGCAAAAGTTAAAGATAAGCAAAGTATTCTAAAGGCAGCAAGAGAAAGAGTTAATTAAAAGAGAACCTCCCTAAGGCTATTAGCTGATTTATTTAAGAAATGCTATAGGCCAGAGTAGAGTAACAAAACATATTCAAAGTTCTAAAAGGGAAAAATGTGCAATCTAGAACATTCTACCCAGCAATATTGAAATAGGAGGAGAAATAAAGAATTCCTCAATCAAAAACTACAAGAAAACAGCAATACTAAACCCATTTTAAAGGAAATATTGAAGTGTCTCCTCTAAATAGGAAAGAAATAAGATTTAGTATGGAGGAAATCACAACTGGAAAGTAATCACTAAAATAAGTCAGTTTACAGATCAGAAAAACAACACAACTATGTGTGAAAGGTGTGTAAAAGTGATGATAAACACAAGGAACAGCAAAAGGATAAACATGAAGATGTAAAAGAGGACATTGGGAAGTTCCCTTTGTGGCTCAGTAGTAACAACCCTGACCAGTATCCATGAAGATGCAGGTTTGATCCTTGGCCTTGCTCAGTGGGTTAAACATCTGGAATTGCTGCAATCTGCGGTTTAGGGTCACAGATGTAGCTCAGACCAGGCATTGTGTAGGCCAGCAGCTTTAGCTCTGATTAAAACCCTAGCCTAAGACAAAAAAAAAAAAAAAAATCAAAATCATAAAATGTGGGAAAAGAAAGTAAGGAAATATAGACTCTTTTTTTTAATGTACTTGAGCCTATATGACTACCAGTCTAAAGCAAGCAGATATAGGAAGCAGTTAACATACTTGAAAACCAGGACAACCATGACAACCACAAAAACTTTACAAAAAAATCAACAATAAGAAGACACAACCATAAAATAAAAGCATACAATCTAACCCCACCCCCCGCAAAAAAAAGCAAAAGAGAGGCAAGAAGGAGAAACATATAATCAACTGGAAAACATGGTTTAACGTGACAATAAATACATATTTATCAATAATTACCTTAAATGTCAATGGACTGAATGCTCCAATCAAAAGACATAGAGTAGAAGAATGGATTAACAAAATAAGAGCCTACAATATGCTGCCTATAAGAGACCAACCTTAGGGCAAAGGACACATATAAATTCAAAGTGAGGGGATAGAAAAAAGTATTTCATGCAAATGGAGAGCCAGATTCATAACACTCATATCAGACACAACACACTTTAAAACAAAGGCAATAAAGAAAGACCAAAAAAGGATACTATTTAATGATACAAGTATCATTTCAAGAAGAGACTATTATACTCCTCAACATTTATGCCCCAATACAGGAGCACCCAAATACATAAAATAAATACTAGCATACATAAAAGGAGAAATTGATGGGAATACAATAAAAATAGGAGATTTTAACAGCCCACTCACATAAATGGAAAGATCTTCTGGACAGAAAATCAATAAGGTAAGGATGATACTAAATAACACAATAGAGCAGTTAGACTTAATTGATATTTTCAAGACAGTACATTAAAAAAATAGAATATACATTCTTTTCAGGTGCACCTTGAACATTCTGTAGGATTGATTGCATACTGGGGCACAAAAGTAATCTCAACAAATTTAAGAGTATAGACATTATTTCAAGTATCTTCTCTGAGCACAATGGTATGTAACTAGAAATCAACCACAGGAGTTACTGTCATGGTGCAGTGGTTAACAAATCCGACTAGGAACAATGAGGCTGTGGGTTCGATCCCTGGCCTTGCTCAGTGGGTTAAGGATCTGGCATTGCCGTGAGCTGTGGTGCAGGTTTCCAGACAAGGCTTGGATCCCACATTGCTGTGGCTCTGGTGTAGGCCAGCAGCTACAGCTCCTGTTAGACCCCTAGCCTGGGAACTTCCATATGCCATGTTTGCAGCCTTAGAAAAAGGCAGAATGACAAAAAAAAAAAGAAAAAAGAAATCAACCACAGAAAAGCAATGAGAAAAAAAACAACTATATGGAGACTAAACAACATGCCACTGAAAAACCAATGGATCAACAAGGAAATTAAAAAATACCTTGAGACAAATGACAGTGGAAGTACAACCATATTAAATCCATGAGATGATGCAAAAGCAGTTTTAGAGGGAAGTTCATAGTGATACAGACCTTTCTCAAAAAACAGGAAAAACCTCAAATCAACAACCTAATGTACTATCTAAAATACTTAGAAAAACAAGAACAAGCAAAACCTAAAGGCATGAGAAGGAAGGAAATCATAAATATCAAAGAGGAAATCAATAAAATAAACATAAAAAAATAGAAAAAAATAATAAAACCAAGAGCTGGTCCTTTGACAAGATAAACAAAATTGGCAAACTTCTGGCAGACTCACCAAGAAGAGGGAGAGAACACAAATAAACAATAAGAAATGAAAAAGGACAAATCTCAACTGATACTGCAAAGAGAATACTGTGAACAACTATATGCCAACAAATTCGACAACCTAGAAGAAATGGACAACTGTCTAGAAACAAAGAGTCCACCAAAACTGAATCAAGAAGAAATAGATAATTTGAATGAACTGATCACTAGAAATGAAATTGAATATGTAATATTTTTTTAAAAATGCCTATTTATAAAATTCTAGGATCAGATGGCTTCACAAATTCCACCAAACTTTCAAAGAAGAACTTAGACCAATTCTTCATAAACTCTTACAAAAGACTGAAGAAGGAACACACCCAATGATATTCTCACCCTAATTAGATACAAAAACTAGACAAAGATACCATCAAAAAACAAAATTATAGGCAAATATCTTTTGATGAACACAGATGCAAAAATTATCAACAAAATTTTAGCAAACCAAATCCAAGAACATATAAAAGAGCATACACCACAACCAAGGGGATTCATCCCAAGTTTATAAGGATGGGCCAACATATGTTAATCAATCAACATAATACATCACATTGACAAATTAAAAGTCAAAAACCACATGATCATGTCACTAGATGAAGAAAAAGCATTTGGCAAATTCCAACAACCATTCATGGTCTTACCAAAGTGGGTATAGAGGGGGCATACCTCAACCAAATGAAAGCCACTTATGACAAACCCACAGCCCATATAACACTCAATGGAGAAAAGCCTTCCCAGTAAAATCTGGAATGAGACAAGGATACCCACTTTCACCGCTTTTATTCAGCATAGCATTGGAAGAACTAGCCACAGCAATTGGCCAAAAAAAGAAAGAAAACATATTCAAATTGGAAGCAAAGAGGTAAAACTGTCACTAAACACAAATGACAGGATAATATATGTAGAAGATCCTAAGGACTCCACACATTAGCTACTAGAACTGATCAACAAATTCAGCAAAGTAGCAGCATACAAGATTAACATTCAGTTTTCTCTGTAGGAAAAATTGGCACCATATACAAATCAACTATAATTAAGAAAGAAAAAGAAAGCAAGCAAGAAAGCAAGCAAGAAAAAGTGAGAAGCAAAGATCTTATAGGATCTTATAGGTCATCTTATCATCACAGGTCCCTCTAAATCAGGAGTTAGGAATTTATAGCCTGATGACCAAATCTGGTCAACTCCTTCTACTATAAATAAAGTATTATTGGCACACAACCAAGGACAAAGAAATGGACTAGGATATTTTCAGAAGATTAAAATATTGAGAAGAAAAATTGTCATTCTGGTAAATGAAATTATTTCTTGAAACACACAAAGAAAGCAATTAAGAAGTTTATGAAAATTAGTAATAAATTAAGCAGGAAAACAGAAGAATATTTTTTAAATCAATACCTTGCCTACAGGCCAGCATTAAATGATATATGTTTAAATATAACTTTGTTGAATACACTATTTTTTTCTAAGTTCTCCACATACTCAAGTTGCAATGTTTTGGGGCTGCTTTAACTTTTCTTTATTAATGCTGCCTCCTTAAATATTCAATTTTATGTTTGTGAGCTTCCTTTATGATACTTACTTTCATCAAATATTTGGGGATTCTTTGTTTTTGCTTTATTCTCTTTCAGTAATCCTGTTACCATTAGCATACTCTGAATCAGAGACACTCAGGCAGCTGAGATATAGAAGATATGCCATCATTGTTCTATACGCTTCTAAGTCTTAAAATATCTTACCCTTTTGGAGTTTCTACCATTTTGGCCTAGGAATGTGTATCATTGCACTCTGATGTTCATCCCAAGTGGAAGAAGTGAAAGAGTATTATTTTCCCAGCTGTTCAAAATGAAGTAATTATATTTTAAATCTCCTCTTATGACTCTTATGATTTGTATTAGAACAGTCTAAACTTGTACCACTGACAAATCCTCAGTAGTCCTTTCCCGTTAGTGCTCTTGGCTATGATTTCTTCTGGTGTTGTCTCTCCATCACATAATTCACATATGCTTCCTAAGTTTTAATGAGTATTTGGGAAAAAACATTTTCCTAATGCTGCCCTTTGTTATTTTTCAGCAATATGGTGTTATATTTCAGATTGACTTTTTTCCTTTCAAAAGGTTGAGTTGATCAATCAATATCAACACTAATGTCAACACCATCTTATTTCTCCAGCCGAGAAATCATATCTATAAATTATTTGGCAAAATTTACAGTTTTTCAGTCACAAAATGACCAATAAAACATCCTTAAAGTAAGGTATATATAAGCACATATGTGTATATGAATGTTTGTGATATTATTAGAAATCACACAAAGATATCTGTCCATTTAGAGACACCACACATGTATATAGTCATATGTGCATATACACACATATGCACGTGTGTACACATATACTTATGGGTACAAAATTATGCATCTAGATATGCTCATGCATGTATATGTTTGCATGTGTCTCCATGTATGTATGCATGAATGTGCATATTTTACTGTATACATAATTATATAAACACAAACATATTGAGAGACACACATATTCATTTCCATGCATACATACATGTGTGCATATACAAACATATACAGGAACATGCATGTGTATGCCTACTTATGTGTGCATGCATATAAATATACATATATACACTGGATATAAATCAATTCATGGATTTGTATACATATATTTCCATATATCTGCACACAAAATTTCATTAACAGCTATCTTACTGGAAAATACATGTATGACTAAGTATATGTTGAACATCGTTCCAGGGCTATAAATATGTCTCCTTGATATCATTTAAATGGTTATTTGATATTATATCATATAATTGTCTAATAATTTATACAGTTACATTTTTAATTTTAAATATCCATGTCTCTTCTAGTTTTTCACTACAATATATGATCTCCTTAAAAGGGTGGATCCTTCAGTGACATTATATGGAGCATCAGCAGTAACATTGCTGTTTTTGTAACAACAACGACCTCAGGATTTAATGAGTAAGATAAGCAAAACTCACAGTGGCTTGTGTTTAGTAAATAAACAGTCATTTTATGTTATACTATATTATTTTTGTTATATAAGAATATAGATTTATAAGATATTACCATAAATATATAGTATATCACTATAAATACAAATTTTTTTGCCCTTGTGATTTGTTATTTCCCTACAACCAATAGAGTTTGAAGATCTAAAATGATTTAACACTTTAAAGATCTTGAGAAATTTTCTTCCAGGAAAAACTGTATTAATATATAATTCTATTCATAAATAACTGCCCATTCATATACGTACATACTTATATTTGTTTTAAGAGTTATTTTTCCTTAGCATAAACTAAAAGATATGTGATAATTACTGTTTGAAAAGACTTAAGACTAGAAATATCTTAACTTTAACCAAATGCAAAATTATTTCAATCAAAAGGCCAGGAATTCAACAGGCAAAATGAACTCTCAAATGGTAACTGCGTAAGACCCTGTAGTCTGCATGTGGTGCTCATTGTTTTCTTGACTTTACTTTTCCTCAACATCATTTCCTTAAAATAAAGGGACTAAATATCACATTTCATAACTTCTGTGAACCAACCTGAACACTTTTCTCCCCCCTAATTCATCCTAACTTCAACATCCTCAATTTAAAATCCTAGTGCAAGAAGCAACATGGTTGTTTTCCCACTGAATCTGTTTTATTTCCTTACTTCCTAAGAAGAATGACAGCGAGGTTTTCTCATGCTGCATTAGGATACCTGTATATAAGAAATTATAGTCTCTATGAAAAATCTACACATTATCACTATGGCACGCTGTAGAAGAAAAAAACCACAAGAAGCTGTCCATCCTTAGCTAAGTAAATAGTAACAACACAGTTAAAGCGGAATAAACATGAGTGTTTTTGCAAAAAAATAAGTAAAGGTATTTGAATTACATAGTAGCAGTGTACTTAAATAACACTTCTGGGCTAGCAATGTGACGTTTCAGAAAATAAAGAACAAAGAACACTATAAAATCATACTTAGACTTTGTTAAGATTTCAGGGACAGGAGTTCATATATTCAGGACCCCAGAAAATGTCTGTCTTCTATTATGAAAAATCAAATTGTGATTTGTTATCTCAAAACAAAGGATCTTGGAGTTCCTGCAGTGGCTCAGTGGTTAACGAATCTGACTAAAAACCATGAGGTTGCGGGTTCGCCCAGTGCGTTAAGGATCTGGTGTTGACGTGAGCCGTGGTGTAAGTTGCAGACGCGGTTCGGATCCCGCGTTGCTGTGACTGTGGCATAGGCCAGTGGCTACGGCTCCAACTGGACCCCTACCCTGGGAACCTCCATATGCCAGAAGTGCTGCTCTAGAAAAGGCAAAAAAAAAAAAAAAAGGATCTTATATACTGATTACAGATTAAAGCAAAACTGAGCAAAGCATATATAAATGCAGCTTCCTAGAGTTAAAACTAAGATGTAAAAATTAAAATAAATTTAAAGAAAATGGTGATTTATTTTAATTTACTAATTATTTTAGTAAGACAAAAATTCCTCACTTATAGAGACCTAGAACAGCTAACCTGAAACAATTAAAATGCTTAAATGAAATATACTACGTAAAGGGTTTAACAGTGAAGAACAAATGAGGTTTTCTTTTTAAATGTTTTCTAACTCAATTTTCTGAATAAACAAGTAAAATCTTGACATGTATAATTATTTTACTCTGGGGAAACGAGGAACTGAACATTTTGATGTATACATTATGGGAGTATTCAGTGAATTATTTTTGAAGAAATGTTTTCTACCAGGTGGCATCAATTCATATAACTCAAATATTGCCTTGAGGCTTAAACTGATTAGAATTGAGGCAATGCTATGAATAATGACTTGGTAACATTCAGTATGTAAAATATAAAGACTTCTACTACTACTTTTCTAATTCTCAAATTTTTCTTACTACCCACAGCAAAGAGAATTTGTTTTCAAAAAGCTCAGCCTCTCTATTAAATATTTACCTGGATTGTTTCATATAATTTTACATCAGTTATGTGATATATATATATATATATATATATATATGTATATATATATATCTTATTTCTAAAGAGTCTCATTTGACAAATAGGATTTCAGAGTCAGAGAAAGTTTATATAATACCAAATACAAAGGGATACACAGAGCAAGTAAGAAGAGTCACTTAAACTTAGGTCTTTCTGACTCTAGAGCCCAAGTCCCTATACAATAACATAATTCTTGTACATAAACACTCAGATCTTCATGATCTTTAGAATCTGTCAAATTCGACCTTTATCTCATACAATGCAGAACAGTTTCTTCAGTGTATCCATCATTTGGACTTCACTGAGTTCCTCACAGATTTTCATTGGGTTCATCTTAGAAGATTTTAAAACAACTCATCTTTTAGATTATAAACTTCCTTGTCTATAACCTGCTTATAAACTGGAAAAGTGACTTTTTTTTCAGTTTTTAAATAGTATTTAAGTTTCCTCGTGGAAATTTCAGGGAGAGATGACAATATGGAAAGCTATCCTTATCTAGCTGATAGCTTCTTTAGAAAAGAGAAAGTCATCCTTTCGTATTCAAATGCAACATTTCATGAAGATTTTACATAGTAACAAAATAATTTTATTGAACATTTTATATTGTAGACTGTGCCTCAATGAAAATGCTAAGTGTGAGCTAAGGTTCCCTGATAATCTCACTTTTATACTGCATTGATAGTTCATCAAAAGAACTGTATAGACATAAAAAGTTACCTATAACTTTAAAATTGAAAATGTTCCCTCCACCTTTTCAGCAAACGGTGATTCTGTTTTACTATACATATAATCTCAAATTTAAAAAAAAATGGAGGTGAAGAGTGTGCGCCCTCCATTGTGCCACCTTAGTTTCAGGTCAAATTGGCTAGCTGCAATGAGGAGGGCAGGGCATAGGCAACAGGCAGCGGGTGAGCTAGAAGTACCAGGTTTTTCCCCAGAGCCATTGCTGAAAAGCTGAGCACACCTGTGGTGCAGAACTTCTGCTGCTGCTCAGAGGAGCTTTGAAACTCCACACACGTGCTCTGCTTTTCTTGGGTGGATCAAGATGGCGGAGGAGTAAGAGGTCACATTCACCTTCTCCCACAAACACATCCAAAAAAACACATCTACAGATAAAACGACTCACACAAAACTTCTACTGAATGCTGGCAGAAGAACTTAAACATTCCCAACTGACATAACTGGTAGAAGAAAAGAAAAAAAGAGAGAGAAAGAATCAGAACAGGACTAGCATTCCTGAGAGGGGGCTGCGAAGGAGAAAAGGAACCCACGTCCTGGGAAGCCACCTAACCAATGGTGAGATCAGCCAAGACAGAGAGACATCAAAGTGGCTGAGAAAAGTGCAGAGGCTGGTCTGAGGAGGGCAAAGTAGAGTGAGAGCTGCATAGATCATCTGAACCATCAGCCTGGACACCATAACCTGAAATACTCAGGCAGGGGATGGGTGCTGAGACCTAGGCTCCCGAGGTCAGTCCTGGGGAGAGGACTGCGGTTGTCTGTTTGGGGACAGCCTGAGGGGCTAAGAAGCTGTGTTCCATGGGCAGGGGAGTGGAACACCACGGCAGAAGGAACCCATGAAAAGATCTGGGGTGGCAGGAGAGGCAAGGTGTCACTGTTGGGCAGGGCAAGAAGAGGAGAGGCGGACCACCATAGGAATCTCCCTGTGCACGTGTGGGCTCTCAGAGGGCGGAGCAGCTCTGGGTAGGCTATGCGTGGCAAAAAGCCACTTGCTCGGGCTGTGGGAGACTGGGAGCTTCTTGTCCAGGCTGCGGGTGGCTGGGCATCTCCTGTGTGGGTTGGGGTCAGTGCGGGCTAAGTGCGACATGGTGCTTCTTGTGTGATCTACAGGCAGCGGGGACAGACTGTGGCAGTGTTCTCAGAGGCTGGAGGGAGGCTTGGCCTTCCACCACTGGGGGCCTGTGAGTGGGCCCCTCCTGGGGCCCCAGTCACCTCAGGGGTTGGCCAAAAAAAAAAAAAGAGGGCATTGTAACCAGACACCACACTTTGTTGTTCTCATGGCCCTGAGAGCACATTTGCCATGCAGCTGCTACACCCAGATGCTCTGGGTGATGCCCAGACACTTGATCATTGTCCCTTCCCAAGACACTACAACTGGGAACAGTTGGTGCAGCACCTCCTGTGTGGTAGCCAAGTGGGACATGGTGCTTTCTACATGGTCTGCAGGTGGCAGGGACAAATCACTGCAATTATACTGACTCCAGAGGTGGACGTGGCCCTCTGCCACTGGGGATCCCTGAACAAGAACCACTCATAGCCTCAGCCACCTCAGAGGCTACCACAGAGGAGGACAATGGAACACCACCTGTTGTTACTCTTGCTTCCCTGGGAGCACACCTGTCCAACTGCTGCCACTACCACATGCTCTGGGCAGTGCCCAGATACTTGACCACTGTCCCTTCCCAGGAACCCACAAGTAGGAGCAGCTGGAGAAGCACCTCCTGTGGGGACTAAGCGGGATGAGGTGCTTTTTGCATAGTCTACAGGTGGCAGGGGCAAATCGCCACAGTTACCACTGACCCCAGAGGTGGGCATGGCCTGCCACCACTAGGATTCTATGAACAGGCACCACCTGCAGCCCCCACTACCTCAAGAGAACCACAGAAGAGGGAACTGTGACCAAACACCCCCTGTTGTTGCTCTCAAACCCCTGGAAGCACACTAGCCCAGTTGCTGCCACTGCCAAATGCTCCAGGCTGTACCCATATGCTAGGTCTCTGTCACTTCCCAGGATCCTGCAACTAGGAGAAGCCTGTGTAGCACCTCCTGTGTGGGCTAAGAGAGATGAGGTGCTTCTCATGGGGTCTGCAAGTGGTGGGAGCAAACCACAGCAGTTATCACTGACTCCAGAGGTGAGTGTGGCCCTCTACCACCAGAGGTCCCTAAACAGGCACCATTTGTGGCTCCAGGCACATCAGAGAAAGGCATTGCAATCGAACACTTCCTGTTGTTGCTCTTACTCCCCTGGGAACTCACAGACCCTGCTGCTGCCACTGCCAAATGCTCTAGGCACCTTGTCAATCTGCATAAGGCTCATTACCACTTCTCAGGGCCCTGCAATTGTGAATAGCCAGTGGCACCTTCTTGCAGGCTCTTGCTGCTGTTAAAAGCCCAGCCAGCAGGCATTGACTACTAGCCCTACCCACTGTGTCCTTCTCCCCAGAAACACACTCAGCACCTTGGGGATAACAGGCTGCTCACACCAAAGAAAGAGAAAGAAAATATTCAAACCCCCATGCCAAAAATAAATAGTAAACCCCCACAAACTATAAAGGGATGCTCGTGGATAGAAGTAGCCCCCAAGACTACAATTTGGCTTCCCTAAACTCACAGAAAAAGAAAAACATAAGCAAGATGAAGAAGCTCAGAAACCATCCCCAGTTAAAGAAACAGCAGAATTCATCTCAAGTAGCAACCAGTGAAACAGACCTCTGCAGTCTGATAGACACTGAGTTCAAAAGGGAGGTAGTGAAAATACTGAAGGAATTAAGGCTGAATATGAATGAATTAGGAGCGGAAATAAAATGTAATACAGATTCTGTTACAATGGAACTAGAAAATATAAGGAGGAACATAGAAAAATTAGAAAATTCACTTGCAGAGATGCAAACTGAGCTAAAAGGCATTAAAGAGCAGAATGAATAATGCAGAGGAACGAATTAGTGACTTGGAAGATAGAATAATGGAAATCACCCAATCAGGACAGCAGACAGAAAACCAAATGAAAAAAACAAGAATGCAATGTAAGAGATATATAGGATAATATAAAGTGGGCCAATCTATACATAATAGGAATACCAGAAGAAGAAAAAGAAAGGGGGATTGAAAATATATTTGAAGAAATTATGGCTGAAAACTTTCCAAATCTAAAGAAAACTGATATCAAGATATAGGAAGCACAGAGGGCCCCAAACAAGTTGAACGCAAACGGGTACACACCAAGACATATTATAATAAAAATGGCAAAAGTAAAGAAAAAGAGAGGATTCCAAAGGCAGCAAGAGGAAAACTAAGCATTAACCATAAGGGAACTCCCATAAGGCTATCATCTGATTTCTCTACAGAAACACTACAGGCCAGAAGGGAGTGGCAAGATATATTTAAAGTTCTGAAAGGAGGAGACTGGATTAAGATGGCAGAATAGAAGGACTGGAGCTCAACTTCTCTTCCAAAAAACAGCACAACTACAACCAAATGCCGAGCAGCCTTCAACCAACTGGACTGTAAACTTCCAAAAAAGATATTCTACTCCGGAAGACAAAGAGGAGACCACATCAGGAGGTAGGAGGGGCGATTACGCGATAGAAGCAACCCCATACCTCCTGGGTGGGAAGCCCCACAGACTGGAAAGTAACTGCATCACAGAGACTTAGCTACAGCACTGAGAGTTCTGAGCCCCAGGTCAAAACCCCATGCCTAGGGATGGGGCACAGGGAGAAAGAGCCCCCGGAGCATCTGGCATTGAAGGCCAGCAGGGCTTGTGTGCAGGAGCTCCACAGGACTGGGGGAAACAGAGACCCCATCCTTGAAAGGCACACACAGACTTTCACGTGCACTAGGTCCCAGGGCAAAGCAGTCTCCATAGGAATCCGGGTGGAATCTGACTTCAATTCCTGGAGGATCTCCTGGGAAAATAGGGGTGATTGTGGCTTGTGGTGGGGGAAGAGCATTGGAGGCCAAGCTCTCGGGGACATTCAGCAGCCCGCATTTCTCTGGAGGGGGCCATTTCTGGGAAAATCTGGTCCCTCCCATCAGCGCTGAGCAGCCCCAGGCCAAACAACAATCCAGGTGGGATCTCAGCCCCACCCATCGGTAAACAGGCTGCCTAAAGACCCCTCAGGCACACAGCCACCCTCTAATCTCATCCAGAGACAAAACCTCACCCATCAGAGGGAGAGGAATGAACCCCACCTACCAGTGGGCTGGCATCAGTCCCTCCCATCGGGAAGCCTACAGCAAGCCCCACCCATACCAGCTTTAGTCACAGGGGAGGCAAACGCCAGAACTAACAGAGGCTACCACTCTATTGTTGGCAAAAAGATTACCATACCAAAAACCTATAAAAATGAAAAGACAGAAAACTATAACTCAGATAAGGGAGAAAGAGAAAAGCCCAGAAAAACAGCTCAGTGATGAGGAGATTATCCCCCTCTCAGAAAGGGACTTTAGACTGTTGATGCTGAAGATGATGCAAGGCATTGGAAATAGACTGGAGGCAAAGATTGATCATTTACAGGAAACACTGAGCAGAGAAATACAAGCTGCAAAAATTAAACAAGAAGAGATGCAAAATACAATAACTGAAATAAAAAATTCATTAGAAGCAGCCAACAGTAGAATACAGGAGGCAGAACAACAAATCAGTGAGGTGGAGGACAGATTAGTGGAAATCACTAATGCAGAAGAGAAAAGAGATAAAAGATTGAAAGGAAATGAGCTGAGTCTCAGAGAACTCTGGGATAATGTTAAACGCGCCAATATCCATATTATAGGGGTGCCAGAGGGAGAAGAGAGAGAGAGAGAAGGGGAAAGAAAAAATATTCGAGAAGATTATAGCTGAAACCTTCCCTAATATGGAAAAGGAATCACTCAGTCAAATCCAGGAAGCGCAACGAGTACCATATAAAATAAACCCAAGGAGGAACACCGCGAGACACATATTAATCAAAATGACCAAAATTAAAGACAAAGTGAAAATATTGAAAGCAGCTAGGGGAAAGAAACAAATGACATACAAGGGAACCCCAATACAGTTATCAGCAGATTTCTCAACTGAAACTCTACAGGCCAGAAGGGAGTGGCATGATATAATTAACGTGATGAAAGGGAAAAACTTCCAACCAAGATTGCTTTACCCTGCAAGGCTCACATTCAGAGTTGAAGGAGAGATCAAAACCTTTACAGATAAGCAAAAGCTAAGAGATTTCTGCAACACTAAACCAGCTTTACAACAAATCTTAAAGGAACTTCTCTAGGCAGAAAAGAAAAG
>PVHT021183634.1:29444430-29465983 GCA_004024745.2 Catagonus wagneri | reverse complement strand
AAATACCTAGAAGCAAATGACAACAAAGACACGACACTCCAAAACCTCTGGGATTCAGCAAAAGCAGCGCTAACAGGAAAGAATATAGCAATACAAGCCAACCTCAGGAAACAAGAAAAAGCTGAAATAAACACCTTTACATCTAAAGCAGCTAGAGAGGGAAGAAGCCAGGTCATGGAAACAACCTAAATGCCCATCGACAGAGGAGTGGATAGGGAAGATATGGTACATACACGTTGTGGAATATTACTCAACCATTAAAAGGAACGGAATAACATTTATAACAACATCGATGAACGTAGAAATTATCATATGACGTGGAACCAGTCAGACAATTAGACAGCAACACCCAATGCTACCACTTACATGTGGAAACTAAAGAGACACAATGAACTTCTTTGAAGAACAGACAATGACTCACAGATTTTGGAAAACCTTGGTTTTTCAAATAAGACAATCTCGGGAGTGGGGGGATGCACTGTGGGTTTGGGACACAAAATCTATCGTATTGACTTATGATCTTTGTACACCTATAACTGAAATAAAAGTCATTGTTAAAATGAAAAAAAAAAAGTTCTGAAAGGAAAAAAACTGTAGCCTAGAATACCCTATCCAGCAAGAATATCATTTAAAATAGAAGGAGAAATAAAGAATTTCTCCAAGAAACCAAAAGCTAAAAGAGTATAGCAATACTAAATCCATTCTAAAAGAAATACTGAAAGGTTTCTTTAAATAAAAAAGAAGTAAGAAGAAATGGGATGGAGGAAACCACAAGTGTAAAGCAATCACCCATATAAGCCAGCATACAATGTAAAAGAGGGAAAAAAAAAAGTGGTGTAAAAGCAATGATAAACACAAGGAACAGCAAAGGACAAACATGAAGATGTTAAAAAAGGACTTCAAAATCATAGAATGTGGGGAAGGAAAGTAAGAAACTCTAGACTCCCTTTTTTTTTTTTTTTTTAATAATTGTTTGAGCCTATATGACTATGAGGCTAAAGCAAGCAGATACAGGAAGAGGTTAACATACTTGAAAAACAGGGCAACCGTAATTCAAAACCAAACATTACATTCAGAAAAACTAAAAAGAGTGGTACAAAAGCATAAAATAAATGGAAATCATCCAACTAAAAAAGAAAAAAAGGAAGAAAGGAGAAACATAGAATCAATTGAAAAAAGGTTTAAAATGTAAATAAATACATATCTGTCAATAGTCACCTTAAATGTCATTGGACTGAATGCTCCAATCAAAAGACACAGAGTGGCAGACTGGATACAAAAGCAAACAACCTACAATCTGCTGTCTACAAGAGACTCACCTTAGGGCAAAGGACACATAGATTGAAAGTAGGGGATGGGAAAAGATATTTCATGCCAATGGACAAGACAGGAAAGCAGGAGTTGCAATCCTCATATCAGACAAAATAGACTTTAAAATAAAGGCCATAAAGATAGACAAAGAAGGACACTATTTAATGGTAAAAGCATCCATTCAAGAAGAGGATATTACAGTCGCCAATATATATGCCCCTAATATAGGAGCACCCAGATACCTACTACAAATACTAATAGACATAAAAGGAGAAATTGATGGGACTACAATAATAGTAGGAGAATTTAACACCCCACTCACATCAATGGACAGATCCTCCAGAGAGAAAATCAGTAAAGCAATAGATATCCTAAATGGTACAATAGAAAAATTAAACTTAATCAACATTTTCAGGACATTAAACCGCAAAAAATCAGAATATACATTCTTTTCAAGTGCACATGGAACATTCTCAAGGATTGATCACATACTGGGGCACAAAGATAACCTTAACAAATTTAAGAGTATAGAAATTATTTCAAGTATCTTCTCTGACCACAATGGCATAAAACTAGAAATCAACCACAGGATAAGAAATGGGAAAAAACTAACTAAATAGAAATTAAGCAACATGCTACTAAAAAACCAATGGGTCAATGACGAAATCAAGAAGGAAATTAAAATATATCTTGAGACAAATGATAATGAAGACACAACCACTCAAAATCTATGGGATGCCACAAAAGCAGTGCTCAGAGGAAAATTCATAACAATACAGGCCTTACTCAAAAAAAAAAAGAAAGAAAGAAAAATCTCAAATTGACAACATAACCCATCACATAAATGAATTAGAAAAAGAACAAATGAAACCTAAAGTCAGCAGAAGGAAGGAAATCATGACAATCAGAGAGTAAATCAATAAAACAGAGATTCAAAAAACAATAGGAAAAAATCAATAAAACCAAGAGCTGGTTCTTTGAAAAGGTAAACAAAATCAACAAACCTCTGACCATACTCACCAAGAAGAAGAGGGAAAAAACCCAAGTAAACAAAATAAGAAATGAAAAAGGAGAAATCACAATGGATACTGCAGGAATAATTAAAAAAAAAACATAAGAAACTACTATGAACAATTATATGCCAACATATTTGACAACCTAGATAAAGGAATCCTGAGGAACAACAACCAAGGAGGAGGCGTAACTCTCTCAGACTTCAGGCAGTATTACAAAGCCACAGTAATCACAACAGTGTGGTACTGGTACTAGAACAGACCAATGGAACCTAATAGAGAACCCAGAAACAAGCCCAAACATCTCTGGTCAACTAATCTTTGACAAAGATGCCAAGAATATAAAATGGGAAAAAGACAGTCTTTTCATCAAAGGGTGTGGGAAAACTGAACAGCCACATGTAACTCAATGAAAGTGGAACATACCCTCAACACCATGAATAAACACAAACTCAAAATGGCTTAAAGACTTAAATGTAAGACAAAACATCATCAAACTCCTAGAAGAGAATATATGCAAAACATTCTCTGACATTACAAATATAAATTTTTTCTTAGGTCAGTCTACCAAAGCATCACAAATAAAAGCAAAAATAAACCAGTGGTTCCTAATCAAACTGACAGGCTTTTGCACAGCAAAGGAAATGATTAAAAAAAATAAATAAAAATAGAAAGACAACTTACAGAATGGGAGAAGATAGTTTCAAATGATGCAACTGACAAGGACTTAATCTCTAAAATAGACAAACAATTTACACAACTCAAAAGCAAAAATGCCAACAACCCAATGGAAAAATGGACAAAAGACATGAATAGATATTTCCCCAAAGAAGATACAGATGGCCAGCAAGCGCATGAAAAAATGGTCAATGTCACTGATTTTTAGAGAAATGCAAATCAAAACTACCACGAAATACCACCTCACACCAGTCAGAACAGTCCTCATTAATACGTCCACAAATAACAAATGCTGGAGAGGGTGTGGAGAAAAGGGAACCTTCCTGCACTGTTTGTGGGAATGTAAGCTGGTATAACCACTACTGAAACAGTATAGAGGTACATTAAAAAACTATACAGAGAACTACCATATGATGCAGCAATCCCACTCCTGGGCATATAGCCAGACAAAACTTCCCTTTAAAAAGACACATGCACCCACATGGTCATTGCAGCACTATTCACAATAGCCAAGACATGGAAAAAACCTAAAAGTCCATTGACAGATGATTGGAATAAGAAGATGCAGTACATATACAAAATGGAATACCATCCAGGTATAAAAAAGAACAAAATAATGCCATTTGCAGCAACATGGATGGAACTAGAGACTCTCATACTAAGTGAAATAAGTCAGGAAGGCAAATACCATAAAATTTCACTTATATCTTGAAACTAACATAGGGCACAAGTGAACCTTTCCATAGAAAAGAAAATCATGGACATGGCAAACAAACTTGTTGTTGCCAAGAGGGAGGGAGAGGGACTGGGAATTTGGAGTTAATAGATGCAAACTATAGACTTAGAAATGGATAAGCACTGGGAACTATGTATAGTCACTTGTGATGGAGCATGAAAATGTGAGAAAAAAGAATGTATACATGTATGTGTGACTGGTTCACCTTGCTGTGTAGCAGAAAATTGACAGAACACCGTAAATCAGCTATAATGGAAAAAATAAAAATCATTAAAAAATAAATTAAAAATGATTTTAAATCATTTTCATGGGTAAACATTTTATAAAGGAATATGTTTAGAATTATTCTACCTGAAAACTCTTGTGGTACAAGTCCTGGAGTCAAATAAAATTCGGTTTAGCTATTACCTCTACATTTGCAACTTAGAGCAACTTTTGTTTCCCATTTTCTAAACAACAACAAAAAAAATAAAAAACAAAAAATTCCTTCTCTGACTTCTCCCGTCTCTCCCAAGTACCAACCTGTTAAGAGCCATCTATCTTATTGCAAATGACAATATTTAATTTTTTATGGCTCCATAATATTCCACTGTGTATACATATATATACACACAATGGAATGTTCAATGTAATGTTATATATATATAGATGATATATATTTATGCACTTAAAATACATATTTAAGTATGTACATAAATATATATGTGTATATATATATATATATATAAATTGTGAGATATGTACATATCTCACAATTTCTTTATCCATGCAGCTATTTTTATGGCTAAATTACATTCCATTGTGTATATACATACATATGTGTGTGTGTGTGTGTGTATGTATTCACATACACATATACACACACAATGGCATGTTATATATACATGTAAAATATAAAACAACTTCTTTATCCATGCATCTATTCATGAACAATTAGGTTTTTCCATATCTTGGCTATTGTAAATAACGCTACAATGAACATGGAATGCATTTCTTTTTGAATTACTGTTTTCACTTTCTTTGATTAAACACCCAGAAGGAATTGCTGCAGCATATGGTAGTTCTCTTTTTAATTTTTTCAGGAATCTCCATATTGTTTTCAATAGTGGCCACACCAATTTAAAGTCATTCTACCAGCAGTCTTGCGGGGGGTGTTCCTTTTATACATATCTTCATCAACACTTGATATTTCTAGTCTTTTTGATAATATTCATTTTGAAAGGTGTGCAGTATTATTGTAATTTTGATTTGCACTTCCCTGATGATTAATAACATAGAGTATTTTTTATTTTTTTGGTGGCTATTGTGGCATGTGGAAGTTCCCAGGCCAGGGATTAAACCTGCACCACAGTTGCAGCCTTTGCCACAGCTTCAACAATGCCAGATTCTTAACCCACTGCACCACACAGGAACTTCCAATGCAGAGTATATTTTCATGTATTTGTTGGCCATCCATATATCGTCGGGAAAGGGTCTATTCAGCTATTCCATTCTATTCTATTCTACTCTACTCTACTCCATTCCATTCCATTCTATTATCTGTTTTTAAATGATTTTTTAGTGAATTGTATGAGTTCTTTATATATTTTGGATATTAAGCCCTTATCAGATATATGATTTGCAAATATTTGCTCCCATGCAGTAGGTGGTCTTTTCACTTTCTTGATAGTTTTCTTTGCCGTGCAGAAGATTTCTAGAGTTTCTTTTATAAGGGTGCTAATCCCATTCATGAGGGATCTGCCCTCATAACCTAACCATCTCCTAAAGATCCCCACCTACAAATACTATCATATTAGGGATGAAGTTTCAACATGTGTATATCGCCATATGGTGAAGTGGGCACACGTTCATTCCACAGTATTCTGCCCCTGTCCCTCCAGATCCATGACCTCCTTGCATGCAGTAAGATAAGTGCTGACCAATATTCTAAACTGTTTAAAGCCTGGGCAAACTGGATTAATTACTCTGGGTAACCTGTGTATATATCTGGAGAGAATAAATTTCCACATGAGGTCACATTGCTACTGGAGGATAATTTGCTACTGTTGGGATTTGATGAGTATAAGAACTAAATATAGACACATACTTCAATGTATGTGATATAAAATTATAGATTTTGTTATATTAATCTGAAAAGGAAAACGGCAGACTCTCTTTGTGAAGACTGGCAGCTTGAATTTTTGTTCAGTGATGTATTATTAGCTTGGATTTTGCCCCATACATTAATGATTCAGGTTTCAGCAGATATTTGAACAGTTTATTCACAGTAATTGGGTTCCCTCTCTCTGGTACTTTCTCTTTTCCAGGATTTCCTGCTTCAATATTCAGTAGCTTTAGTTTCCCTGAATTCTATCTTCTGGGTCATTAAACCACTAAAACTGCTTTGAATTTTAGCTGCCTCGGGGCACACAGATAGGGACCTATTATTAGGCTAAAATCCTGAAACCTACCCAAGGCTCTATTTTCCTTACAATTGTCAACTCTCTTCCAGTTTCTGCCCACTTTGTTCATTTTCCAGGGCTTTCAAGTAGGTTTTATGTTTTGTTTTCTTTTAGACTTTATAGTTACTACTTTTGGGAAGATTGATCTGATAGGATCCTTAGCCACAATGGAAGTAGAATCTCAGACTACTGTTTTAATATTAAAATATGGGAGTTCCCATCATGGCTCAGTGGTTAATGAACCTGACTAGGATCCTAAGGACACAGGTTCAGTTCCTGGCCTTGCTCAGTGGATTAAAGATCCAACATTGCTATGAGCTGTGGTATCGGCTGCACACGCGGCTCGGATCCCGCATTGCTGTAGCTGTGGTGTAGGCTGGCAGCTGTAGCTCCGAAACTACCCCTAGCTTGGGAACTTCCATATGCCACAGGTGTGGCCATGAAAAGACAAAAGACAAAAAAAATATGTTTATTGTCGTACATGATAATCGTACTTTTGTCATGCATCATTTGAGAAAGCACATAAAGTTAATGGTTGTTTGAGTCTGTAAACTTAACAAATGTTTGGATGTACATAATCACTACATATACAATTTAAAGATACTATGCCCAGGATATACTTGGTGTACAGCAAATGAGTCTGGTACCTCACAGTTATCTTTAAATAACACATTGGAAAATATTCACTCAACTGATATCTTGAGTCACTTTCCAGAGTAAAACCTAACAGTTTGTGAACTGTTGCTTGCTGTCATTTTCTTCACCCTTTTCACACCTCTTTTCACTTATTATAAATGTGGAAAAGAAGCAACAGGCAGAGATCTATTCTGGCAAGCTCTCCTCTTAGTACAATAAGACAGATATCTCAATGCACTAAGAATTAAGACTGGGGACTCCTTCCTCTTAATATATCTTCTGTTTCTTTTTGTCTTCAAATCAGCACTAGAGAACAATTTTAGCTTTCATTATATTAATGAATTACTACATTTACATTTTGAGTTGCACTTGTCATTCACTGCTTCTATTGTTTGTTTTAGCCTTTACTGATATTTTATAAACTGGACAGCTAATGTTTCAGTCATTTTAATAACAAATTTATTATATATAGTCTTAGTTTAAATACATATCAGCTTTATGCCTAGCTGGGTAAACATGGCAAATTTTTGTACAGTCCTAGCCATAAAACAATGTGGGAAAAATATAGCATTTTATAAAATCTGGTCACCACATCTATACATTTGGTATAAAGTCTGGTTTGTTTTCCAGTATTACCACATTTCTATAAAGTCCATCTAGCTAAAAAATAAAAATTACAAGCTTTTGAGCCTGAAGGATTTGAGTTTGAAACTTGGTTTTGCCATTAAAAAAACTTTTCACTTTCTGGACATAATTAATATTTCTGAAGTTGAAGGAAATGTATCTAATATTTATTGAGGTATAACAGTTTGCTAGAGTCTTTATGCTATTTTGTTTGATTATAAAAACAAATATAAATATTAAATGTATATTTACCTCAACATAAGAACATTATCTGTCCTAACTTACAAATGTCATATATGTAAAATTTGAACATTGAACTCAATTAATTATCTCCAAAATAAATGGCATCCTATATAAACTATACCACTTTGAGAACCTCAGTTTCCACGTGTTTGTAAGACGGATAAAGTCATAACAACTGTAGGAGATTATTAGAAGAATTAAAGTAATTTTAATCTAAAAAATGTGTGGGAGACTATCCAGCAAGTTCAGATGCCTACTAAATGTTTGGTTGTTGTTCTAGGTTCCCCTATATAATGTATATAATGAATTATCGATAATTATATAAAACTTTTGTTGGTCAAATAAAGAAAAAAAGGAAAAACAACAACATATTTCCATAGAATCAGCAATTCTTCCTTCCTTTTAAGTCTTAGGTCAAACTATTGGATACTCATGGGAAGAAATACACATTCTACTTTTAAAAGTACACAGTATAATTAGAAATATAATGTGTATGATGTATTTGTATTCTGTTGCTGCTAATTAGAGAATAAAACCTAGAAATTGAGATCAGGTGTCCTAAGGATTACTTTGTTGAATGAGGAAGAAACTTTAAAAATCCAAGCATGAGAAGTAGTTGGAAAACTATTGTAAGCATTATCATAAATAATTATTACTGTCATTGTTATATTATTATTTATTTATTTTTTGCCTTGACTGCAGCATGTGGAAGTTCCCAGGCCAGGGATTCAACCTGTCACAGCAGTGACAACACCAGATCCTTAACCTTCTGTGACACAAGGGAACTCCTATTGTTATATTATTATTTAGGTACATTGAGGAAAATAACATCTCATGATGATCCTATGCAGTAAAAGAGAGTAAAATGACTTGATTTAGTCTCCATTCTCCTACACAAATTCTAGAATCCAAACCTAGACTGGGATTTCATGTAGAGAGGTAGGCAGAAGCACACAGAAGTCCTGATTGACTACAAGTTACAAGGCTGAGATTTGCTTTGAAACAATACAGCAGAGTCTAAGATGATGTGCAATAGCACACATGACAGAAAATAGGCATGTTCATTGTAAAGAAGTTGCCACTGCTGTCTCTGGGATTTACTTTTTTTTCTAAATTGGTTTGTTTCTTAGATACCAGATGTGTTATCCTTCCTTTTTTCTATGTTTATTGAGGTAATAAAATTGTTGTTTGACATACATTGTGAAAGGATCCCTCCCACATGGAGTCACTAACACAACTATCACCTCTGGAACTATTTTTGATATAACAGCCGAGAGACAACAGAGGATAAAGTGAATTAAGTCTTTACATGTTAAATTGAATCACACATAACTTGGAGAATTTGCTATGCAATATTTGCAATTTGAATCTGGCTTTTTCTGAAAAAAATCCAATCCCACATCTGGTGTAGAGTTCTGGATACTGACAGAAAAATCATGGGTACACTTGTGTGCTCCCCCTGCCTCCACACATCTCTTTTTATTTAAAGAAAATAATTTGAAAATTAACCACTCAGCCATTTTGAGACAGTCGTAAAACCTACGTTTTTAAAATCTAGTCAGCCTAAATCCAAAGGCTAAATCTCTCCTTTTAGTATATTTTTCTAAAGTAATATTACAAAGCCACAAACACAAAAATACAAAAACAGAACAAATCTTAAGATTTCAGCTCATCAGATTTTTACACAGTAAAAAAGAGCCATATAACCCCAATCCCAATTAAAAATATAATGAGCTCTATAGAAGCCCCTTCATACCCCCATCCACTTACTACCCCTACTTTTATTTACTTATTTTTTGCTTTTTAGGGCCACACCTGCAGCATATGGAATTTCCCAGGCTAGCTGTCCAATTGGGCGCTACAGCTGTCAGCCTACACACAGCCACAGCAACACAAGGATCCAAGCCGCGTCTGCGACCCACACCACAGCTCACAACAATGCCTGATCCTTCATTCACTAAGCAAGGTCAGGGATCAAACCTGCATCCTCATGGATACTAGTCAGGTTCGTTACTGCTGAGCCAGAAGGGGAACTCCTACCCTACTTCTTAAAGTAACCACTATATCTTCACCATAGAAGGATAAATTGGGTTGATTTCATAATTTTATGTAAATAATATCATAGTATGGACTCTTGTATTAGGTCTCTTTTACTCAACATCATGTTTTAACATTCATGCCATTTTGCAAAGCAGTAAGTACTCTATTTCTAAAGACTGTCCCATTGAGTCAATACACCAGAATTTATTTATATATATCCACTACCGATGAATATCTGCCTTGTTACCTGTTTTTGTTAATTAGAAATGTATTGTTAATAATCTTTACACATCTATCTTTGGGTATACATATGTATATATCTTTGTTAGATCTTTCACTAGAAGTAGTTTTTTTGACTTATGTCTCTATCTATAACTATTTATTTATCATCTTATTATCTACCTACCTGTCTCTTAATCATAATCAAATAGTATCCAAAGTTTCTACAACAGCTTAACCTCCCACCAGCATGTCATGAGAGTTCCTGATGTTCTCCAGCATCACCGACTTGTGTTATGGTGGTATCCCTGCATATTCTCAATGGTTTATAACAACTTCTATTTCTATTGCCCAGGGTATGCTTCAGACTGAAGGTCTTATTGCTGTTTTCTTCATATATGTTCATTTCTTTAGATAAAGACTTGTTCTTTTCATAATGGTTAAAATTACCACAAGAGGTTAAGGATCCAGCATTGCCATGAGCTGTGGTGTAGGTCACAGATGTAGCTCAGATTTGGCATTGCTGTGTCTATGGCATAAGCCAGTGGCTACAGCTCCTATTTGACCCCTAGCCTGGGAACCTCCACATTACACAGGTGCAGCCCTAAACACACACACACACACACACACACACACACGACCACAAGAGGAACAAGAAGAAATCTTGCACTGCCTATTAAGCCTTTGGCTCAGAATCGGTACAGTGTCTTTTCTGTCCAACATTCTGTTAGCAAAAGTAAGTCATTTAGGCAAGCCAAAAATCAATTACCTAAAATGGCCAAAATACAAGAGCAGAAAGAGACTGAGCTCACCTCTCATATGCACTCTAGAATCACAACTATCTACAGAACAACAATCGATGAAAAAGACTGGAACCACCAGAAAAGATCTTCCATAACTAAAGACATAAAGAGGAAACCATAATAAGAAGGGTGGAGGGGTAGACTCATGATATAATCAAATCCCATATCTCCTCGCTGGGCAGCACACAAACTGAAGAATAATTATATTGCAGAAGTTTTCCCACAGGGGTGAGAGTACTGAGCTCCAAGTCAGGCTCCCCAGACTGGTGGTCTGTCACAGAGAAGATGAGCCCCCAGAACATCTGGCAATGAAGACCAGCAGGGCTTAATTTCTGGAGCCCTACAGGATTGGGGGAAATAGAGACTTCACTTTTTAAGGGCCCACAGAAAATCTTGTGTGCACTGGGACCCACAGCAAAAATAGTAATTTGATAGAAATCTGGGCTGGACATACCTGCTGGTTTTGAAGAGTTTCCTGGAGAAACAAAGGAAAGTTGCATCTTACCCTGGGGACATAGATACTGGTGTTAGACATATCTGGGAACGTTACGCTGCATGAACACTGCTGCTGCTGGCAAATGACATTTTGGCTCATTAGCTCCAATATCTGACCCAACCCAATAGACTGTAGGAGCCAGTTTGGAGATGCCTCTGGTCAAATAACTGGGAGGGTACAGAGCCCCATCTGTCATCTGACAGGCTGCCTAAAGTCTTCCTGAGCCCACAGCCAGCAACATATACACATCACTGCTCATCAAAGGGTCAAGACACAGCTCTACCCACCAGTAGGCAGGCACTGGCCCCTGTCATCAGGAAGCCTGCACAAGCCTCCCACCACAGGGCAGATATCAGAAACAAGAAACCTATGACTTAATACCCTGCAGAACAAGTCTACCAATGCAGGCCAGATCCTAACCTGAGACAAGTTGGCCAATGCAACCTCAGGACAAGGTACCCAACTGTGTCAGGAAAAGGTTCCCCCACATCAATGATCCGAAATGAGTTCTGGGATCCCTATGTCCTGCAGTCAGACTCCAGGAAGCAGCTCTGCCTACCAGTACTTTGGCATTATCCACAAGACCTGGTTTTACCTACCAGTGGATAAGCAACAGCTGAAGAATCTTTGGGACACTGACTCTGCCCACCAATTAGCCAGTACCAGCCACAGGGGCCCCTAGGGTTCTGCAATCAGCCACTCCCTGACCAGGCCCTGATAAAGAGCAGACAATAGCATTTACACAAGGAAAGACATGACAACCACCCAGACTGGGTGCCAACCAAGCCTCCCAGACCACTCACATAGTCAGTCTGTCACAGTAGAAGGATTTATGCAGCACTCATCGGGAGAAACCTTAGAGCTTATAGCTTTGGTGATGAGAGGGAAGTACACTGCTGGGATGAATAAAATATCTCCCACAGAAGGGCGCTGCTCAAAGGAAAAGAAAGTTAAAACATCTACCATACACATAAACGTACAAATAGAAACTTACACAAAATGAGACAGCAGAGGAATATGTTCCAGATGGAGAATCAAGGTAAAACCCCAGAATAACTAAGTAAAGTGTAGATAGGCAATGTACCTACTGCTACTGAACACAAAGAAGAAAAAGAGTGAAAAGAAATGAGTAGTTTCTGAGACTTCTAGGACAACATCAAGTGCACTAATATTGGCATTATAGGGATGCCAGAAGGAAAAAAGAAAGGGACTGAGAAAACATTTGAAAAGATAATAGCTGAAAATTTCCCCAACTTGAGAAAGGACACAATCATTCAAGTCTAGGAAGCACAGAGAATCTCATACCGGATTAATCCAAAGAGGAATACACCAAGATACACTGTAATCAAAATGATAAAAATTAAAGATAAACAGAGAAAATTAAAAATAGAAAGGTAAAAGGAACAAATAACATACAAAGGAACTCTCTTAGGCCTATTAGCTAATTTTTTCAATAGAAACTCCACAGGTCATAAAGGAGTGGCACTATATTTTTAATGTGATAAAGGGAAAAACCTACAACAAAGGCAAGGCTCTACCCAGCAAGGCTCTTGTTCAATTTCATGAAGAAATCAAAAGCTTTAAATTCAGCACCACCAAAACAACTACAACAAATGTTAAAGGTGTTTCTCTGGGTGAAAAAGAAAAGGACACAAATAGAAACAAGAACATTACAGAATGAAAAAGCATACTGATTAAAAAAAAAAAAACATGCGGCAAAGGTAGAAATCATCAACATATAAAGTTAGTAGAGAGGTTAAAGACAAAAGTAGTAAAATCATCTGTGTCCACAATAAGCAGTTTAGCAACACACAAAATAATTGTATGTAAAGTATGGTATCAAAAAACAGTAAATGTGAAGGGAGGAGATTACAAATATAAGGCTTTTAAAATGCATTTGAAATTGAGAGATCAGTAACTTAAAACCATCAGACATATATGTAGACTGCTGTACAAAACCTCCTGGTAACTGTAATCCAAAAATCCACCATAGATAATACACACAAAAAAAGTAAAAAGAAATCCAAACATAACACTAAAGATATTCATAAAATCATCAGGGAAGTGAACAAAAGAAGAAAGTGCAAAAAAAGATCTACAAAAACAAATTTAAAACAGAAAAATGGCAATAAAAACATACATATTCATAATTAAACTTAAATGCAATTGTAATAAATGTTCCAAATGACACATTAGCTGAATGAATACAAAAACAAAACCTGTATAGACACTGCTTACAAGAGCCTCACTTCAGATCTAGAGCGGCACACAGCCTGCAAAGTGAGTGGATGAAAAAATGTATTTCAAACAAATGGAAAGAAAAATAAAGCTGGAGTAGTAATACTCATATTAGACAAAACAGTGATTTAAAATAAAGACTGTTATAAGATACAAAGGAAGATATTAGATAATTATCAAGATCGAAGTATCAATCCAAGCATATGCAAAAATTATAAATATATATGTACCCAACTTGGAGCATCTCAATATGTAAGGCAAAAATTAACAGACATAAAAGGAGAAATCAACAGTAACACAATAATATTAGGGTACTTTAACACCCCACCTATATTAATGGACAGATTATCCTGACAGAAAATCAATAAGAAAACACATGCTTTAATTTAAATGATGCATTAGACCACATGGACATATTTAATATTTATAGAGCATGCCATCTGAAAGCAGCAGAATAGACATTCCTTTCAAGTGAACATGGAACTTTTTCCAGGGAAGATCACATGCTGGACATAGAATAAGCCTTGGTAAATTTACGGAAATTGACATCATGTAAAGCCACTTTTCCAACCATAACACAATGAGACTAGAAATAAAAAGGAAAAAATAACTGCAAAAAACACAAACAATGGAGGTTAATAATATGTTATAAACGACCAATGGATCACTGAAGAAATCAAAGAGGGATTAAAAAAAATCTAGAAACAAATGAAAATGAGAATATGATGATCCAAAACCTATGGAATGTAGCAAAAGCAGTTCAAAGAGGGAAGTTTTTAGTGATATGACCTTACCAAGGGTACAAGAAAAATCTTAAATATACAACATAACCGTGCACCTGAAGCAACCAAAGAAGAACAATCAAAGCCTAAAGTTAGTGGAAGGAAGAAAATTATAAAAATCAGAGCAGAAATAAATGAAATAGAAGAAAACAATAGAAAAAATCAATGAAAGAAAAAGCTTGTTCTTTAAAAAGAAAAAAGCATTGATAAAGCTTTAGCTAGCTTCAGCAAGAAAAAAAGGGAGGGGCTGCAAATCAATAAATTAGAAATGAAAAAGGAGTAGTTACAACTGACATCACAAAAATACAGAAATACAAAGTATCATAAAGACTACTGCAAGAAACGCTATTCCAATAAAATGGCATAGATGAAATGGACAGATTCTAGAATAAGAATTGGACAGATTCAAGCTAGAAGAAAAGGACAGATTTTTAGAAAGGTACAATCTTCCAAGAATGAACCAGGAAGAAATAGAAAATATGAATAGACAATATTCAAAATATCACAAGTACTGATATTGAAACTATGAAAAAACTTTCAACAGGAGTTCCCACTGTGGCGCAACAGGATTAGTGGCATTTCTGCAATGGCAGGACACAGGTTCAATCCCTGGCCTGGCACAATGGGTTAAAGGATCCAGCATTGTTACAGCTATGGCGTAGTCACAACTGCAGCTCAGATCTGATCCCTGGGGGTGGGGGGAATTCCATATGCCACAGGGCAGCCGAAAACGAAGACAAAACAAAACAAAACAAAAACAAAATCCAAAAACCTTCCAACAAATAAAAGTCCAGGACCAGATGGCTTCAGAGGTAAATTCTATCAAACTTTTTTTAAAGAAGAGTTAACATCTATCCTTGAGATACTATTCCAAATTATTGAGGAGGAAGGAATATACCCAAACTAATTCTATAAGGCCACAATCACCCCTATACCAAAATCAGACAAAGATATCCCCAAAATAAAAATACAGGTCAATATCACTGATGAACATAGGTACGAAAACAAATTAACAAAATACTAGCACATCAAATCCATCAATATATTAAAAGGATCATGCACCGGGATCAAGTGATGTGTATATCAAGCATACAAGGATTTTTCAATATTCACAAATAAGTTAGTGATTTGTGGATATTGAAAACACATTAACAAAGTATAAAAACCATATGATCATCTTGATAGATGCAGAAAACATTTTTGATAAAATTCAAGATCCGTTTATGAGAAAACCTCTCCAGAGAGTAAGTAGAGAGGGAACATACCTCAACATAATACAGGCCATATATGAAAAACTCACAGCCGACATCATACTCAATGGTTAAAAGCTGAAAGCATTTATTCTAAGATTAGGAACAAGATGACTTATTCAACATAATTTTGGAAGTCCTAGCCATGGTTATCAGAGAATAAAAATAAATAAAAGGGATCCAAACTGGAAATGAAGAACTAAAACTCTCATTGTTTGCACCTGAGATGATAACGACATGTAGAAAATCCTAAAGACACTACCAGAAAACTACTTAGAGATAATCAATGACTCTGGTAAATTTGCAGGATATATTAATATACAGAAATCTGTTACATTTCTATATACTAACAATGAAATAACCAAAAGAGAAATTAGGAAATAATCCCATTGACTATTGCAGCACAAAGAATAAAATACTTAGGAAGAAATCTACCTAAGAAGGCAAAAACCTGTAGTCCAAAAGCTAAAGGGTGTTGATAAAAGAAACTGATAACCACATAAACAGATGGACAGATAAACCATGTTCTTGGATTGTAAGAATCAATATGTTAAAATGACCATACTACTCAAGGCAAACTGCAGATTCAATGCAATCGCTATCAAATTACCAATGGCATTTTTTCACAGAACTAGAACAAATAATTTTAAAATAATAAAGAAACAAAAAAGACCTTGGATAGCCAAAACATTCTGGAGAAAGAATGGAGCTCGAAGAATCACATTCCTTCGCTTCAGACTATACCATAAAGCTACAGTAATCAAATCATTATTGTACTAGCAAAAAAAAAAAAAAAAAAAAAAAAAAAAAAAAAAAAAAAAAAAAAAAAAAAAAAAAAAAAAAAAAAAAAAAAAAAAAAAAAAAAAAAAAAAAAAAAAAAAAAAAAAAAAAAAAAAAAAAAAAAAAAAAAAAAAAAAAAAAAAAAAAAAAAAAAAAAAGACACATAGATCAAAGGAAAATAATATAAAGCCAAGAAATAAATCCACACACTTATGATCAATTAATCTACAACAAAAGAGGCAAAGATATACAACAGAGAAGAGACAGTCTCTTCAATAAACGATGTTGGGGAAACTGGACAGCTACGTGTAAGAGAATGAAAGTAGAACCTTCTCTAACACCATATACAAAAATAAACACCAAATAGATTAAAGACCTATATGGAAGACAGGTATTATAAAACTTCTAGAGGAAAACATAGGCAGAACACTCTGACATCAATTGCAGAAATATATTTTCAGATCTGTCTCCAGAATAATAGAAGTAAATGCCAAATTAAACAATGAGAACCAATTAAGCTTAAAATCCTTTATAGCAAACCATAAATAAAATAAAAATATATATATAAATACACAACCACTTCCTGTACATTTAAAACTAACATAACATTGTAAATCAATTAAATTTCAATTTAAAACACTTAAAAATCAATCGCTAGAGTTAGGCAATACTTTTTCTACTTTACTGCAAATTCTGACAAAAATCACATGGGAAGAATCATGGTTATATAATAGTAATACAGTAAGGATAGAAAAATTAGAACATTATTGCTCATTATGATAGGAATATATTGATATCTCATTATTTTTTTTGTATTTTTGCCTTATTTGGGCCACACTCGCAGCATATGGAGGTTCCCAGGCTAGGGGTCTAACAGGAGCTGTAGCTGCCGGCCTTCGCCACAGCCACAGCAACACGGGATCCGAGCCATGTCTGCAACCTACACCACAGCTCACGGTAACACAGGATCTTTAACCCACTGAGCAAGGCCAGGGATCGAACCTGCAACTTCATGGTTCTTAGTCAGATTCGTTAACCACTGAGCCACGAAGGGAACTCCAATATCTCATTTTTAAAGTGCATTTTATTTATAGGTATTAACATTGATTATCAGTTCTCTACTTACTTGACATTTCTTGTATTTTCCTTTGGGAAGTGATCATAAAATTTTTTGCCCTTTTTCCAATTATACTATCATTTATTAATTGACTTAAGAAAATGATATATTCTTGATATGAGTCTTTGGCAATTATGTATTTAAAATATTTTCTGCCGTTACATAGTCTGGATAATTGCCTTCTTAATGACATATTTTGAAATTCTTAAATTTAATATGGTGCAAATTATTCATATTTTCTTTTTATGAAATATTTTCTATCTTTAGAAGAAATGTTTCCTACTCTTAGTCAAAAATATATTTTTGATATATTTCTCACATATAAACACGCAATCTACTCCAAATTGATTTTTGTATGTTAGATATTCAGATACATTATTTTTCAGTTTGAATTTTAAAGTGAATCAGCACTTTAAGGACAAGCTGTTTTATTTCCCATTGAATTACATTGGCAAATCTGTCAAGAATTAAGGATCAGTATAACAGGTAAACTTCTGGATTCTTTATTCTGCACCATTGCTCCATTTGTCTATACTTGCACAAACATCACATTATCTTAATATTAGTTGCCAGATAAAGTCTTGATATCTACCAGTATAAATCTTATAGCTTTATTTTCCCCTTTTATGATTAACTTGGCTCTTCATGGCATTCTGCATTTCAATAAAAAGTTTAGCATCACTTTGATACTACCTAAAAAATCCAGTGGAGTTCGACTGGAATTACACTGAAAATGTAAATAAACTTGGAGGAAACTGATATCTTTTCAATATTAAGTTTCCCAATCAATGATGCTAGATCAACCTAAGAAATCTATAACTAAATTATGAAAATTCATAAGTAATTTATCAGTGGTATTGATTACAAAATCATAAATAAAATCAACTATATTTTTCTATATCAGACAAATACACACATATATATATATTTTAGGGCCACACCAATGGCGTATGGAGGATCCCAGGCTATGGGGGCGAATTGGAGCTGTAGCTACCGACCTACACCACGGTCACAGCAACACTAGATCCAAGCATCTGTGACCTACACCACAGCTCACGGCAATGCCAGATCCTTAACCCACTGAGCGAGGCCAGGGATCAAATCTGCGTCCTCATGTTTGCTAGTCAGATTCATTTCCACTGAGCCACGATGGGAACTCCTGAAGTTTTATATTTTGATTTTTATCTTAATACCAAGTAGCTCAAAATGTTTCTTAGTTACTCAGTTTGCATTGCAAGCATTTATTTTCATTTAACTTTATATGATATTCCTACAACTACATATGATGAAAATCAACTGAATTATGGAGTAATAGTGATAAGAACAAAGTACATTTTCCTAAAATTTTTAGAAAAAATTGCAATGTTGAATATTTTAAAATCTTTATGATTTTCTAATTTCTTTCTTTTTGGTAAATCACTAAATATAAAATAATTTGAAAATATTAGATTACATTATTCTCAGGCTTTCAATATACATGTCTAATGACATATTCTACTGTGCTTTTCAACACCAAATATCTTAAATCCAAGTTTTTTTGCAAGTCACTTAAACATGCACACAGGCAAAAATACACAATAGAATAATATATCTTAATTCATGAATTGACATTATATTGACCTGCATTAATCAGATGGGCATTTCTTTGTGTTTAAATATATATTTATACACACATATATAATAATCCAATAAAAAGGATCAAACTGTTTCTGTAATCTACCATGTCTGGCCCTGAAGGATTTAATATTCTGTTGCTTTTGTTTGTCACCTCAGTACTGGTTACCCAGGTATATTTGCTAGGGTTTCTGTAACAAATGCCACAAACTAGATGACTTTAACTATGGAAATTTTTTCTCACATTCTGGATGCCAGAAATTCGAGTTCAAGGTATCAGCAGTGTTGGTTTTGTCTGAGGCCTTTCCCTTTACCTTGCAGATAACCATCTTCTTCTCTGTGTTTTTACATGGTTTTTACTCTACATGTCTGTGTCCGAATGTCTTCTTCGAATATCAGTAATATTTTATTAGGGTCTACCCTAACTACCCGATTTGACCTAAATTACCTCTTTAAAGGCCATATCTCCAAAAAAAATCACACTCCAAATTATAGACATTTGGACTTCATCATATCGATCTGCGAGGAAAATAATTCAGCCCTCAGTAACAGATATGTTCACCTTGTGAAGTTAATTTGCTTTACATATACTATTTGGATAAATACATGCACATACAGTAAACAAGTTTCAAGTAAGAATTCACTGATCTTCTCTCTACTAACCCTACTTCTTCAGCTCTATCTGAACTTTTCTTTACTTGTACCTGCCTTTCTCAATTTGAATTCTCATTTCAGCAGTTTCATTCCTTGCATTCATTTCTATATTCTGGAAGAAATAACTTATTTTAAAATTATTATTTTATTCCTGACATTCTGGGGGTCTAGGTTGTGCTGTTCTATAACTCTCTAATTTAGTGGTTCCCACTGGTGATTTTGCTCTCATAAACTTTAACATTAAAGCCTTTGTAGCCCTCTCCTAGTCTCACAGACTTCATTTAACTCCTAGTGGTGGCTTCCACTCTCCTTCCAGGTAAATATTTATTTCTATTTGTCTTCTTTGATCCTTAGAATCACCAGAACTCCCTTTTCTCCCCCTTTCACTATCTCAGCACAGCCCGAATGTGCGCACAGATGTTGCAGATTCTGTAGGTAGTGAATGTTCATGATACTTTGTTCTCCAGTTTACTGAAGTCATTGTTTGTCTTATTTTTCTCTTTTTGCTGTACCAGCTTCTATTTCTACTTTTAGAGAGATTAAGAATGCTTTTAAATACTAAGATGGGAACAAGCTCTTATCCCAGCAGCAAATCCTTATTTTCATATTTCAGTGTTTTATAATGGCATTATATTAATGTCAAGAGCAGAGAAATAAATTAAGATGAATATCAAATATATATATCTAGATATATATACACATATATAAATATATATATAAACCAATCTAACAAGATTATATTTATAACTCTGTGTTGTGCATAGTTACGGTGCCCTCAACCACATACTTGTTGGATTTCTGGGCATAGGAACTGATGACATAAAATTTTAAAAGCTAGAGTTCCTGCTATGGTGCAACATCAGCAGCATCACTGGAGTGCTGCGATGCCGGTTCAATCCCCAGCCCTCGCACAGCACCATAGGATCCAGTGTTGCACAGTTGTGAGGTAGGTTGCAACTGTGGCTTGAATCTGATCCCTGGCCGGGGAACTTCACATGCCAGGGGGCAGCCAAAAATTGAAAGAAAAAATTCTAAAAGCTACCAGTTATTACTAGAGGGTTCGTTTTTAGTAGCATGCATCTACAGAGTTCAGTGGACTTTAAAGATTCAATACATTTAATTTTTATCTAATATTAGATATCTAATCTGAAGTTATAATTTGAAAAAAGCAAACAAAAATAAAGTTTATGCCAAAAAATCAATAAAAAGAAGTTATTATATATTATATACCCCATGCTACATAAGTCGTACATATAGCATATATTATGTATGTCTTATGAATATATCTTAAACATATATTTTTTCAATATATGTGCTCATAATATCCCAACCAAATGTAAATGAAATATATGTTTCAATTGAACACTTATCTTTTTGTTACATGATCACCATTGATATTCATTATGCATATCCTCCCATTTCTGAGTGACATGAATATCAATTTATTACATAAATAGAAATATTCTATGCATTCTTCTGAACACTGCCTCTCCTCTTTAATAATATCTTAAGTACTTCTTTATATTAGCACAAAGCTCATTCTTCCATCACATGAATAATATTCCATTAAATATGGTCCTCATAATTTATTTAGGCCAGCCCTATTGAAAGATTTATCCATTGTTTATAGTAATTTTCTATTACAAACAATGCTGCAACAAACATCCATTATGCAAATAGCATACTTTGACAGTTAAAAAATTATCATGCAATTTTAGTGCTTAGACAATTTTATATTCTCACAAAAAATCATGAACTCTCTGAAACAGGTATAAAGAGCTAAGAAAAACCACGAAGAACAAATAATAAAATAAAATTAAGGAAAAGTCTATTTCAGAATTCAAGACGACGTATACCTGCTAAATCTCCCTGAACTTA
>PVHT021183634.1:29407656-29440816 GCA_004024745.2 Catagonus wagneri | reverse complement strand
ACTTATGTGTGTATTCATAATAACTGTATAATAACTCCTGCAATAGTAAAAATAAGTATATATAACGCTAGAAAAATGTCTATTAAATTTAGGAAAATTTTACTTCTCCATATTCTATAACTTAACATTGATCATTATTCAATAAATAATTGCATGCATTGGTAGTTCTAGCTAATGTACTCCTTAAACTAAGGGTCTGAATTTATGACTGAAGATAAAATTATAAATTTTACACATGATGTGACTACTTAGGGAATGTAAGAAAATTTACTGGGGAAAAAAGTCATTTACGGCATGAGAGATCATTTAACCACATAGTAAATACAGAAACGCTTATAAACTTACATATCTAGTGCTCCCTAAGAGACTGAAATATAAAAGACCTCATTCATAATGACAAGAAAACTATAAAATATCTAGGTATACATTATAGTATATTGATACATTACTAGAATGCAGAGAAGAGAATGAAAACCTTAAATAAACAAAGACGCCTATTGCGTTCTTGAATAAGTAGGGTAAACATAGTAAAATATCAATTAAAATTATATATATACAAACATGTAATTAAAAAATAAATTTTTTAAAAACTTTAGAAATTGGTGGCATTAAGAAGATACACAAAAAGGTAAAAAATATCTTTTAAAGGTATTGAGAGAGAAGATTCACACTGCTAAAGAGTTGAATAAATTGAGTAAAATACAAATTTCTAATTGTTTAAAATGTGAAACCTGAACCATACTGCTCAGTTAGAGAAATAAAACTGAATGAAATAGAAAACCTGGCAAGTGTGTGTGTGGGTACATGCGTGTTTCTTATTTGCTCACATATGTGTGCAGGTTTTCTAGCACATTACGTTCTATAGTAAATATGCAATTATGAAAGTAGCGGCAAGGAAATTTTATTTAATTGCACTTGAATAATTTCTTAACTTTTTGAAAAATGATGTTAGAGTGTGTCTAACCATGATTAACCTAATATTATATATAAAACAAATACGGTGTTTAACTGTAAGTGGTATCTTTGCTTTTACATGATGGAGATGACCAAGGTATAATCATATACAACAAGATTAGATATGTTGAGGAAAAATAAATAATTATTTTTCTTAGGTTTTCCTGTATGAGGTCAGGAGCAGTTACAAACCTATTATGTTTGAAACTGTAATAGATGTTCCTCTTTGTCTTTTAAATAGGTGCCAGGGCATAACATTTTTTTCACTTTACCTACATGTTGCTAGATGGGGTTACACAACATGTGATTCCCAGTCCCAGGGTTGCCACCCACTCCTGTTAGGCTTTGCACTTTCTGTACCTTGTCCATCATTGTGTAAAGGGAAGTAAATAGTTTTCTCTGACATCCCTTGGAACCAGTTGGGTAGGCAGTCTGACAACAGAACAGAGTGACTGACATTATCCATAATTCAACTTGCTGACAAGGACTGGTTGATCAATAAAAGCAGTCTTTTGACACAGATGACAATTTACTCTTCATTGATTGTCAGGTGATGAGTGATATCCTGCATCTATCATTTTTTGCTTCTTAAGCATTATCCTGTGGCTCCATTTCTGGTCTTAACTGATTCTTGACTCTGATTATAGGTTTCTTGCCTTATTCAAAGTGGGGAGGACAGAGTTATTATTCTCACTTTATCCACACATTACTGCTTGAAGTTTGATACATATCACCAGACTCAATCTGATTTTCAAAGGTTTACCAGAATTTGATGCTTGCAATGAAATCTACGGACTATAAAAACAGATTCATTTAGCAGGCTCTTGCCTCTACCGTTAAGGAAATGCCTTCAAATGCACTGCAGTTAACCTGTAACTGTTCTTTGGAATCCTCACTAGCTATCTCATGTGTGTTCACTCTACATATTTCCTTTTATGTTTTGCCTTTTCCTTGAATTTTGTTTTAAATGTCTCATGGTGCCTAGGGAGGGTTATTTGCCATTCTCTCCATTGACTGCCAATGCAGGTATCTCCAGAAAGCCATTCTTGAGGACCGAACTGTCTTCCCCAAACTAGTATCTGAGTGATTACAGTGAAAGATTAGTGTGATATATTACCTGTCCTCCCTGACGATTGCTACCTCTGGTATGCAACGACAGACACAAGCACAGGTACAGAATCATTTGTTTGACAGTATCTTCATTCTCTGCTTCTAACCTTTTGCCACTAGGGTACAGTTTCTCAGGGGTCAAGTCTATTACATACATAACTTTGTCAGAATTACATCTCCCTATAGAGAGGACTGAGGCTTTGCTATGAAACCATGCTAACCAAAGTCAAGTCATCTTTTTTCAGTTCTCTCCAAGGATGTTTTAGTGAACCCACATGGAGACAAACCTATAGGATGATCTCTGCATTAGCTACTTAACTATACTTAGGTATATGTACCTTGGAGGATTTACACTGAAATTGGTACCTTGGTTATCCTTATCTTCTTAGTATTTTTCTCTATATTAGACAATTAATATATAGTTGCTATAGGAAAGTAAAATAGTTATAATAAAAACAGGAAAAGGGAGGGAACCATGTATTATTTACATAGCGTTGCATGCTAACGTATACATGGAATCATATACATTGTGTTATACATTTATTTTTAAGTTACAGCTTAAAAATAGCACAGCTATTCTATATTAATATTATATGCCAATATTAGTAACAGTACACAATATATTAAAATAAGTATAAAAGTAATCATAGAGATGTTTGATGTACATTAATTATACACCAGACTCTATCCCAACTACTTTGTATACAAAACTCATTAATTCGCTTCAACATCCTTATGAGTCTCCTAGTGCGATAAACCATTTTAGAAAGATATAATTAGAATTTGGGATTTCCTAGGTATTGCACACTGGTTTTCAGGGGGAAAGTGTCCATTCATGGAATAAAATATAGAAATGTTCAATAAAATATAACACCCAGACCTATTAATGATTAAAATGCAAATTAAAATAAGAATTTATCCATAACACTTTCAAAGTAAAAATTTTTCATAGTTGTTGAATGTGGGATTACAATTATCCTCACATAATGTAGTTAGACATGTATATGATGACAACAATTAGGTGTATAAATCAAGATTTTAATTTGTAGTATTTTATTCTTATTAACCAAATACATTGCAATAAAATGTGTATTGAATCACTTCATAATATGCTAGTTATAAGTTAAACTTTCACTAGTTGTATAATGTTTACATAAACTATGTTCCATTTGTATAACTGAATATTGTAAAGCCATCCTAACTGTCATGAAAATTTTTATTGTGTTTATAGACAGAAAATAATGATGCATGCAAAAAGCAGGATTAAAAAAAACTAGGTTTGATATTTATGTGTTTAAAATAAATGCATATATATTGAAAGAACTCTGGAAAACATTCATCAGAAATAAAACAGAAATGTCTGTTGTTGGTAATGCTACTATATAATTCTGTCTTTATATTTTTGTGTCTAACTTTTTAAGCAAGATAATGAAATATTACTAAAGAGAGGAAGATATATTTAATTTATAAAAAATTTTATTTCTGTTTATCTAAATTTTTATTCCATGATTCCTTCTAATGTTCTTGCATTTTACATTTTAAAAATATATTCTAAATGATCCGGAAATTTTCTGTGGAGGTTTGAAATATTTAAACTTATTCAAAGGTATTTTTTAAAATGGATAAATGGTATATCCCAATACTTTACAGTTATTTCTTCTGTCATTATTTAATTATGCCTCTTTGATCATATATTGTATATTTTATATTCTCCTTCTGAACTGTATCCTGCATCCTACTGAATTACCTATTATATTGCCTCAGCTCCACACTGTTTTCATTAATTTTATGACAATTTTATGAGATTTCTAGCTGACAAAATGTCATGTTCCCATATTAATTTAATTTTTATTTCTAATTCTGATAATCTTATCTTATACTTTAATTACAGGAAATAATTCTTTATACCCACCTAGTAACTTGACGTTTACAAAGCTTATACCTATACACCATTTGACAAACCCCTATAAAACTATTGTCAACAAAATACATTTTTTTAACAGATGACAAACTGAAGGTCAGAGAGGTTATCACCACCAGAAATTATTACATTCTAAACATGGATTCATATCTAATTTACATATTTTATTGAACTTATTATGTCATTAATTATATTTACCAATATTTCATATATTAAAAGTAAAAATTTTTTGTTTGGTTTTGTTTTTTAGGGCTGTACCCACAGCACATGGCAGTTCCCAGGCTATAGGGGTCAAATCGGAGCTACAGCTGCCAAGGCTATGCCACAGCCACAGCAACGTGGGATCCAAGCCGCGTCTATGACCTACATCACAGCTCTTGGCAACACCAGATCCTTAATCCACTGACCTAGGCCAAGGATCAAACCCACATCCTCATGGATACTAGTTGGATTCGTTTCCACTGACCCACAACGGGAAGGCCCAAAGTAAAAACACTGTTAATTAAACTGTAAAATTCATAATTTATTCCTATTGTAAAAACACTGTGTATTCTCTTACACACTGAGTTTTAGTACATATATTTCATTGCTCCAGTTTTTCTACATGCAAATTACTTTTTTAAATGCTGAATGTTTTAATGTTTTTAAATATATTTTAAGTAACAATGAATCCTTCTTATCCTCTCTCCCCCCTCCTGTGTCTTTTTGTGTGTGCAGAGAGGGGAAGAGAGAGAGGGAGAAAAAAAGAGGAGAGGGAAAGAGACTCTTGTTTATGTTGATATATACATCTCACCACATACATAATTTAAACAATAGCAACAACTTCAACCACATGCATACGAAAGGAAAAGAACATTATATTTCTGACTGACAAACTACGAGTTTAAGTTGGTACTGATTATAAGACAAATCTCTAGTTGAGACACTAAAATGTGAAAAAAAATGCTTATCTTTGAATAACTGAGATAAAGGGTTTTTACACTTTCTCCTTCAGGTCAATTTATCATCAACTCCTTCATGGAATAATTTGGAAAAAGATAAAAAGTATAGCAACATAAGATCCCCTTAGCACCTCTGGCTTTCATTCTTCCATAGCATTACTAAATATTTAAGTATCTTATATTTGCCAAGACTGTACAACGGACTCCTAGTTCCCAAAACAATGCTTTTCTCTGAAAAAGCTCGTATTATCCATTCCCTTCTTCAAAAACATTACACGAATCCTGAAACCTATTTTAAGTCATTTTTTAAAATCTGTAAATACATTTATAATTTTGTGTAACTGAATGTTTCAGTTTAATCTCAAGCTATTTTTCTGTCCAATGCAGCTAACTCATTCAATTCTCCCGATCATGTTTTCTTGCTGTGAAGTTGGGTACGATTACTTCCAAATTCTTTACATGCAGAAGTTGAAACCAGAAGTCTCAAATAGTTTTAAATGACAAAGTAGAATATTCCTATTCAAATTCTCAATGAAAATAAAAACAAGATACAAACTGTCCATTAAAGTTGGCTTTACTTCCATTCACATAAAAGCCACACAAGTAGGAAAAACAATGTGAAACCATTTCACCAAAGTGCTAATAGTGGCGCTATCCTGATTTCATTTTTCTTTCACGTGCATTTTTTTTCTTTTACAATAAACGTGCATCAAATAAAAACACAAACATGCACATTAAAATATTTCAGTATAACGGTTTTGAGCAAAACCAGAGAAAAAGAGTAAAATATGCCATTGGAAAGTGGGAAAAGCTTTCTGCTACACTGCATATTGAAAATACATTCTCACTTTTACAAAATCTTTAAGGTGAGAACATAGGTGATAACAAGGTTTCAGAGTGTACCATCGAAAATCATCTCTAGTTAACACTCTGTCACACAGTTCCAGTGCCTATGTTTTTGTACTGTTTGCTTACTTAGTTCAACTTTTGTGATTTCCGACTGTCAGAGGACTTCATTGTCAGAGGACCTCAGATGACAGGGTTAATAAAGGTTTAATAAAAATTACTATAAATCTGATTATGTCACTTGTCTTGTTAACTTTAAATGAATTCCTTTCTTTCTACAAAACAATACTGGATTTTAGAAGATTCCTTCCTTATTTCAGTCCCCTCATCTTCTTTCATTACATGTCATGCCTTCATCCTCCTCCCCCAAATGAAAATACATGCAGTCACACACACAACAGAACTTTCATCTTTGTATCCTCATAAATGTTGAAATTTTGGACTAGAGTCTCACTAACATGGAAACTTTTATATTTAATTATAATATTTCTTACATATAAAAAGATGATTATGTATATATGCTTCAATACTCAATCAGAGACAGTTTTCTGCTCTGTGCTACCACAGAACATTGGATATAATCCTAGACTGACCGTTTTTATAAGACTATTTTGTTATTATTGATACCTTATTTGTGACTTGTTCCCTCATTTCCACAGATCTTTACTCAAAGCAACATTTTCAGTGAAACCTTCACTGCCAACCCAATATTCCTTATCCCTACCCTCTGCTTTTTAAAATATTTCTATTATTTATTCTGTATTTTTACAAAGTATACATTAGTTACCTAATTGTTTATCTCTTTTCTCTCAAAGAAATGGAATCACAGAAATGGAATGCATAGCTCTTGGAGTCTGACTTCTATCATTTATCACAATGCCCTTAAAATCATCTGCGTTGTTGCTTGAATCAATCATTTATTTATTTATTGGCCACATCTGCAGCATATGGAAATTCCCAGGCCAGGGACTGAATCTAAGCTACAGCTGTGACCTATGCTGCAGTTCTGGCAATGCTGTATCCTATACCACTGCACCAGCCTGGGGATTGATCTTGCGGTTCCTCAGTGACCCAAGTTGCTGCGGTTAGATTCTTAACCCACTGGACCACAGCAGGAACTCCTGAGTCCTTATTTATTTTAATTGATTCATCAACCAGTTGAAGTATCTCTGGGTTATTTCCAGATTTAGGCAATTATGTAAAAAATCATAAATATTGTATTAAGATCCACTTTCATTTTGGGTGCAAATCTTAAGTCTTGAGATTTTTAATGAGAAGATATTGGTCTCTCCCTTTGTGTACCCTCCTTAATATATATTCAGTTGCTTTAAAGAAAAACTTTCTTAGGGATGTATAGGAGGTCTCTCTGTCTCCAAGAGGGATTTAGGGTCATATGTAACCATCCAAACAGGCTAGGGAATTTCAGAGAATAGAGAGACTCAAACTTATTTTGTTTTGCTGGATATAAATGACCACACCACCTTTCCACAAAGTTCCATGGAGAACAGGACACCTGGATTGAGCCACTGGAGTTGGGCCAATGTTCAAAGATGCTAATATGATTTTATGGAGGGGCCCTTTAGGCCAATTCAACATACTGTTGCCATTTCTACATCTGAACATGTAGTAGGAAGTGATGTTTTTATACTTATACTTTCCTGTCCCATAAATTCCAGAAAGGATTTGCCCAGTTGGAAAGAATACATAGAGGGACGTGCTGGTGGGACAGGAATAATTAAACTCCCTGCAATTTGCCATCACAGAGTGTGCCAGGATTTAGCATAAGTACTTCTCTCTACTCTCTGACATGCAAGGTGTTAACTATATGAATTCTATCCTCTTGCTTGGCAAGTCAGAAACTTCAGTCTCATTGGAGTTGGCTGTAGTGTTATCATACCTATACTAGTAAAGAGGACTGATAAACTCCAGGAAAATTCAGAAGGCTGCCAGGTAGTAAAATTTCTTGGGATTATGCTGACAGATACATAATGCTCAGTCTTTTCAGTAGTCAGACAAAAATTGCTATGCACTTTTTCCCACCATCACAAAGAACATCCAGCATCATGTTGGGCACGGTAGTTAGAGAGAGTAGGTACGTTACATGAATTTTTTATTTGGTCATTTGTATTTGTTAACCCACTAATCAGAATTCTTTGGGTGGGATTCAAACCAACTGGCTACATTGGAAGCTGACAGGCAAGCCATGGAACTGTTTCTATGTTAGGAGTCTGTAGTTCTGATAGCTCTTTTATGTTATAATCTCTATATCTGATGATCTTATGGGTTGGTTCCTTTGGCAAAGGAAGACAACCTTCAAACAAAGATACCCTTCACTTAAGGCGAATTGAAGTGCGAATTCTTTATTAGTAGATGTAATCCCAGGATTCGGTTAAAAAAAAAAACGCTATATTAAATGACATGGATCATTTAACAATTCATTTTAAGACTGTAACAGTTCTTAGGAGAATTATGTCACAGCAGTAGCCTGTAAGTACAGATGTTAAGAGTATGTAAAATACTACTAGTTTATACAAACAGAGTTCTGGCCACTTTATCAATTTATGATTGTCATATCTAGAGTAAAAAAATATCTTAAGCAGAAATGGTCACTCACTTTCAAATAATTCAAATAATTCTGAAATACCATCTATTTGTTAGTAATTTTAAGTCGAGTACATAACCCTGGTTATAGTAAGTCAAATATTACAAGAATGACTGTTTCTTATTTATCACACAAGTAGGGAGATTTCCTCAGTAACAAGATAGAGTCAAAATTCAGTCAAGTGCATTGAAGTAGAGAGTAGAATGGTGGTTCCCAAGGTTCCAAGGAGGGAGAAATGGGGAGATGTTGGTCAAAAGGTACAAAGTTTCATTTATGCAAAATGAATAATATCTGGAGATATAATGTATAGCACATATGACCATATTAATTAATTTATTGTATATTACAATTGTATTATATACCTGAAACACTAAGAGGGTAAATCTTAAGTTTTCTTACTATGAATGTAAAGTAAGAAAAAGACAATGGTAATTATGTGAAGTGATGGTCATATTAATTCACTTGGTTGTGGTGACTATTTCTTAGTGCACACATATATCAAAATATCGAGTTATACATCTTTATATACAACATTTCTTTTTTTTTTTTTTTGGTCTCACCCATGGCATGTGGAAGTTCTGGACCATGGATCAAACCTGCACCATAGTTGTGATCTGAGCCATAGCTGTGTCATTGCCAGATCCTTAACCCACGGTGTCATATGGGAACACTGATTTTATATACAATTCTTGTTTGTCAATTATTCCTCAGTAAAGGTAGGCAGAAAATGAAACAGAGGAAAAAACAAAAACAAAAAAAGAAAAAATTTCACTGCATTTCTATTTGAGAATAATTGCCTTTTGAGGGCAATGCCATTGAATGTTTCAATGATGCAGCTGATGCGATGTAAAGCAACAGTTTCCCCCTCCATCCTCTTTTCTACCACAGCCTCCTAAATACTTCTTTTTAGGTCTGCTTATCAACCATGACCTAGTACAAGTGTCTCACTAAATTGTGACACTCCATTACACCTAGTAGGGTTATCGATAGGGTTCATTTCTGAAGAGAGCCAGCATAGCGTGCTCTCTTCATAGCAAATGCAACTCTGACGATACTTGTTGAGTCGGGGAAAAAAAAGAAAAACACTCCTTTTCTACATCCTATGTATACACTAATCTTCATAATTACTACTAATTCCCTATATCCATTTTATTTATAAATTCAGAGACTTTTTTAAGTAGAGAAATTTGTACCCACACTCTATATACTACAAACTTAATACAGCTATATACTTAATTTACATGGAAGAACATTTAGTTTCCAACATTTCTATGATTAATTAAACTCTCTAGGTTCAATCATCGTACTTATGTTATTTTCACTTTTCATACTAGTATTGATAGAAATTGTATGATTTTCTTTAGCACACGACAGTGATTTCCTTCTGTACTGCTATCCTGCAGATAATCATCAGTATATACAGCTCAAGCATAACAATGGATCTAACTTTTAGAGCAGGGCCAACAGCAGAAATTTCTGCAATGAAAGAACTGTACAATGATGGCTACAAGCCACATGACATGAAATGTGACTGCTGTGACTCAATTTTTTTTTTTTTTTAGGGCCACACTTGCAGCATATATGGAAGTCCCAGGATAGCCTAGAGGTCTAATGGGAGCTGAAGTTGCTGGCCTATACCACAGCTACAGCAAAGCCATTTCTGTGACATCTGCAATCTGAGCCACAGCTTATTGCAAGTCCATATCCTTAACTCACTGAGCAAGGCCAGGAATTGAACCTGCATCCTCATGGATACCAGTCGGGTTCTTAACCACAGAGCCACAATGGGACCTCCTCAGTTCTAAAATGTTTAACTAAATGTAAATGTAAATAGCTAATATGCCTGTATAGGAACAGTATAGTTTGAGAGACTAAACTATTTTCAAATACACCATTTAAAAAGTCGAGGTCATATTTTAAGCCACATTACAGTCTATAAATTAAAATATTTGTAATATCCAAACCCCATTCCTTGCAATGTAGGAATTTTGGAAGAGTTCATGTTTTCAAAGTGTCCATAAATTAGCATATTTTCCATAAAAACAGGTGAACATTTTTTTAGTTATCTCCTTACTCTTCTAAGTGAGAGTTTCTTCACAAAACAAAAGCCTTCACATCTTAAGAGAAAATAAAAGAACAGGGAAATATTTGAAAACATCTATCCTCATTTTGTAAAATTCAATATTCCCCACTCTTTTCTTTTTCAAATATGCAAAGTAAGGAAGTAAGGACTAGACAAAGTCACATGACTACTGAATGTGAGTTATTGACTCAGGGGCTTCTATTTAGTGCCGTTTAGGCTAAACATATATAACACCAGTATAAGGAGTTGGATTTTTGGAAAAAAAAGCAAAACAGAGTTGACATTTTAAAAAGCAGTTAATATTGAATTTTTCCAAAAGCACTGTCTTGAATAGCAGATAATTTTTCATGACTGTTTTTAATCCAAGAGCTTGGCATATGATACCTAAACGGTATATTTAGCACTGAACTTTGGGTGTTACTTGCAAACATAACACCATGTTGGAATAATCCAGGATTCATGACAAAATAAAAGTGGATTTATAGACTCTTAGTTTGTTTATAATTTCATAGGAAAGCATTTGTTCATATATACCTTCATACTCGCAGTACATAGATCTTTTTTATTGCTCAACATGTTTTAGAATGCAGAAATATAGACAAAAAAAAAACACCTGTATTTCTGCAACCAATAATTAACAAGCATAAAATGTTGGCATTTTTGTTTTTGAAATTTTCGTAACAAAATATATTACAGAAAAAGTTGAAGTTCCTTTTGTTTCTATACTATGTTTCCAATATTTACAGTTTTGCAACTTTAGGGATCCACCAACTCCTCATATCCTGGACACACTTGGCAGAAATAACTCTGTTGATTAATCAAGGTTCAGTTGAAAAAACAAACAAAATCTGTTTTGCTTGTATAAACCAAAGGTGTTTATCAAAGAGTCTTAAATTACATAAATATCCTTTGGATAGGATGAAGAAATAAATACTTACGTAAACTTCCACACAAGACTTCCTAATTACTCCATTCATTCTCCCCTGCAATTATTCCAGGGATTACCCAAGTTTTCCTTCCAATCCAAGTTTTACACATGATAATTTTTTCCTCATATTTTCCAGGTTATCATTCTGCTTTCTCAGGGAATGTGACAATTCTTGGTACTTCCATTTGACCTGATCTTTCTGCAGTCATTAAAGTCCCTTAACTGATTTTGGCATATTCATATTATAATTATCCAGCTGAATGTTTGGTGAATTAAAGAGAATGACATCTCTAGTCCTATAAATTGCTTTACTAGTGACTAAAAAATTAGCTGGTGATGAAAAACTACCTTTGCAACACTTTTGGCTTTTAGACAAAAAATCTCATCTTGGTATCAGAATTATGAAAATTTGCTTTTAACTCCAGATTTTATTTCTGGTCTATTTAGTTGTGATCTTGCACAGGTCCTATCTGAGGTAAGGTTCTTTCTTTACAATAATTTGGTCAAAATAAGTGATAATAAAAAAGCTGAAAGAGCATAAACAAACTAGTAATATAGGAAGTGATCAGTAATTATTAGCTAAGATATATATATAAACAATTTTTGCTGACTCCAAATTCTTAGTGCTTGTACAATGTCTATATATTTAAAAATAATACTCCATGACTAATTCTATAGAGAAACTACAAAGATATATTTTTTAAATGGAATCACTTTTTTCAAAATATTGATTATTTCTAGATTAATAAGAGTAGCCCTTAAAATATACCAGAGAATGTTATTCTCAAAGACCTTTAGCAAATGTACTCTTTGCTACAAAAGTTAATCACTGTTTAAACTAAAAAGAGAAAATTTAACTAGTTTTTTTTAAGGTCACTGGAAAGATGCTTGAATATCTTTCTATTTTTTTCTCTACCACTAATTCTTATAGCTCTATTTCTTTATCCTTAAGGCTCTTCATCAATCCCTTGCTTTTATGTTAGTTGTGCATATTTTTCTCAATTTTCCTTTCTTTCCTTCTTAGTCTTTTTGTTTCCTCCTTTACTATACTACAATACTGCACTTAACCATAAATCTATCAAAGATCCAACTTTCTACCTAACAGAACAGAGAATTCTCTTTGGAAGACTATTTTGTTCCAGGAGTTCTCCCACATTTCTTCAGAGTCCACAGGGGTATACGGACAATTTAAACACCAACATTTTTCTCATAGCATTAAGAGTTCTTGGAAGCAATTAGCGGTCACTGAGAGCATACCTCAGTTAATAAGAAGCTCACAGATTTGGATTTGCTCTAAAATCAAGGGTAGGAAAAGAACATCTCTGAACAGTACAAACAAATAGAGAAATGACATATGCTATTACCCCAGCATATTCTGCAAGCTACTTCGAATTACAACACAAACTTAATTCAAATATTTACAGTTTACCATTTTCTAGATTAGAAGTCTTTTTACATACTACATTATCTAATGCCTATAAAATGCTTAAGTTCCAACTGGTTTTTCTATTATAATTTTAAAAAAGGACATGAAATTCTTAAACTTTTTTGGATTCAGGAACTCAGTTAAAATCATTTATTGTTACCTATTTATATATCATGAAATCAGTCCAAAATGGCTAAATTATCTGTTTATATTTATTAAGCTAAGAAGATTTGATCAGTACACATACCATGCCTTTTGAATGTAAATAGTAATTATTGGTTTCCCCAAGAGTATGTTGTTTTATATATTAAATTATTTAATTCTCACTAACAATATAAAAGGTTAATTTTATTTAATGGTTACTAGTTTTAAGTTACTACATCCTTTCAATAAATCAGGGAGCAGTCATGATCACTATTAGTTTGATAGGTAAAGACTGAGGTTTAGAGAGGTTAAGTAAGTATTAAAGAGCAGAACAAAGAGCTAGTGAATGATGTCTGGCAGCATCTAATTCCATAACTTCCTACCTAATCATTTATACTGTATGAATATTTTTATGACATACATTTAATCCATTTTATTTATATATTTGCTTTAAAATTAAACATCTACTTTAAACCATTCTACATTACCTTAAATTATATATTTTAGGTTTTTGCCTTTGCAGTAGGAAAATAACAATCAGAAAAATTTAAAAATCGTACTCACAAATTAAGCAGCTGCTTATACAGAAAAAATGGATCTATACAAAAGTTATTATATGTCGGAAATATATATAGAAAATTCCTGTTAAATTAGGAATAAAAAGAGCATATGATGACTGAATTTTTTTTTCCACAAGAAAGGACGGCACTTATGTAGTTCTAACTAGGAGGTGATACTGAAAAACATCAAATGAGATATAAAGGGGAAATGTTCATATAATACAAGACTTACTACCTTAAAAAGTTTACTCTAATTAATGAAACTTTAATCAAAGTCCAAAGAAGTTAAAAAATGAAAACACACGCTAGACAGAGTGATTTTTAAAGTTCCAAAGGAAGAAAAACAGTTAAATAAAAGCAAAATCTACTTTGAAAAAGTTAAATTTTAAAGAGGAATCTATCTTATGAGATCATAAAATTTACTATAAGCCTATTTCACTCAAATATTACAATATTGGCTAAATATTGTAATATTACAATATTAGGATAAGTAAACTAAATAAGTAAACTAAATATTATAATATAAAATACAGGAATAGTTATAAATATGCATAGGAAATTATTCTATTACAAATTATTCTATTACAAATGTCATTTTATTTCAGTTAAAAATTATGGGACTTCAATTATTTTTATATTTTCTCTAGATTCATTTGGAAGAAAACAAAGCTAACTAATTTTTATAATACAAAAATTACACTTAGATGAGCACAATATGGACTAGAAAAAAACAGTAAGCATGAAAATAATCCAGATGCCATTAAAGAAAGTAAAGCTTAATTGACTAGAAATATATTAGAATATATTGTTAGAATATAACTGATATGCAATAAACTGCAAATATTTAAAGTCTAAAATTTGATAAGTATGCGCTATATATGAAATCCTCACCACAATCAAGATAATGAAGACATCCATCAGCTCAAAAAGTTTTATTATACTCCTTTATAATTCAATCCTCTTGCCCCTATCCTTCCCAGGTATCCTTTAATCTACTTTCTGCCACTGATTTTTAGTTTGTATTTTCTAGACTTTTACAGAAATGGAATCATAGCATATCTATCTTGATTCTTTTACTCAGCATAGTTATTTTAACATTCACCCATGTGTTTTGCTTGTTGTGCCAAAATTTGTTTTTATTGCTGATTGTTATTACATGAACACATTACAATTTGTTTATGCATTTATCTGTTGATGCACATTTGGACTGTTTCCAGTTTTAGTCATTCTGAATGACCCCTGTCATGCAAAACCTTGTTTTAGGTAACTGAACTATTTGTCTCCTTAGCTAAGAGCTTTGAGTCTCTCTTGCAAACTGCCTAGTTGAACTGGTTTGTAGAGTTAGCAGGAACTCAAAACTGATTTATAAACTATTTTTATACTTTTAATTTCACAGGGAACTATTTGGTTCCATATATAAGTTCATTATTCAGTATAATTTAAATTTTTACTGTGCATAAAAAAGAAAAAATGATAATAAAATGATCACGTAAGAAATTTTCCCACAACCAATAATTAACAAGCCTAATGCTCTTTTTTCTTTTACTGTCATTCTAGATATTTTAACAAAACAAAGAATGCATAACATTGTCTATATTACTTTCCTACATTACACATCTTAAAATATTCTTTCTCCTGTTTTATTACCACTGTCTCTACCTTTTCCTTTCCCCTTTCCCTCCCTTTCCCTCTTCTCTCCTTTAAATTTCTTCCTGAACAATTCAATTTTAAAGACAATAACAAGCAGAACAAGGAATGGTACAGAATGCCTGCTATTTATTTCTGCCTCCTTCTGCAACGGCAGCTCAGAGTGGAATATATGGGCAAGTGGTTTTGGACCCCAAGAAGGGCAAAAAGGACATCCATGTGTGAATGTGTATCCCTCCTTGTGCAGGGTGTCAGAGCTGAGTAGGAAGAAGAGGAAATCTTGGCTTATTTTGGCTTATCTAATTGTGGTGGGGAGATCACTGTCACCAAGGAGCTGCTGGAGTGTGGTGGCAGAATCCAAGTATGGCAAGGAACCATCCACACAGAGGGGGGAGATGGGTAATGAAATGGATAAATGATAACGTAAGAAATTTTATTAAGTACAGAGAAAAATGTTTTCTTAATGGTAAACAATGGAATTACAAAACTATGATATTAAATAGGAATTTGGAGTCAGCGTGAGTTTATAGTTTTCCATTTAAACAGGCATAAAATGACTGATAAAGTGTAAGTAGATACATATAGAGTGGTGAATATCAGGGAATAGAATAGCAAGGATCCCAAATCAATGAGTGGATTCCCTAGCAACAAGACTTTACCTTATACATTTTCTACTAAAATAAATTAGAATTCCCTGGGCAAATAGTTAATTGTATGGTTCAGTAGGGAAAGTATAGGAGAGCACAGAACTTCTTATTGTGTCTGAAAGCAAACAGTTGCTAAAGGAATGATGGAAACCTGACAAAGAACACAAGGCCAGATTGAACGGGCCCCAAAAGGCCAAACTGGGGATATTTTGAGCACTCAAAAATGATTATAATGCAATGAATATAAAGAAAACTTAGAAACATTCCATGAGCATGTGTATAATTTTATGAAGGGATTTTTACATAGCTGCAAATTCTTCAAAGTACAGCTTTCCCCAAATCTTAATAATTATAAGAAGGAAACGAGAAGTTTTACAGTAGAGAAACTTGACATATACATACTATCAGGTAATCAAAGTAAACATTAGTAATGGGACAAACTGAAGCTGTACACCACCATGAGGTACAGTGAACAGAATACATTACTTTTGTGACATTCTCACTGAAGCTGAAGATACATGACATGAATATATATCATGAGGAAATACCAGGAAAACATAAATTAAGGGACAACACACAAAACAACTGGCCTGTAATCTTCAAAGCTGAAGAACAATTTGAAAACAGCTCTAGAACAGTGATTAAAAAGACATGGTATCTAATTGCAGTGAATGAATATTAGCACTAACCAAGATCAGGAAACAACATATGTTTACATTAGGGGATGAATAAAGAAGGTTTGATATACATATACATTAATAGGTATGTATACATGTAAATGTTTATGTGTATATATAAATATTATTCAGTTACAAAAAAATGAAATCCTTCCATTCATAATAACATGGGTGGACCTTGAGGGCATTCTGCTAAGTGTAATATGCCAGAGAGAGAAAGAAAAATACTGTATTTCACTTGCAGAAATCAAATTCTTGAAACAAAATAGAAAGGTGGTTGCAACGGTTTCTAGAGTTGGGGGAAATAAGGAAAGGCTGGTAAAAGGGCATATATCTTCAGCTACAAGATAAATAAGGTCTGAGGCTCTAATGTAAAACATAATGAGTATAGTTTTTAACATAACTGAAATTTGCTAATAGAGTAGAAAAAAAGATAAATATGTGAGGTGTGAGTTGATGGAAGTAGTAATTAACTACATGGTGAGATTCCTTTCACAGTGCACTGTAAAATATCAAATCATCACTATGTGTACTTTAAATATCTTACAATTATATTTACCAGACTCCAAATCTAGTAAAGCTGAAACAAATACATGTAATGAATGATTCAGAAATGGATCACTTTGCTATAAAGGATATTACTGGCAGATGGTAAAATCTGAATTTAGTCTGAGAGTTAGATGTTAATAATGTGTCAGAGTTAATTTTTGATTGTTGAATTATCTGGTCTCTCTGTCTCTCCAGAAGAATGTCCAGCTTTGTAGGAAAACTACACTATAGTATTCAGGGATGATGAGGCATCATGTCAGCAATTTATTCCTCAGTAGTTCAGGAAATTATTCTTTATATTTTACTTCTAACTTCTCTCTAGGTTTGTGACTATTTTACATTTAAAACCTGAGAAAGTATTTTTAATGAAGACAAATGACTACACTATGTAGCATTATGACACAAAAAGAAAATAGGATAAAGTCAAATATAACATTTTGAATAAATTTTAAACATTAGATGACATTATTACCATTTATAGTTACCTAAATGAATTGTCAGGACAATTTAATGATTTATAATTATATGCCCAAATAGCTCACATAACAATCTGTTTGTATATATTTAAATTAATTACATAGTCAATGAGTTCCTCCATATATCCAGAATAATCCTTATTATTTTCTCCTCAGTGAATACGTGATGCTTAATTTGGTTAAGCAAATACCTTTACTATCATAAATTAATGCACTTGATATTCACAGTGAATTCAATCTCAGAGAAAATTGCACTGATGGATTAAAGGTGTTCCAGGCAAGAAAAATAATTTCAAAATCTATTATTACTATGTTGAATATAATCACTTCCTTCAGTCTATAGTATTGTGCCTAGTCTTTAGGGAACTTATAAAAATCTATTATAATGAACCAATATGTCAGGAAAATGTTAAGAATGTAGTATTTTTCAGTGATCTGTGCACTAATTTGGAGGGAGAACATCTTTGGAATAAAATTGTGGTTACCTGGACAACCTGTCTCTGCCATTTGGTCTTAACCTTTTTTCAAGAATATAAATGAATTTAGTATGTGGGCTTCCTGCTCACAGCAGAGTACCTGTTTGCTGATGCCTTTCCTGTATAAATAGAGAAAGCTCCCTATAAAAATGTGGGACACAAATAGCATCATTTCCTTTGAGGGGCTTTCAGTTATTAGAAAGGAAAATGAGAACTAAGAAGAAAGGTCTCTGGTTAAAAGTTTGGGAAAACTTTAGTTGTCTGTGAATTCAGTGAAGTCTCAATTCTTTGATGGAGACAGGCTTGTTGACACCATGTGTTTCAGGAGAAATGCTTGGCTCCATGAAGACTCTCTCTGATCAGGCAGAGCCACACCTGTCAGTATTGCGTGAAGACAGGTCAGGGCTACTTACCTACAAGAGCAGCAACAAGCAGTAGAGGTTGTATTTCCCCTCTGCTATCTCTGAAACTAACAGCATCCTATTTCAAGTGATAATCTAATCTCAACAGCAATGAGGATAAGAACTGTAGTTGAAATAAAACAGCCATGTGGAAAATAGTAGCAGCCCAGGAAAGGCATTTCCTTAGGAAGTTACCATTACAGAGACGTGATGATAAAACTAATATCAGGAATCTGGCAACAGACTTTTAGCCGCTATAACACTTAATAGCTAGCATGGACTTGCAGAGCAAATAATAATTCTCCAGAGAATCTCAAATATATTTACATGTGGGATCCTGCTGAAACATTAGACAGTTTTCTAAACATAGATAGATCCCTAGCTAAATATGTTGTGTGGCATTCATGAAAGTGAGATTTAACCAGCTGGTAAAAACTAGGAAACATCAGCATAATTTTAAAAGAATAAAACAATTCTAACTGTATAATGAAATCACTGCATTCAACGTACTGCGAGTGAAGTTCTGAAAATAAAATATGTCTCCCCACAAAATACGCCAAAATTTCCATACAATAGGTAGAGCAAGGGGGATGTTAGCTTTTGCATTGGAGTTCATCTGTAACTGGGACTCCAGTGCACTGACATTCAAAATTCCTCTAGCAGAGTAAAACGGCACTTCTCTTTTTTCACTGCATTTTACATGAAAAGACAAAGAAATTTTTCAGTGAGGACCCAGGAATCATCTCTTACCGTAGTACAGCCTTCCCAAATGTGGACCTGATGCCAGTAAAGGTCAGTAACAATTACGGGGAAGTAAAATAGAATATGGGTAAAATAATACAGTCTAACCTTTTTTTTTTTCCTTTGTGCTTCGTCCAGCTTCACTTGCTCATAGAGGCCCGCGTGCAGACAACTGGCACCTGAGGCCAGAGTTTCTGGTGCAAAATCACAGTGCCTACACCCCAACTCCTCCAGGGCGGGTGCAGAAGCTGAGCACAACATTCAAATCAAGATGGCGGAGACGCTGAGCCCAGCATTTGAATCTGGTCCCGGGAGCAGCACAGCTGCTGCCAATCTGTCAGAAGTCGGCTCCCGCCCCCACTGCTGAGGGGTACCCAATCAAGCGGCCCCACTCACAACCCGTGTGGAGAGCTTGTGCTCCAGAGGGCAAGCTTGCACTTCTCTTTACTTCTGAATCCAACTTGGTTTTGTACTATCGTCCTGAACAATACAGGCAGGAGAACCCTTGTTGGGGTCTCAGTGGAAAGTGTTGATAACAGAATCAATGGGAAAATTTAAACTACCTTCATGAGAAACAGCAATCACTCACTTTAAATTATGAAACTTAAAACAAATACATACAGAAGATATCCCATATTAGCTAAAGTGCCTTGAAGATGAATAAATTCCATACAAGTTAATTTATATTAAATAGGCCATCCTTTCATAATAATGTTTTTGATAAAGCTAATTTTATTGAACATGCAACTCTGCTTACTTGAAGCATTTTTTAGCCACTGTCATATAAAAAAAATATACTTAGAAAACTTAAGAAATCTAGTTGGGTAGAAAACAGTTTACACCTCTTTCATAGGACATCTGCTTGGGTAAAGATGAGAGAGGAAATAAGGATATTTGATTTTTCTTTTGAAGTTTGTTTTGTATTTTTTCACCATTTTATGGAGTTATGATTGATATGTAAAAAGCTGTAATATTTAAAGTACAAAACTCAGAGAGATTGGGGAGAAGTGTATACCCATGAAAGCATCACACCGTCAAGGTCCGTAAACATATCAATTTCCTCCCAAAGATTCCTCTCTCCCCATTATTGTTGTTGAACACCACTGTTTTTGAAGACAAATTATTTTTACCTAGAATCACATTGTTTATGATTTAAAAAAATGTTTTTTTTAAACATTCAGGCCTTTTGCTATGGGTTATGACAAAACAATTTTGTAGAATTTTTTTTTTAACTTTCTATAGATGTTCAGGAATAGTGCTGATTCAATTCCAAGTTTTCTCATCTGTCCGTGAGTATAATAAAGCAGATCCAACTTTCCATGAAGACTAGCTGTAGGTGAGTCAAAATTTTAGTAGTTATATTGATTCTTGGATTTCCTTTTAGAAAATGGCAATGATGCTATCACTGAATAAAGATGGCAGTGAAAAACTGGTGCTCAGCATACAGGCTTAGTGATTATATTCCATTCTGACAAGGTCAATATATATAGAAGGGACATACTGATTTTGTTCCCTAATTTTATCTTGCCTCTGCCAATGAGGAATATCATATCCAGTGCACCAGGATATATATGGCTAGCATGTAACACTGTAGCATCCAGGAGTATGGAGTGAAGGGCCGTAAGCCAGCTAATTTCATAGGACTCTGATCAGAGAACTATAGGCACAGCAGTTTCATAGGGAAATATGAACACTATCATGATCAGTCTTTTAAACTTTGTTGTTGAAACTGATAAAAAAATATTCCATCCTACCATGCTTATATGTATCAAAAATATAAAAGCCTAAAAATGTTTGGGATGATTATTCACATGGTGCACAAAATGGTAAATGCATGTTATCTGCTGCTTTGGAATAATAGTTTAAGTTTCTACCAACTTCATTAGTTTTCATGTATAATCAGAAATGGGGCATTAATCCTACCAAGTTACAAATATTCCCTACATTTATTCAATATTCACTTTATGTAGCACATTGAAAAGCTATGTTCACCAGGGTTTGCTCCAGAATTAAAAATAGTGAAAGCACTACAACGTTTATCTTTTCATCCGTAGAGTTTGGGGAGGGATTTAAACCACAGGTAAAATTTTTATCTGATATCTTTGATTAGGTAGATTAAAACAACCACAATAACAATTAATTTCAAATGCTGAAAATTCTTTGTACTGCCATAGGTAAATACTTGAAATTCCCTTTGTGATTCAAGACTATATCATTTTGCCCAGGCATATGTGTTTGTGAGTGTGTGAGTGAATGTGTGTGTGTTTGTGTGTGTGTGTGTGTGTGTGTGTGTAAGAAGGGGTAGGGCTGTGGCACTACATACTGTTTGAATATACAAAAAAAAGCAAAAACCTGTTCTGGAGTGGTAGATTTGTAAACACTGGGCAACAAAACTGCTCTAAGTGATATAAAAGTTACATTTCTGGATGTATGTCATTATGAGGACAATGGATTTAGGCTTCTCTTGAGAGTTCAGTAAAAAGTACTACAGCCCTTGGAATATGTGTGAAATTACAAACAAGAGAGAGCTCCTCTTTGGGAAGGAATATTTGCCCTAGATATTAGAAGAAACTAAAAGCTTCATCAATAAGTCGATCATAGGAAATTCTTCAATTAGCATGCTAACAAAACGTTACATTCAGTAATATCCAGTTGATAGTTTCCATAAATAGATATCTCCTAATATTAGTAAAATTGATTTAAATAACTTGAATTATTGACACCTTAGATAAATATTATAGGTGCTATTTTCTATATTTAGACAGTGGAGCACAATGTAGAGAAATGCAGCAAGAGGGAGAGTAAACTATAAATGACCAATGATGAACAAATAAAAAGCACAGAGTAGCAATTCTAAATGACGTGTAAAAAACAATTAGTTTAATTAGTTTCTCCCTGATTCTTTGGAAGTACTGAGGAGGCGCGAGACTGTTGGCTGTCACACAAAAAATGTAGCATAAGAAGCTAATTCAGATATTGATAGAAAGGATGCCCCATAAGGCTTATTCAGATTATTGATTTTCAGTCCGGGCACAGACTCTTGATGCTATTCCATTCATCCATGCACTCATCCATACATCATTCAATCCACAGAAAATGCCTATACATTGCCCTTTAAAATATATGCTTTATAGTCACTTTCACCACAACTATTTCAGGCCAAGCTAACATCTTCACCTGAACCATTTGCAATATTTTCTTACTTTCTACTTTCTCCCTTACAGCCTTCTATATACACAGATCATGTTTTTAAATGATAAAAATCACTTGTCCCAAACAGTTTTATTCCATTTAACTATTAGAAAGTAATTCACGGAGTTCCCATTGTGGCTTAGCAGTCAAGAGCATGACTAGTACCCATGAAGATGGAGGTTCAATCCTTGATCTCACTCAGTGGGTTAAGGATCCGGTGTTGCCATGAGCTGTGGTGTAAGCCTGGGGACTTCCATATGCTACAGGTGTGGCTTTTAGGATAAAAAAAAAAGTAATTTGCGTATCTTAACAATTATTTATAAGGCTCTGACTCCTGCCTAAGTTCTTATCACTCCTTGGTGCTCTCTTCACTCTAGCAGTATAAAATTTCTTGTTAGTCCTCAAAGGCATTACTTAGCACCTTCCTACTTCTCACTGAATTATTTTTTTCTCACATGTTCCTAAGTTTTTTTCTTTCACATAGCTCAAACTACTCTTCCCGAAATAGATTTTTCAACATCCTCCTCACTTTTATTTTTCTTTCATAGCACATATTATATTATTTTTACCTTTGTGGTAACTTTTTCATTTTACTATAATTTCAAATGATCTGAAAAAGTTGAGAATTTCAAGAAATTCCTATATATTCCTGTATTCCGAATCAAGTTGTTTAATTTGATCCGTTTGCTTTTTCTTCATCATTTTCTCCATATATCTATGGATAACTCTGATAATCAATATTATTGCTATATTCAGTAAAATTATAAAAATACAAATATAAGGATATTTTGCATTGGTATTATATTATCTAGTCATTCATATTGAAATTTTGGCAATTTTCCTAATACTGTTCATGACATTTTTCTTAAACTTTCAGGGTCTAATTCTGGATCATCCATTTAGTTTTTATGTATCTTCAGTTTCTTGAGGCTGCACCGTCTGTGGACAGGCCTTTTGTTATTTGTTGTTGTTTACTGCTAATCCCAGTGATTAGAACAGGAGAGGCAATACAGAACTAGGATTACAAGCATGGCTCTAGAGCCCTGGCTTGGTCTTGTTGTCTATCAGCTATGTAACCTATGGCAAGTAATACAATTCTCTATACTCAGTTTCTTCTTATGTAAAATGAGGATGACAGCAGTCCTTTTGTAGGACTATGGTATGATTAAAGGAAGTCATGTGTAAGGGCTATACTAATCTCTGGTATATAGTAAACATTATATGTCACTGTAAAAGTGTCTTGCAGATACCTGGCACTCAGCAAATATCTGTTGAATTAATAAGTAGGTTTGGTGATACATAATACAGTAGTAAAGATAAGTCCCGGATGTTTACAATTATAGTTTCAAAAGGATGCCTGATCAGTGATGTGCAGGGAGAAGAAATTCTGTGCTTTCATTCAATGATCTAGGCTGAAAGAAGTCCTGCCATTATCAACACATAACTTCCAAGATCACTCTGGATATCAATATACCACTAATACAAGAGGGAAAGGGAACAATAACAGTGAAGGAGCCCATGTAAATTACTTATGGCCCAGGTCTACAACAGGAATAAACATACTCTGTTTGCTAGAACTCAGCCACATGTCATACCTAACCATAAAAGAGGATGGCAAATGTGTTTTGACTATGAGTACAGAAATAACAGAAAATTATTTTTGTGAACACTTATGCAGAAAAAACACCATAAAAATGGATTAAAATAAGTAAAGATGAGAACTTGCATTATTAATCACATTCAAGATGAGAGAAACTTTGCATCTGCTACACAGAATTTCAAAATTACAGCTATTAAGGTAGCAGATTCCTGGATAAAGAAGATGTGGTACACATCAAAAATGTTCAGTCATAAAAAGAATGAAATTCCATTTGCAACAACATGGATGGACCTAGAGATTATCATACTGAGTGAATTGAGTCAGATGGAGAAAGATATCATATCCTATTATATGTGGAATCTAATAAAATCATACCAAATAACTAATTTATAAAACAAATAGAAACTCACAGATTTCAAAACCAATCTTATGGTTACCACAGGTGAAACCACTGGTGGGAGGGAAAACTTGGGAGGGTGAAAATAACATATACACATAGATGATTAATGAGAACTTACTGGATAGCACAGGAAAATCTGCCCAATAGTTTGTAATAACCTATATGGGGAAAAACAATAGATGTATTTATATGTATGACTAATTCACTTTGCTATATACTTGAAACTAATACAATGTTGTAAGTCAACTATACTCAAATAAAATTAAATAATAAAAAAGAGTAAAGTAGCAGATTCCTGTAAGTGACAATAAATTATCTCCCCATAATGATTAAATAGCAATGACTCAGTGCTGGGTAATCAAGGGGAATGCAAATGCTCAGGTAGTAAGAAGTGAATGGTAATATCTTAGGGAAGTGGTAGATGATCCAATGTGACTTGAGTCATAGAATGAACGGAGGCATGTATTTGGGGAAGGCAAATACATATGTAACCGCCGTTCCAATAAATTTCTTAAAATCTTAAAGTATTAAGTCAGTTTGTAAGAATTCTCTCCTTCACTCCAGTCAGACTTTTATCCACCTTTTTTCTCTCCATCAGAAATGTTCTTGGTTGGAGTTCCTGTCGTGGCTCAGTGGTTAACGAATCCGACTAGGAACCATGAGGTTGAGGGTTCAATCCCTGGCCTTGCTGAGCGGGTTAAGGATCCGGCGTTGCCATGAGCTGTGGTGTAGGTTGCAGATGCGGCTCGGATCCTGCGTTGCTGTGGCTGTGGTGAAGGCCAGCAGCTACAGCTCCTGTTAGGCCCCTAGCCTGGGAATCTCCATATGACGCAGGTGCGGCCCAAATAAGGCAAAAAGACAAAAAAAAAAAAAAAAGAAATGTTCTTTGCAAGGTTACTGTGACCCTCACATTGGTAAGTTACAATTTATAGGCCTACTTATTTAAAAACTATAACCAAATAATTATTACAGTGATCACAATAACACTAAATAATAATAATGCCATTAGATCATATCTTTGGTGATCATTAAATTTGTATACCCTGAAAATATCAGAAAAAAAACTCCATTCTTCCTGAGTTGGTGATGCAAACTATAAAGGATAACTGCCCCAGCGTGCAAATAATATCTTTGGTTTACCTATAGGGCATAATGTTTCCTTTCATGCGAAAACGGATGCAAGTGATGTAATAGGCTTCCAGTATTTGGCTATCATTAAGATAAAATTAGAAAAAAAAGAGGAAATACCCAATAACTTACTACCTTTGGCTTTTTTATTTTTATTTTTGAATTTTTTGGCTACACCCATGGCATGTGGAAGTTCCCAGGCCAGTGATCGGACCCAAGCCACAATAGCAACCCCAGTCACTGCAGTGACAATGCTGGATCCTTAACCTGCTGTACCACAAGAGAACTCCTACCTATGGATTTTTAAATTTCAACTAATACAAAAGGTTTCAAAATACTGATCTACATCATTGTCTTCTTTTGGTGAAATTCTCTTTAAAATTATGAGGAACTATGCAGTTAATATATGAAATTAAAGTGATAGCCATATACATATAAATTTGTTGTACAGACCATCAGAAATATATAGCCAAAATAGTAGTTCACACTTAAAAATTCCTAATATGCCTCATAGTAGCTATAAAATGGGAAATAATCTCAATATCCACCAAGTGAATGAAAAAACAAAGTGTGATACAGCCAAACAACAGAATTCCAGTCAGCAGTAGATAGGATTAAAATACTGATACATACTACAACATGACTGAACCTCAAAATAAACATGCTAAGTGAAAAAAGCAGACAAAAAAAAAGAGTACAGACCATTTGATACTATTTATATAAAATTACAGAAAACACAAACTGATCTCTAGTAACAGAAAGTTGACCAGCTGTTTCTGAGAACAAAGGGGGATGAGTAAGAGGAATTACAAACTTTCATGAGAAAACTTCAGGCGCATGTGGATATGTTTATTATACTGATTGTGGTAATGGTTTTATAGGTGTATACATATGGCAAAACCTATTATGTGCAGTTTATTGTATACCGACTGAACCTCCATAAAACTTCTTTTAAAGAGGAAACAAAAGTGACATTGAACGAAATTCCTAACATGCTTTTCTGGTAAAGATGGATCTTTCTATTTTATGGTTTAAAACACTGACAGGGCTATTGAAGAAGTTGCTAGATATCTTGATATTCTTTTTTGAATAGCAGTTCTTCTTCTTCTTCTTCTTCATCTTTTTTTTTTTTTGTAATTTAAAGTGATCCATTGGTGTCTATTTTCTCTAAGAGAAACTTGACTCTCTTGCCCATATTGGCAAGCCTCATATCTATTCTATTAACTGATATGAGCTTTTATGTGCTAAATGGCCCCATTAGCCATTTGAAGTTTTCACTCCCAGCAAGATAATGGCATCTGTGACATCACAAATAGAGGACTTCTTAGAAGAAAGTGCCAGAGAAACTGTTTGTAGAAAGATAATGATTGAAAAAAAGATGAGATACATTTCTTTATGTGTTGAATGTCCTACAGCTTAATTAATGGAATTGTGTGCCAGATTTATCTATACTAATTAGTTTGCTTTCTCATTTTCTGTTCTTCTGTACATGGTAATTGGTAAAGAGGACTTTCTTTTGTGTGCTTTATTTTCAATGTTTAAAAATAATTGACGTTCCTTCTACCTGAAGTAAAAAATATATGGAATGTAAGTAATGTCATAATAAAATTATGTAAACAATTTATGCTTTCTATAGATGTATCGAATCTACTCCAAATTTTCTTTAGTAAAGTCACATACGACTAATTTTTCTTGGTGTGCAAATGTTTTTTAGTGTGTGTTCTTATAATGCACTTCTGTGATTTTAGGAGATATTTAATTTGACATCAAAATGTCACAAAGACTGCATAATTCATTTATTTTAAATTCTGAATTTTAAAATTATATTTATTTTACTTATTTTTGCAAAGCTCCATTTTACTAAAGCCAAGATTAACCAGTATTTAAGCGCCAATAAACTTCTATGTGTGAGAGAAAAAAGCATTTATCATGTTTGTGTTTTCACGCCACTCTACTCAAGGTGATTCTAATACATGGAGAAACATGCAGAACTTTAGCACAGTGGTCAGCAGATAGTAACGGATTAATGAATACTTTTTCCCTTTTCTCACAAGTATAGAAAAAAATGATAAGCTAATGACTAAATAAAGTTCCTTCTCAGAAAAGCACATTTCATCTATAACTTCATTCTGAATTCATAGGATCTCAAAATATTTTTTAAAATATTAAAGAATATATTGTCACATTAGACAGTTTTGCCTTTGTATTTTAACTTGGCTGGTTCTTTACTGAAATTTCCAACTTAACTACTGCTTGTGCACCAACACCGCACTGTACCTCCCAGTTTAGAGAATAATGTTAGCTTCAGACTTCTTGTGTTCCAATACAGGTGGATCTATAACGTAATTTTATACTTCTCAGCCCCATTCTCCTTATCGATATAATGGAAATACAGTGTCTATCATAAAGTTATCATAAGGATTAAATAAAACAATTTCTTTTTAATGACTGCTTGTACAATACTGTTCATTGAGAACGCTGAACCCTAACCACTTGATGTAGGTCCTCAGAACGTGTCCCTTTGGAGAAAGAAGGCTAAGGGTAGTGAGGCAAATAAGTGTTTATTGAGAGAGAAGAGAGGGACGACAGATGTGGAGAAAGCACAGGCAGGCTCCAGGTGTGGAGGGGTGGGGAAGGAGAGAGAGAGAAACAGAGATAGACAGAAAGACCAAGAGAGGAAGAGAGCTACACAGGCTTAGGAGGTCATTTAAATCATTTGTATGGGGGCAGTCCTTCCCCGAGTCTTCTGGCCAGTCATCTTGCTCCCTTTGGCCTGGAGCCCACATTTGGCCTAACTCTGGACCCTCCTGTGTGTGTGTGCTAGGACGGATTCCAGCACAAAGATGAATGGGAAGTTGACAGTATGTGCTGTGGTCTGGTGCCCCTCTTTTCTTTGGCCCCTGAGGAATCTTTCTGCAAATATGTAGTTCCATTCTGGAGGTCTCCTTGACCCCAAGAATGAGAAATAGGTGGTCTCTATCTTTTATCCAAGTAGAACACAGCTCCTCCTTCTTCCTGCCACAATCTTTATCTTGAAGTTATCAGCCTACAGAGAACGGATTACAGTTGCTCAGCTTGAGATCCAGATATCTCCTGGTTCAGTACCTATTTTATGTTGGATACTTCTTAAAGATATTGACATATAATCTTAAATCAACCATTATTATTCTCACTATACATGTCACAAGATTAAAACACAGAGACATTAAGTCATTTTTCTAAATCCTAACAGCTGGTCCGTGTTTCAATCCAGGCAGTCTGTTTCTAATCTCTGTACTTAAACTCTATGCTGCTCATGTGCTATCTGACCAAGATGGCCTTAACAGTACCCTCAGGTTAACTAAACTTTAGAGAAATTTCTCCTGATTATATGCACCTGACCTCCCTTTTTTGGTGCATTTCTGCCCCTTTGATACAACAATCTTCCAGCCTTTTGAGAGTTTTACTTCTCAGGAATGTCTTCCTCAAGGATTAGTAAACCACCCCTTTGAAATGTAATAATAATAATGAAAAACTGTAGTACAAAAATTAATAACCAGATTAAAAATTGGACAAAGGACATGAACAGATATTTCACCAAAGAAGATATACAAGTGGACAACAGGTATATGAAAATATAATCAACATCATTAAGCATAAGGGAACTATATATCAAAAACACATTGAGATATTACCTTATACCTGTTAAGATGCCCATTTTATTTGTATATGTATAGTATAATAATTATTTGTAAATATATTATATTATTATGTAATATATATTATATATATATATATATTTAACAAGTATGAATGAAGATGTGGAAGAAAAAACTCTGGTACACTGTTGGTGGGAATATAAATAGGTACAGACATTGTGGAAAATAGTATGGCAGTTTCTCAGGAAATTAAAAATAAAACTACCATATGAATCCTTAAATCCTATTTCTAATATTAATCCAAAAGAACTGAAATTAGGATCTAAAATAGATACCTGAGCTTCCACGTTTGTTGCATCATTATTCACAATAGACAATATATGAAAATGACCTAAATGTCCAGTTGATGATTTGTTAGGCAAAGAAAATGTGGTGCATACATAATACGAAATAGTATTTAGCCTTAAGAAAAGAAGGAATTCCTGGTGTCTGCCACAGCATAGATGGAACTGGAGAATATTACATTAAGTGAAATAAGCCAGACATAGACAAATAAGCCAAATATAGATGAATATGATCTCACTTAAATGTAGAATCTAAAATAGCCAAAGTCCTAGAAGTAGAGAGTATAAATATAAAGGTAGTTGCCAGGGGCTAGGGGAAGTTGTTAAGGGGGAGGTGACAGTTAAAGCATACAAGGTTTAAGTTATGCAAAATAAAATAAGTTCTGGAGACCTACCATACAGCATAGTGCTTGAAACTAACAATAATGTAATGTGTACTTAAATTTTTCTAAGATAGCAAATTTTTTGTGGTCTTACTATGCATCATCATTATAACATCATCATCATCATCATCATATGGGAGGGATGGGATGGGAGAAAACTGGGAAGTGTTGGATATGTCTTTGACATTTATGGTGGTGATAGTTTTGCTGGTGTATACTTACCTCCAAACTCACTGAACTACATACATCTAATATAAACATTTTTTACATATCAATCATACCTCAATATTTTTTTGTTGTTATCTTTGCTTGTTTAGTATAAGAAAAGATTTCCCAGTCCCTGTATAAGGATAGGAGCCTAACTATGGTGAACACCAGTTAGTAAATATGAATGGCTTAATTACATTCACCAGCCTCCCTCTCTTCCTCCAGCAGTTTTCCACTAAGTCACTCCAGTACTTAAAAGTCCCCTCCTTTTCTTCAGGGAAGTTGAGTCCAGCCTCTCTCTCCTTTTGGAATACTCTTTTTTTTTTTTTTTTTGTCTTTTTGCCTTTATCTAGAGCCGCAGTGCGGCATATGGAGTTTCCCAGGCTAGGGGTCTAACAGGAGCTGTAGCTGCCGGCCTTTGCCACAGCCACAGCAACGCGGGATCCGAGCCGTGTCTGCAACCTTCACCACAGCTCACGGCAACGCTGGATCGTTAACCCACTGAGCAAGGCCAGGGATCGAACCCGCAATCTCATGGTTCCTAGTCGGATTCGTTAACCACTGAGCCACGAAGGGAACTCCCCCTTTTGGAATACTCTTGATTACTATTGAGTAAAGTTCTCCTTGCCTGTTGAATTCTATTTAGTACAATTTTTCTTTTAACACATCTCACAGTCTGATGTATAGTAAGTTCTCCAAAAATGTTAACTGCAATTATTGATTTCATATTAAAATTATATTATTGTTTTTGATTTTCAAACATTCTTCATGGACCATGATTTCAAGTTAAAGTTTCTCCAGTGAAGGTTCTCTTCTAAATATTCTTCAGTATATTGATGCTACCGAAAGCAAAGTGCCTATGACTGAAGGTATTATTCAAAATGTCTTAGGAAAGGTGAAAAGAGCAGGATTAGCTCTGCTGTCCTAGACCTAAGAATTACATTTCAATTAAAATAGCCTCAGCTATATTACTCTTTCTTATGAGTTTATGGTCAACTATAGTACTAAACCCACTTCTACATTTGCAGCTACTCAGCCATGGTTTGCACACTTTATACACTTTGATAGCAAGTAAGCTGTTTTCTCACAACTCCATTGAGCTGCATGCAACCACAAGAATCATGGAATCATTGTATACATTCAATTTGTAGTACTCCTCCTGTAAAAACAAATTACAACTTAAAAGACAGGAAATATTTTATTTTGAATTATAGGAACAATTTAAATCGGACTACATAAAAACAGTCATCCCTTCATATCTAGGTGGGGGGAATAGATTCCAGGATCCCGTGAGGATATCAAAATTGGCAGATGTTCAAGTCCCTTATATATAATGGCTTAGTATTTGCAAATAATTTATGTATATTCTCCCATACACTTTAAATCATCTCTAGTTTACATATAATACTAATACAATGTAAATGCTATGGAAATAGTTGTAATACATGAATGCTTTGTACATAGTTCCTGGAATGCAGTAAATTCAAGTTTTCCTTATATTTTTTCAAATATTTTTGATCCACAGTCGGTTGAATTTGCAGATGTGGAAAATTTTGGTACAAAGGAATGACTGTAGATCAAATTATTTGATTATTTTGATTAATACTTGCTTTTGGTCAAATAAAATTTTGGTACAATTAAGGTCTAAAGGGGAATTTTGTTTGTGTTATCTTATATTAGAGGCTAGTTGATGATATCACAAAGAAAGTTCAAATAACTTCTCTGAGATTCCATAGGCCAGAATCCTTACCTGACTATAAAACTTTTAAACAGGGACAACATTAACATAATGGAACAGACTTGATTATGAAATTAGATAATTTATGCCAGGTATGCATATGGTACAATATTCTCTTCAGTGAATGTCACTTCTCACTTACCATTAAATAAGCCCTCCTTTCAATGGCACTTCTAATATTTCCTCACATAAAGGATTGTAATTAGATCTTGTGTCAAGATTCCTACTGGCATAACTTCTCACTATAACTTTCAAAGGTAATTTTGAAATTTAAATAAAGTTGCAAATAAGAATTTTTGTCTCAAAAAATATATAACAAATGAAATGATTTGTTAGTTTATAGACTACTTAAACAATTGGTGGAACAGTACACTGATGTGTACATGGATAAAAGACATGTATAGGAGAAAATTATAAAAGAGTACCTGGAATACTGATCTCCATGTTTCTCATATGAAGTCTATGTTATTCTTAATATTGTCTCTTTATATTCATTGTGTCTATTCTCCTGGCTACTTTTAAGATATTTGTTGCTGCTGCTGTTTTGAATTTATTATTAATTTTCCACAATTTGATTTTGATCACCTTTGGAACTGTGCGTGTGTGTGTCTGTCTGTCTGTCTGCATTTACCTTGTCTCCATGATGTTACCATGAAATCTACCTGCCTTTGCATAACCAAACTCCAATCTTGGTCTCTTCACTTCTACAATATTACAAACTTTAGGGAAGTAGCCCCTTTCAGCATTCGTCTGCAAAGTGTGCAGAAAAAGCAAGCTGGAAAATCATAGGGTCCCACTAATTTTTATTCTGTTAATAAGAGTCTTGTACTACCTGTTTGTGGTCCAATGTCTCAAAACAATTGCTTCCTAGATTTTTCCCAGTTTCCAGTTGTTTAAGGGTAAATATGTCCCATGTTACTCAGCCATGGCTAAATGAATTTTGTATTCCTTTAGTGTCATTTATTGCTTTGTTTATTTTGAAACCTTTGCATTAGGTACCTATATATTGTAGTTCTGTCAGACCTAGTTGAAGAACAGACACTTTTTATTATTATTACATGCTCTTTTTACACATAAAATATTCTTATTTCTTCAGTCTGATTTTTCTAATAGTAATATACTCCCTACAACTTCCTAATTGGTGTTTGCATAGAATATGTCTTTTTAAATTTTTACTATCAATCTAGCTATAAAACATATCTACTATAGTTTTACTGCAGGCAACATGTAATTTTGTTTGCTTTAACATCATTTGATTATTTATGCCTTTTAATTAATATTTAAACTCAGAATATTTTGTGATTATCACTATGTTTAGATATAAACTTTTGTTTACCAGTTGTATTTTTTTTTTTTTTGCCTTTTGTCATTTTATGGCCGCGGGTTTATGGCCGCACCCGT
>PVHT021183634.1:29378395-29407556 GCA_004024745.2 Catagonus wagneri | reverse complement strand
TAGGGGTCTAATCGGAGCTGTGGCCACCGGCCTTCGCCGCAGCCACAGCAACGCAGGATCCGAGCCGCGTCTGCAACCTACACCACAGCTCACGGCAACGCCGGATCCTTAACCCACTGAGCAAGGCCAGGGATCGAACCCGCAACCTCATGGTTCCTAGTCGGATTCGTTAACCACTGCGCCACGACGGGAACTCCCTACCAGTTGTATTTTATACAGTGCATGCCCCTTAGAAATTATTCCTTCACAGACGGAAGATATTCTATTTATATTTTCCACCTGTGTCTATATATTCAAAGCCATGAGTTCATTCTGATACTACCACTGCCAATCCAATACTTTTCTTCTTTTTGATAATTCTCATTCCAAACTATGAGAAATCTATTGCCATTATCTTTTACAGGTTCATTTATTTGATCCATCCTCCTAAATCTAACAACTTCTTCCAGCTTTTCTGAGTGCTCCTGGTGACCCACAGAAGCCTTAATATTCACCCAAATGTTCCCTTCCCGTGTGAACATCCTTATTACCTCCATTAGGACTTTGCAATTCCAAGACAGAACACCTCTCTGCATGGTCACTTTCCTCCTTTCTTGATGGGACTCTGATACAATACAATGGATGTTAAGATCCAAATCAGAGGGAGACTCAGACCCCCTTAAATTTAGCCATAGTGGAGTCATTTTGATTCTAAGGGAAGTCATCTTAGCTCAGGTTCTGGACCCTGACCCCTAACAAAAAAATATTGTTCTGCAGGACTAACAGGTTAATCCTGTTTTGTAGGCCGGACCTTGCCCAGTTCTGCAAGACTGACCCCCTCCCCTTGTCCTTTCTAGTTTTTGCTGTGCTAACTGCAAATTTATGGCTTCTGTAACTGCTTGCTTGCTTGTGCAAAATACCACCTGCCTATTGTTTTAGCCTTTATAAGCCTAACCCTACTGTGACTTGGGCTGCACTCCTATCCCATGCCTGGGTGGGATAGCAGTCACCGATCAGCTAATAAAACTCCTAGCAGTTTGACTGAGTGTTTGTGGATTTTCTCCGCTTGGTGGGATGCAACAACGGACTTTACCCTCTACACACCTTCCCTTTTTCTGCCTGCGTTCTGATACCTCATACAAGGCTGCCCTCATTTTTGGATGTTTTCCTTATTTATTCAGACTCCGAATAACCTTGTGGTGTTTCTCTCCCTTATGGATATCTTTCTCATAATTCTTAGGTTCTGCCATCCTTTCATTGTGCTTTCTTTCCACGGAGAAATTCTCCTGATCTTCCTCAGGCTCTGAATGACCATGTTGGACTCTCCCCTTGTGGAAGCACTTCACTTTATTTGGGTTCCAACACCCTATGTCTCAGCACTCCTCTATGTAAAGACCTTCTTTACTATGCTGGTGCTCTGACGCTGCTTCTTGGGCACATCTTCACAAGGATGCTCTTTCCTCACACTCAAGCTCTGATTCCGTATGCTGTGTCACCTTAGAGTCTACTTCCCCAGTTCAGGCCACCTCCATGAATTGCCAGTATCCTCTGTTCGTCTGTCTCGTTCTTATTACAACTTTCACACTATGTTTTGCTCTATCTAGTTACATAGAGCTCCTTCTCAACGAACAGGGAATATGACCTATCAGACCTCCTTCTTCCAGTATGAATGCCCTCTGTAACTCTGTTAGGGTCTGTTAACTCAAACTAAGCCACTGATATACTTACTCCATTTGGGCTTGCCTCTCCACCATAGCTTACCTCCCCTTCAATGGACACATTCCTAGCCCCACTTTGGCTCAGCTATCCCATGCTGGGACTTCACCAGGTACAAGTGATGCTGGAAAGATGTTACTGGAATCTGGGTTCTTGTTCATGCAGTCAAAGAATACTTCATGAACACACAGGCAGCAAGCATGCAAAGAGCTAATTACAAGAAAGCAAATAGCTCCCAGGGCTGCTGGGAGCAGGCAGAAGAGCCCTGCTTTCTAATGTCCTATACGGGTTTTTATCCCTTAAAGATGGGGGGTACCAAAATGGGGCCCAGGACATGTGGTATTCTGCCATTGGCTTCTACAGTTACCTATATCAGTCCTTGTCCAATAGGAGTCTTAGGGGTAGAAATGTCCCTTAAGTTTTATGCTTTCTTTGACCTTCTCTTCCCTTAGACTGAGTCACCATTCCTCTCATTGCTTTTTTATCAGTTGAGGAGTGGGCTAGAGATTAAGGTCCATGTGGGCATAGATACACTTCCTATAGTAAACAAGCCCTATGGGGAAGGTACACTTCCTATAGTAAAAAAGGCCTGTGGAGATATTACTCCCTGGAGCCCTTAAACCATAAATGTTAGTCAATAGCCACATCAAAGAATGCCCATGGTCCTACACAGACTACCTGAGTTATTATTCAGTCTCACAGGCAATCTTCTTTCCCTCTTATGGGCACTGAAAACCTGTATTAGGATGTCCATAAACTTGGACAACCCCTTTAGTCCTCCTGGTTGTAGACACCTCTCATTGGGGCGATGCCTTTCTGGCTCTGCTGGGACTCTGATTCCTCATGATAGGATGTATTCTGTGTAGGTACCCTCTTCACTCCAACAACATTTCGAAAGTCTATGTCAGGCTGATTCTACACGTCCATACACTCAGTGCACTTAACTTGGTCTGACACCGCCTGTCAAGAAGCATCTAAATATGCACCTCTTTATCAGTCTGCTTGGACTCTGACACTCTCAAGCCAAGATGCCTCTCTAAATGATGTCCACCTTGCTCCGACACCAATTAATGGTTTTAGAGCTAAATAATTAATGAAAAAAAAAGGAAAGGTAAAAGAAGAGAAAGAGAAAAAAGAATAGGAGAATAAAACCCATAATATTATTTGAAGGCATAAAACTATATGATATAATCTGGGTGAAGTCTGTAGAGGATGATGAATCACTAAGTAGTCATATTTTAAGACACTGTGTATTTATTCTTCTATTTTCAAATAATTTCAAAATTTTCAATAATAAAACACATTTTTATAGTAGCAAAGTGTTATGTTTTTCAGGAAATGAATGTTGTTTCTTTAGAGATTATTTTTATTGTTTATTTTAGCTGAGACTTTAGGCGATCATTACATACTTGTCAACACAAACTATAGTGAATTCATAATAAAAATTCAATATATTAAATTAAAATCCATGAAACTGCCCATACTTGGGTGAATTTATTGATTTAAACTTGTTATGTCAGAAAAAGGTGAACAGTCAACTGAAGTTTCTTTTGTTTCAACAAAAACTAATAAAAAGGAAAAAGAATTAGAATTTATGAATGCTATATATGGAACTAAAATAAACAATTTTGTAAGACACTAAGTTTTTAAGTGGATCAGCAGAAGCCGACATCATTTCCGTGAGGATGCGGATTCCACTGAAGGCCACAGACAGGGCTTGGATCTAGTGTCTCTGTGGCTGTAGTGCAGGCCAGCAGCTGCAGCTCCATTTCAACCCCTAGCCTGGGAACTTCCATATGCAGCAGTTGCAGCTGTAAAAGAAAACAAAAATACAAATGCAATTTTATTTATTATTTTGCAGAGGAGAAAACTTAAATATACCACATACGCAGAAGGAAAACATTTACTCATAGCCAAAAAGACTATTTGTCATTGTCATCCTATGGACTGATAGAGTGTTATAAGTTAGTTATTTAAACCTCTCTATGCTTTCTTCTTTCCCTCAGTAACAATTATGACTCCTATATACTGCACCGAAGACTTAATCTGTCACATTTTCTGAATTTCAGAAATTAAAGTTTGGGTTTTTTTTTTTTTTTTTTCTTTTGACAGGAGGATGGTGAATTTTCTATAGGCTTTAAGAAGTGATAATTTGGGAGATAATTATTTCTGATGGAGTTCAGTACCGGGATTATATTGAAGTTATGGTTTTCATTGTCTGCAACTAGGCATAATTGGGGCATAGTCTAAAACAATGTGGTGATATTCATTAGTTGTAACTCAGCGGGCAGGCATAAAATAGTTATAAAATCTTTTGCTTCTATAAGTTTAGCCTTCTCTCAACAGGACAGATGATCATGGGTGGGTTGAGAATAATGGGTGAATAAACAGAAGTTTAGTGGATATTATTTTATGAACCTTACTTAAATTCTATTCTTACATGTTGGGGATTATTGAAACAATTATTGTTTCACTGCTGGAACTTAAAATAATTTTACTTTAAATGAAAGAAAACAAAATTAACATGCATGGCCCATAATATGTGTCAGATATTTTACAGATTACACGTATCATTTAACTTTATCTTCATACTTAAATCCTGTTCACAATCTGTCTCAGCAGTATAGGCAACAACTGGCAAATGCCAGAGCTGAAACTGCAACCTAAATATGGCTGACTTAAAAAATCCACTACTTTTCTATTCATTATGTTTAACAACCCTGATTTTAACTTACAATTGAGTATTAAGTACATGAAGGGTTTTTGTGAAAAATATTTGGATTTTCAACAGGATTCATACACTTTTCAGCATATTTCCTTTAAAATTTCCACTTATATACACTATCAGTTAAAAGTCTGACTCTTACACTGCCATTGTTAACTCATTTTTCTAATCAGTATAGTCAATGTAGTGGCTGGATTACAGATACACAGACAAGCACACTTACATCAGTATTATATATTTGGGCTATCCAGTTGCTCAAATTGAGTAAAAAGATCAATTAATTCCAATAGAACTGAATAGATATTCCCTTCATGACTGTTAAATTTCTCCCAAATCATTCATCTTTAAGGTATGTCAAATCAATGCTTTAACTCCCTATAGGGACTGGGTAGTCATTATCTCAGGTAGCAGACACACTTGAATCCCTCTGGCAGAAAACCTTGCCTTTACTTAAACAGATATCTATTTTTGAAATACTTATCTGAAAGTCATTAATTCCCTTGCTCATGACATGCTTTCAAATACTGAGGAGATAAACCTAATTCCCTTGTGAGTTCACTCTTTGCTAGTTTAAAATGCCATGATGCCGTCCCTCATACGTCCTGTGAAATAATTTAGAGTCCCCCAAATTCTCCTTTTCTTCTGCATTTTATCTGAATTAATTCCATTTTATATACTTGATATTGAACAAAACATCTGACAAAATGTCATATACTTAATTCCCTCAGCTAGCAAAGCATGCTATTTGTCATACACAGTTATACATTCTTTGAGGTTCTTATTTTGTAGTATCTACAGAATCTAGAAAAAGTGAATGTAGTCTTTTATTTAAGATAACTGGACAATTCTACATTTAAAAACGGTATTAATTGTTTTATTAATTATTTAAGAAACAAAATGTATGACATAGATGAATAGCTAATAAATGTTTGCCCTCTGGAAGTTATATCATCTGTGAATAAATGTGTTAACTTATGTAAATATTATTTTGAAGCTGACTTAGGTTAGCAAGTAAATCATACATTTTTCCTACAATATGTTCATTTTAGAGATTCAATATACTCTTTTCCAAAAATGATAAAATGGTTGCATAGTTCAATAGAGAACTACTAAGGTCAAACTTCATAAAATAAAGATGCTCAAATTGTTCTTTTAAGCTTCTTTTCCTTTTAAGAATTTTATTTGTTAGGAGTTTTAAATCAAAAACCAATTAGAATAAAATAAAATCCAAATTTATAGGCCCCGGAGAGAACATATAATTTCATTTATCATTACATAGCCTCTCCCACATGGATCCCTTCTGAACATTTTATTTCTAGGGAACATCTTTTTTTACCAACTGCATCAGTAAATGAAAGATATAACACTGTTCAATTTTTCTTGTATGTACTTTGTTCTCATCTGCCATTAGCTGAGGTCAGTTGTCAGTCTCCAAGATGTAATGGAATTACTTTTTGCCATATAGATGTCTTGACACAGTTATCACAGTACCAATGAAAGCTTTCTGTGGGGGACACATTTTCTGAACACCCTGCAATATAATCTTTAATTTCTTTTTCACATGAATTCCCATATGAAGAGTTCCTCTGACTATACTTATTTCAAAGGAAAAATTTACACTTCTAAATTTATTACTTATTTAAGGTTCATATGGATATGTAGTCTTGCAGATATTTAACAAAAATAAGTAATACATTAAAATCATTTCAGTGTTTCTTCTGTAGCAAAAGAAATAAAATACAAATTAGCACTTAAATCCCTTTATATTATGCAAAATAGGGTCTTGGGACCAAATATAAAATGAAAAAATATACTAGAGAATACTATAAGTTACATGAATTTTTCTCCTTAAAATCTAGATAATTGTGATCCCTTTGATGTATGTATACAATTCTTCTGATATTATAGGTATATTCTATTTCAAATAAGAACAATAAAATAGGAAAATGAGAACATGTATTTAGAACACGTAATCTTCAGTTTCTTTCTTTCACTTGTCTATGTTTCAAAGTATTACTTTTAATATTTTATTTTCAGAAAACTCTATAAAATGAATAAAAACTTCAGAATTAGGAAATCACAGAAGGTGTATGTATCTTAATTGCTGAAGTACTATTGAATGATTATATGTTTTACTGAATATTCAGTAACAAAAATTAGGAGGTGAGAGGATAGAGAGGGATGGAGTATGTGACAATCAAACTGATGAAATAAAAAGAGACTTTGACCAAATCCAACACCCATTTCTGATAAAAACCCTTCAGAAAGTGGGCATGAGGGAACATACTTCGACATAATAAAGGCCATATATGACAAACCCAAAGCTAACATCATTCTCAATGGTGAAAAGCTGAAAGAATTTCCACTGAGATCAGGAACAAGACAAGGACGTCCGCTCTCGCCACTGCTAGTGTTTTGGAACCCCTAGCTATGGAAATGAGAGAAGAATAATAAATAAAAGAATCCAAATTGGAAAGGAAAAAGTAAAACTATCAGTATTTTCAGATGACGTGATACTATACCTAGAAAATCCTAAAGACGGTACCAAAAAACTGTTAGAGCTCATCAATGACTTTGGCAAAGTGACAGATATAAAATTAGTACACAGAAATCAACTGCATTTCTATATACTAACAATGAAAGATCAGAAAGAGAAATTAGGGAAGCAATGCCATTTACCATCACATCAAAAAGAATCAAATACTTAGGAATAAACCTTCCTAAAGAGACAAAAGACCTGTACTCTGAAAACTATAAGATGCTGATGAAAGAAATCAAGGATGATATGAACAAATGGAAAGACTTACCATGTTCTTGGATTGGAAGAGTCAATATTATCAAAATGACTGTACTACCCCAGGCAATATACAGATTCAATGCAATCCCTATCAAATTACCAAGGACATTTTTCCAGAACTAGAACAAAATACTTTAAAGTATGTTTGGAAGCACAAAATATTTTTAAGTATGTTTGGAAGCACAAAACACCCAGAATAGCCAAAGACATCCTGAAAAAAAAAATGGAGTTGGAGGAATCAGGCTCCCTGACTTCAGACTCTACTACAAAGCTACAGTAATCAAAATCATATGGTACTGGCACAAACACAGAAATATAGATCAGTGGAACAGGACAGAAAGCCCAGAATTAAACACACAGACCTACAGTCATGTAATCTATGACAATGGAGGCAAGAATATACAATGGAGAAAAGACAGCCCCTTCAAGAAGTGGTGCTGGGAAAACTGGACAGCCACATGTAAAAGAATGAAATTAGAACACTTCCAAACACCATACATAAACTCAAAATGGATTAAAGATCTAGATAAAAGACCAGACACTATAAAACTCTCAGAGGAAAACATATGCAAAACACTCTCTGACATAAATGACTGCAACACCTTCTCAGATCCACCTGTTAGAGTAATGACAATAAAAAGAAAAATAAACAAATGGGACTTAAAACTTTCTGCACAGCAAAGGAAACCCTAAACAAAATGAAAAGACAACCCACAGAATGGGAGAATATATTTGCAAATGAAGCAACTGACAAGGGATTAATCTCAAAATTTATAAACACCTTCTGCAGCTCAATACCAAAAAAAGAAAAAAAAAAGAAAACCATAAAAAAATGGGCAGAAAATCTAAACAGACAATTTTCCAGAGAAGACATATGGATGGCCAGAAAACACATGAATAGATGTTCAACATCACTCATTATTAGGAAGATGCAAATCAAAGCCACTATGAGGTACCACCTTACACCGGCCAGAATGGCCTTCATCAAAAAGTCTACAAACAATAAATGCTGGAGAGGGTGTGGAGAAAAGCAAACCATATTACACTGTTAGTGGGAATGTAAACTGATGCAACCACTGTTGAAAACAGAATGGAGTTTCCAAAGAAAACTGAAAGGAGAATTACCATTTGATCCAGCAATTCCACTCCTGGGCATGTACCCAGAGAAAACCATACTCAAAAACATACATGTACTCCATTGCTCGCTGCAGCACTGTATACAATAGCCAAGACATGGAAACAATCTAACCGTCCATTGACAGAAGAGTGGATAAAGAAGATGGGGTGCATATACACAATGGAATATTACTCAGCCATTAAAAGGAAAGACATAACGGCATTTGCAGTAATATGGATGGACCTTGAAATTACCATGCTAAGTGAAGTTAGTCAAGGAGACGCTAACATCATATGCTGTCACTTATATGTGGAATCTAAAAAAGGACACCAATGAATGTCTTTGCAGAACAGATACTGACTCACAGACTTTGAAAAACTTCTTATGGTTTTCAAACGAGACAGTTTGTTGGGTGGGGTGTTGCGCTTGGGGTTTGGGATTGTAATGTTACAAAATTGTGTTTTGATGATCATTGTACAGTTAGAAATGTAATAGAATTCATTGTGTCAAAATAAATTGATGAAATAAATCAAATCTCTGGGAAGTGACATGCGATTTAAATGAAAAGAGGTTCAGCGATATATACTAAATATTGATATTACCTGACTCCACCACATATACTACAGTTGAGTATTGTGTAGTTTATAGTTAAAAGAAGATGATTCTTATGTTCTTATTCATTTTTGTCTTTTTACAAACTGTTTCCCCTGTTTCTTCATCCCTGAGGGAGTACTTTTCATTGTCTTTTATTCTACCATCACTTTTCTCATAGTTCTGTTTCTCTCTTCAACCATTCTCATCTGCTTTCTTAAATTTTCCTATTCTTTCTTCTGCTTCTCTCCCTTTAAATGATCAAAGTGGTGATTTGGTAGAGGGAAACTCATTTTCCTTTATTCTGCCAAGTTGAGACAAAGTCTCAACACTTACTTTTGAGAGTGTATTTTGCCAGCTTTAAAGATGTAGATAAACAATAGTAAACTAAGTTCTATTTTAATATAATAAATTTTGTTTCAATATACTGCCATATTTTGTATCAAATTAGTTAAATTTTCAGGTTATTGATATTCAAGTGACAATCATAAACCACCAAGTAAAACGAAATCACCAAATGCCCTATACCGAATAGGGTAAAGGTCAAGGTTTTAAACATGGCTGGGATTTGACCTTAACACACCAATTAAATGTTCTTCACTTCATCTGCCTTTAGTATTAAATGAGGTTATTCATACTTATGTTTTCTTCATAACCGTCTTGGTATGGTACTAGGTAGGAAGTGCATTATGAAACAAAGGGAGACATAGACAGAATATTCTGGTAATGAAATAAAATGTATTCTGCCCTTTTTCTTTCCAGAAATGTTTCTTCATATAACAACTATATATATCCAGGAGTCATACTTACACTTCATATAAATGAAGAACATTTCTAAGCCTGACTTTGTGACCTTTCTTAAGTAACTCTTCTATTACTAAATTCTCCCCACATCTCTCTGTCAAATCACATTTAGCTTTCCTTTAGAGATTTATGCCATGGTTTTTACTTGGTTGTGTCTCGCTTATTAGACTATAAGTTCTGTGACGTGTGTGTGTGTGTGTGTGTGTGTGTGTGTGTGTATTTTTTTTTTGCTATTTTATGGTCTCACCCACAGCATACGGAGGTTCCCTGGCTAGGGCTCAAATTGGAGCTGTAGCGGCTGGTCTATGCCACTGCAACAGAGGATCCGAACTGCATCTGTGACCTACACCAAGCTCATGGCATACGCCAGATCCTTAACCCACTGAGCAAGGCCAGGGATTGAACCCACATCCTCCTGGATACTAGTCATGTTCGTTAACCGCTGAGCCATGAAGGGAACTCTGGTGACATATTTTTAGTTCATCATTATATAACATAATAGACTGGAAAAAAATGAATTAGTAAAAGGAAAAGGAAAGGGTAATCTGATTGAGTACCTAACTCCAGACATTGTAAAATCGCTCACAATAAATATGAATATTAAATATAATGTTAATATCACTGATCATCACATAGATTGCCAAAGCCTAAAAATCATTTGATTAAATGCAGAACTGTAATATTGTAGAGAAATTGATACTTATTGGTAATTATAAATAACTGCTTGTTTTTAAAATAAGTTTTAAATTTGAGAGGAATAATTCTTTAGGTGAATGCTATTAGGCTGATGGGCCATAAATTTTATTTCATATATAAACCAAGAGATTGTGAATGTGAATTTAGTATTGGCAAAAAAAGCATAAAAGGCACAGAACTTGTAACTCAGCTCCTAACTAGGATCACCCTATCCCTTAACTGTAGGTAAAGTTACCTTGGACATCCATTTTATGTCCTGTGGAAGGAAGGGTGTCTTCAATATTTCTACAAATATCAGATGGACACCTGTGGCTCCATTACTTTCCTGTATTTAATTATCTTCTCTGTTTATTTTCTTTTCATTTTAGTAACAATTTCAAGTTTGCCCCTTTCTCTTGAAATTTATTTATCCCTCAATTAGACCAAACAAATTCTAACATACACAAAAAATGTTTCTCTGCAAGATCTTAATGAAGACCTGTCAGTTACAAAAGAAGAATTATGTTGCTGAACAATTAAATATTATTTATCAAGTATCATATTTCCTAACAAAAGTCTCAGAACCTTGTTAACCATTGGACTTTTGAACATCTTCATGTTTCTTGTTCCTGACCCCTGAACTCCACTTTCATTGTATATTTCCTGCATGGATGTTGCAAATGTGTTCTCAATTTTCAGTCCTTCTGTAGCAATCTTAGCTGTAGGTTCTATGATGCTACCAAATGTTCAGTTAAATAAATGCAGGGTACTTTGTGAACCTTTGCCAATGAGAGGAATGGTACTTTTTCTCCTTTAAAAGAACCTATTAAGTTTAAAATACAGTAATTAAAAAAAAACTCTTCTTTATATGATTAAATCAGTAATGTGACAAAAGCAACATGTGGCTATGAATTGTGAGACTTTATCTAATCTCAGCTCCAATCATTGCTTTAAGAAATTTACAGTAGGAAGAATAATCATCCCCTGAAAATGCCTATATCCTAATCCCTGGGACCTGTTAATGTCTTATTTTTACACAGAAAGGGGACTTTGCAAGTATGAATAATGTGAGGGAATTCAAGATGGACATATATTACTGAATTATTTGTATGGGCTCAACTTAATTGCCTGAGTCTTTATAAAAACCTTTCCTAACTGCAGTCTGACAAGAAGGACACTACCGAAGAATGATCAGAGAGATGCTATGTTGACGGTTTTGAAACAGAATAAGGAGGTCATAAGCTAAATAATCAGGCTGGCCTCTAGAAGGTGGAAAAAGAAAGAAAACATGTCACCACTAGAGGCTCAAGAAAGGAACACAGTATTCCTGATGCCTTTATCTTACACAGTGAAACACATGCTGGGCTTCTAACCTACAGAAGCACATAAAAGTAAAATTTCTTTTAAAATGCTGAGTTTGTAGTAATGTCTTATGGCAGCAATATAAAACTAATATAGAAGTCATTTATTCTTATTTCTTCTACATAAAAAGAGAATGAAATTAGAATGAAAACTCTCTGAGACTTTTCCATATCTCAGTTGTCTGATGAACATGCGTACAGTGGTAATTTGCGGAGGGTAATCTTTATTGTGTTCCTGAAGAATCACCAATGAATAAAAAACTTTGGTTATTAGGTGCCCTTGCTCAGAAGTGCACTTTAAAATGCACTGTATTGGAGTTCCCATTTTGGCTCAGTTTGATCCCTGGCCAGGAACTTCTGCATGCTGTGGGTGTGGCCAAAAGAAAAATAAAACCATGCTGACTAGATGATTTTACTGATAACTCCTACTTGGTTTTTAAATAGTGATTAAAATCCAATATAACCGAAACATTCAAGACTATGCAAAATATGAAATCTCCCTAATTGACTTTATTAACCAGAATATGTTTAATGACAGTATGACAAATACAATCCAGTAAAAGAAAGCTACTGACTACTCATCATTATGGACACAAAATAAAATAAAAACAAATGGAATTAACTTATAGATGATTTTAATAAAATAATAATAGGAAGAGGATTTGCCTAAGGCTTCAAAGGTGAATAAATGTTAGCAAATTTAACAATGTAATATATTAGGTAAATAATTTATAGAAGAAGAAACCATGTGGTAGGCTTATTAAAGATGCAAAAGAAAATAGTTGATAATATTAAGCTGAGGTAATTCATTAAAAGTCTAAACAAAGTTCGGAGTTCCTGTTGTGGATCAGTGAAAACAAACCTGACCGGTATCCATGAGAATGTGTGTTTGATCCCTGGCCCCGCTCAGTGGGTTAAGAATCTGGCATTGTTGTGAAGTGTGCTGTAGGTCACAGATGCAGCCTGGATCTGGCATTGCTATGCTGTGGCTCTGGTGTAGGCCAGCAGGTGTAGCTCCAATTTGACCCCTACCCAGGAAATTTCTATATGCAGGCGGTGAATATGGCCTTAAAAATAAATGAACTGTATTCTGATACTCCTTGTAGTAGATTTTTTGGGGTAAGTAAATCTTTAATACTTTCTAAACCCAGATAGCATAGCCCTGTTAAAATGTTCAAGAACTACATATCTAGGCAGAGCTTTTTAAGTATTTTTAGTGCTGGCGTGGATGTTGACCGTCTCATATTTACCTGAAAATCATACTATCTCATCCCTCTTTATCGGCTGATACTAGATTTTAATATAAAAGAGATGTGGAATATATTTTGTAAGTCCTAGACTAGTAGAAATATTCTAGCGGGTCCAGGCTTCATAAACTTATAGAATATTTTGGTTAAGATATTCCCTGTTCCTGATTATTTTTAACACTGAACCAAAGGAATCCTCTTTCTTTTATCTTTCCAAGTATTCACTTGCCTATTGAGTTAACTCAAATTATTTACAACTCCGATCTCTCTTATTTTTGTAGTCCTTTAGAGAAGAAGTTGGTTCTCAAAAGTTCTTTACCCACTATACAGTTAGCTATTATTTATTTATTTATTTTATTATTTTTTTTTCTTTGCTTTTTTTTTTTTTTAGGGCAACACCCATGGCATATGGAGGTTCCCAGTCTAGGGGGTCAAACTGGAGATGCAGCTACTGGCCTACACCATAGCTACAGCAACACCAGATCCAAGCCGCCTATGTGAACTACACCACAGCTCATGGCAACTCTGGATCCTTAACCCACTGAGCAAGACCAGGGATTGAACCCACATCCTCATGGATCATACAGGTTAGCTTTTAAAGTTACGAGTGTGGCCTCTTTGCTTCCCTAGCCTGCTGCCAGTTCACATCTTTTCAATATTGGTAATGTAATCCAAATATTTTGTGTTTTTAAGAAGCAGTTTCCATGGTCATAATAATATCACATCCAATGAGGCCAACTAATAACTTAGGCAAGTTAAAAAAAAATTATCAAAAGGGAATTCCATGGTGACTCAGTGGGTTAAGGACTCAGCATAGCCATGGGGATGTGACTCAGGTGGCTGCTGTAGCTTAGGTTCAATCCCTGGAACAGGAACTTCCATGTGCTGCGGGCATGACCAAAAAAAAAAAAAAAAAAATCATCAAGGTCTACTTTAAGGTGAATAACAAACATTATACTCTGCCTTTTTAAAAACAGCGGGGCTTAGCAGCCAGGGTTCAATTCAAATAAGTCAGGAAAAGCAAACAAATAAGTATATTGTCAAATAACCTACAAGATGCATTTAAACTTACAGATAAAATCCAGATTACAGTAAAACTGACATAAATTCACCACATTATACTTTCTATCCATCGATGCTTATTAAAACATCTTTTATTGCATTCCTTCTATTGATATTCTTTGTTTTAGGCATCAGAGAGTGAGTGAAAAGAAGATATAAAAGGCTTTCATTGTCGTGGAACTTTGTATTCTTTATCATTCTACTACGTTTTAAGTGTACTTGACATAGGTACCTACACCGGTGCAAATGAATGCTATCTGACTCCATGTCTATCCCCTAGTTTGAAGTGAAGTCTCCCTAAGTCAAATCTGCTTAGATGGATTTAAGAGTTGGGATGAGGGGCCAGTAAAACATTCATAACACTGAGTGAAGGATGTGATGAGAGAGAGCGATTTCCATGTCCAGTTGTAGGAGTATGGCCACTGCATAGGAAACAGTAGGAGCTGATACTTTTAAAATTTATTCAACAAATGCATACTGAAAATCTATGATTCTCCAGGCACTTAAGTTCATACAGGCAATCGAGATGTAAGAATTTTTTCAGTAATGTTAATAGCATCAGATACTAGCTTGTAAACTGAAGCAGGTGAATCATTGCCAAGAGCTCAGAGATGGAGAAACACTGGTGTGAGGAAGAAGCTCTGCTATCTTAAAAGTAACTGCTATATTTGGAATGGAGAGCAATGGGACCCTACTGTACAGCACAGGGAAATGTGTGTGATTGGGTCACTTTGCTGTACAACAGAAATTGAAGAAATATTGTAAATAAACTATACCTTAATAATAAATAAATAAGTAAATAAAAGTAATGTATGAAGACTGGGTAAATAAATGAAAGCAAAAGTAGAATGACCAAATCTGTTGAAACGTAGTTAATATTAATTCATATATAACTGATGGATATTACATCATTACACTTTTAATTCCTCCAACTTTTGTGCTATTTTTTCATGTATTTTACTTTTATCAATGCTCTAAAATTATCCTTATTAGCGGTTTTAACAGTAATGAATTCTTTCCACGTTTGTTTTTCTAAAAGATAATTCAGCTCTATGTTTGAAAGATATATTGCCAGCTACAGAATTTAGGATTGAGAGGATTATTATTATTGCTGTTATTTAGACTTTTAAAACATGTCACTACACTGTCTTCTGGCTTGCATCATTCCTAAAAAAGATTTCTGCTTTGATTTTCTGTATGAATTGTATATTTTCCCTCTATATACCATCAACATTTCTCTTTATCTTTTGTTTCAGCAGTTTGAATATGATGTTCACATTTTTTTGTTTGATTGATTTATTGCTTATAATGCTTGGGTTCTTTTCTAGAGTTGGTGGTTTGATATCTTTCACTTAATATTTGAAAAATTCTAGGACCTTATATCTTCAAATATTTATTCTGTCCTGTTATCTCCAACTTCTTTTTTAGTAATTCTCATTAGATACATAATACTATCCCACAGTCCTTTAATACCCTGTTTTTCCACATTTTTTTTTCTATTCTGCTTCTGCTTAGGTAGTTTCTATTTCACACCATACGCTCATGTATGGTGCCAAGCTTTTCCACTAGAGTTTTAAAGATATTAATTGTAGTTATTTTAAATTCTCTAATTGTTTTACTATATAAGTCATCTTGGAGTCTGGTTCTGACAGCTGCTTTTCTCCTAAGGTTTTCATTTACTTCTTTATGGGTCTCAAAATTTTGACTGAATGATAGATATCCTGTGTAGAATTATAAAAACTTAGGTAAAGAGTATTTCTGTCCAGTTATGTACATACTTCCTCTGCTATGCTGTAGTAGGTTTTGAGTTAATCTGATCAGGAAGTGACTTGGGTTTAGGTTTTGTTGTTGCTACTGCTACCCTCAGTACACCACCATCTTCAAATTTCTCTGGTGTTACCTTTTGTTTAGGGCAAGTGTTGGCTTACTGAATGGTTTTCCTCATTGCTTCCATTTCACAGAAGGTCTCTCATCATGTCTTTGCCCATGTCACAGCAGTAAATTGCATTTTACCTGTAGTTTGCTACCCTGGTAGCAGAAAAAAGGAGGATGGTATTCTTTTTTGTGGTCTGGTTCATCATCAGTCTTAGGCACTATGTTTTTCCCTGGATCTTGGGGATAAGTTTTTTTCCATTATAACTCCTTTGGCCCAGTGGTAGGAGAAATTCAATTATTTGGGCCTGTGATGGTTTCCTGCCTTTCCTCTGGGGTTAGAAATGGGTATTCCCCTATTTAAAGCATTTAAACCAAGATGCAAATATCTACATACTACCTTTTCATTTTCTAAAGCAGGTAAAATAATAATACACATTTATTTACCTATTGTTCAAAAGAAAACACTAGGAAGTTAAGCGATAAATCAAAATGGTTACCTACAAGTGGTAGCAGTTTATGGGATGGTGATAGGACTTCTACGAATTTTAATTTCTTATAGTTTTGAATGTTGAACTTATGTATTTAGTTATATTTTCAAAATATAAAATTAAGTAAAAGAGATTGAAAGAAGTAAGCAATTTTAAAATTAAGAAGGAATACACTTTTATGCACAAATGCTCATAACAGTGTTTTCATAATAGCCAAAATATGAAGACAATGTTAAATTTTATCAATAGGAAAATGGAGAGTGAGATATTTTCATAAATAATGATATACAATTCAGCATAATTATAAACAAGCCATGATACACACAATTTTATAAATGATTCTCTAAAATAATATATTGAGTAAAAGAATTCTGACACAAAATAGCATACAATGTATTATTCTGTTTACATAAAAGTCTATGTCAAAATGATCCATTATGATAGATATTAGATCCACATTCTATCACGGCTAGGGATCCGTGAGATTAATTTTTAAAAAAAAGTGTCATGCATATAGTCTTTATCATGTTGAATACACTGATCTTGGTGGTAGTATTTCAGTGGCTGTCAAAATTCATTAAAATATAAATTTAAAATTTGTGCATTTCATTATATCCAATTTTTTACTGCAATAAATTTATTTTAAAGCCAAAAAAAGCAAAAGAGAGAAGAAAGGCATCATATTAAAGTCTTAGTTATACGTTTTTTTTCAGAGAGGATGACTTAGTTTTGTAAGATTTGCAACTATTCTAAATTCAGAAAATAAAATGTTTCATCATGCTTAAAATATTGCAGATAGCTGATATCTACTCCATATTACAGAAATAATGTCCTTCATCTTTTTTTTTTTTCTTTTCTGGGTTGTAACTGCAGCCTATGGAAGTCCCCAGGCTAGGGGTCAAATCAGAGCTGCAGCTGATGGCCTGTACCGCAGCAAAGCTATGCCAGATCCAAGCTGCCTCTGCGACCTATGCTGTAGCTTGAAGTACCACTGGATCCTTAACCCACTTAGTGAGGCCAGGGATGGATCTGCATCCTCATAGATACAAGTTGAGTTTGTAACCTGCTAACAGGAACTCCCAGAAATAATGTTCAATGTGTACTATTAGCATACACCCTTCAGATTGTTTGGGGAGTTGAATCAATATTTATTATTCGTGTGTATATGAATAATATCACAATCATATTGCACAGTGATAATAGAAGTAATTCTTTTGATACAATAGAACAATGTATGATTTCAATTGTAATCATACCTACGGTTTTGCACAAATTCTTTTCTTTTAATGTTTTTGAGGCTATTTTACTTGGTTTTAGAAAAATATTATCGACATTGACATAAATAATATTGCCAAGGATACCAGCAAATTAAGTCAAAGCAATCAAGGCAAATATATCCTGGCATAAATTTTCACCATATGCTGCATTAAGCTTTGGTCATAGTTAGTTTTAATAGCTAATGAAAATAAATAAATCTTGAAACTTTAATGAGTATCTGTCCTTCATTGCTTTAAAAACTATTACTGAATAATGGATGATATATCTCCTTCAATTATTTACATTTTTCATTTGCCCATCCTTTGGAACTAAAACACTTAGGAACTAAATTCAGTAAAACAATTTTGTGGATTTTTACTTGGATTATCAAAGTGCTTTGGGAATCTCTAAAATAAAAAGCATATTCCAAGACTAATATTCCTCTTAATTACACCTTCAGGATTGATTCTTTATAATGTCACATAGCTCTTTATTTTGGCTCTAAAGTTACTATTGATTGAGATAGACATGAGTTGTTAGAAAAGTATAATGTGGACACTCAGTGAACATGTTTTCAGTTCTCTCAAAGTCATTAGTTAGACAAATGTCAACTAGTTCCTTTTTTTCCTCTGAAACCATCCTTTAATTCTAAAGTGAAGAAATAACTGACAATGTAAGTCATGATTACATTACACAGCAAATAGCAATTTTATCATTTTTTCTTCAAAAATGTCATTATATTCCATTCATCTTTTTCTATTCCTAGAGTTATAATTGCACTAGAGGTACTTCAAAAGATTATGTTGAGGATCTTGTTCTCCACTTTTTTGATTGTAGCATATCATTGACCACATCAAGTAACCAGTTCTACTAGAATCCTAAACAATGTAATCCTCCCATGTCCAATACAACAAAACAGAAAATGCCAAGCCCTTAAATGCCATACAAAATTCCCTCCTTAGGTTTAAGGTGAAGCAGTCTATAGGCAACATTTACATTAAAACAAAGTAACAAGTAATCCTTTCTAGGTACATTAGGAATTTGGGGGGTTAGATGAGTTGGCTGTTGGCTTGTCTAGTTGGCCAAGATTAATTCTAATGCAGCAAGTTATATAATTTAAATCTCACTAAATTTGGGTTGGAATCATTGCCATTACCTGGAGATGAATCATGACCTTGCACTGAGTATTTAGGATATAGTTTCATCTGAATAAAAATAAAATAAAATGGACTTTAAAGTCAGAAAACCTGTATTTAAATCCAAGCTTTGTCATTGTCTGCACTGTGTCCTCTAAAATTTAGTGATCTATGAGAATCAAATGAGATAATATCTATAAATGTCCAAAGATCCTAACTCAGCTGCAGATATGTCTTAAGACATTTATTTATTTATTTATTTATTTATTTATTTATTTAATTTTATTTTCAGGGCTGCACCTGTGGCATAAGTTAGTTCCCAGGCTAGGGGTTGCTGACCTACTCCACAACCACAGCATTGCCAGATCCCTGACCCACTGAGCGAGGCCAGGGATTGAAGCAGCATCCTTATGGATACTAACAAAATTTCTTTCCACTGTACACAACAGGAACTCTTCAACACATTTTAGACTTGTTTTCTTGATTTTCCTTTTGGTAGCTACCGTATCCTTCCAAATCAACACTATAGATTTTATTATGGATATTTATAGCTACATATTCTATACAAATATACATATATATGAATTAGAATAGAAATCAATGAAATTAAAAACAGGAAAAAAGAGAAAATCATTGATACCAAAAGCTGGTTCTTTGAAAAGATCAATAAAGTCTATAAGATTCTAGCCAGACTAGGGGGAAAACATAAGATACAAATTACTAATACATAAACAAAACAGGAATATCACTATTGATCCTGTGGGCATTAAAATAACAATAAAGAAATATTATGAATAACTATGTCTGCAAATTTGATAACCTTGATGAAATGGACCAACTTCTTGAAAGACACAATCCACCAAGAGTCATACAGGAAAAATAATTTTGAATAGACCCATATCTTTGAAAGAAATTAATTTAATACTTAATAATCTTCCATAACAGAAAAAAAGAAGGCCCAGTGAGTTCCCTGGTGAATTATATCAAATATTTAATAAATAATTTGTATCAATTCTTTACAAATCTGTTGCAGCATGAATACTATAAGTTACTGAGAAAAGCTGAACTAAATTCATAGTATCAGTTCTATCGTAATTCCAGAGATAATTCTTGCCTTAGATGCTCTATCTAGCAAGGATAAGAATAGTTAATATTTCCACATGTATTTAGGAGTTAACTGAATATTGTCACAAATTATAATAACTGGAAAACTATATTTCACAAAGAATAAAAACATGTGATATATATCTAATTAGATTTGAATTCTGTGGTGGCCCCTCAGAGACATTCATGTCCTTCTAATCCTCCAAACCTATGAAATGCTACTGTATGTGGTAAAAGAGTCTTCACAGAATAATTAAGTTAAAGATTTGTTGCTGTTACTGTTTCTTTTTAGGGCTGCACTTACAGCATGTAGAAGTTCCTGGGCTAGGGGTTGAAATGGAGCTGCAGATGCCAGCCTATGCCACAGCCATAGTAAGCCAGATCCAAGCCACATTTATGAACTATGCTGCAGCTTGCATCAATGCCAGAGCTTTAACTCACTAAACAAAGCCAGGGATGGAACCTACATTCTCACAGAGACAACACTGGGTCCTTAACCTGCTGAGCCACAACAAGAAACTCCTAAATTACAGATTTTGAAATTGGGAGATTATTCAATTTATCCAGGTAGGTTAAAAGTAATCATAAGATGCTTCATAAAAAATAGATTAGAGGATTAATATCAGAGAAGGATATGTAAGCACAGAAGCAGAAGTCAGACTGATGCAATTACTGACTCTGAAATTCAAAGGGATTCTAAAACCAATGAAAGTGGAAAGGCTCAATAAGCTGGGGAATATAAAGAATACACAGCACTTCAGAACCTCCAGAAAGAGGACAGCCCTCCTAACACCTTGCTTTAGTCCTGGGAGACTTCTCATCTCCAGATATATAAGATGACAAACGTTGGCTGTTTTAACCTAAGTTTGTAGCAATGTGTTATAGAAGCACATTAGGTTATAATCTCATTTCTACACTTGCAAGAATGTGGAAACCAGAATTTGTGAGTTTTAGAATAGTTGGTCTTAAGGCAATGAGGGACTTAAGTTTCAAAATCTTTTATAACAAAGATTATTAAAGAAAATATATTATCCTTTGAAAAAAGATTATTCTAATTTATACATGTTAAGGTAAGAAGTCTTGTGATGGCAAAATGTAATACCAAATTATCATTCAAAAGCGGTTACTAGAGCAAATTGCATGGCATGTAAGAAGTTACATATTATGTCCTCAACCAAGACACACATTTCTAATTGAGTCTAGCTCTGAATCAGAGCCACTTTGTAGCCTTAAAATACATTTCAACATAACACTCAAGGAAGCTAGTACTAAATATTTTAGTTGGTGTATGTCATTCAAAAATCCATTCTGAATGGAGTATGGGTCAAAAGTATGCAAATTAGTTAAAGTAGGGGTAATTTATTATAGAACTAACTACACAGGAAATAAAAGAGCTAAAAAAGATAAAAGGGGAAATTGATGGTACTTAGAGATTAGCAACAACAGAAAAACACTACAACGCTCAATAAGAATTCTAACTGGGATCTGACACTTGGGAGCTGTATTCCCTCATAAAATGTTGCTAAATTTTATGAGGAAAATGAAATAAATATACATGGTATATGTGGATACAGATACATATCTCACATTTTCTTTATCCTTTCAATCATCAGTGAACACTTAGGTTGTTTCTCTATCTCGTATATTATAAATAATCCTGCAATCGGAGTTCCCTGGTGCCCTAGGGTTAAGGATCTGGCATTGTCGCTGCTGTGGTTTGGGTCAACTGCAGTGCTGTGGATTTGATTCCTGGCCCAGGGACCTCTCTATGCCCTGGGAACAACCATAAACAAACAAACAAAAATAATCCTGCAAGAAACATGGTGCTGCAGATATACTTTCAAGACAATGTTTTGTTTCCTATGGATAAATACTTATGGGATGGAACTGCTGGATTGTATGGTAATTCTAGTTTTTAATTTTGGAAGAACTACCACTGTATCAGCTCTCAATAGTGCCTGTCATTAACTCCAAATAAGCTGAAAGCCAGGTGAAATTGAGCCAAGGAGACAAAAGTTAACAGGCAGAGGTCAGGCCCTCTGCTGTACCAAATATAGCAAGAGGGGCAAGAAATGGATCTGGAAACACGTGGTTCTGGATCATCACAGCTTGAAAGATTAAGAGAAATAAATAAATAAGTACATTCCCTCTTAAAAATAACTCTTTGATATGTCAAGGAACTTAAAAAAATATATTTTGAAAAATGGAGATTCTGCAAAAAGTGATGTATTTTCCAAGCTGTTATGATGAATAAAACTGAAGTGAATAAGACTTAGACTTGTTCCCATTGTAAAGTTCCTTCCTGTTTTGCTTGTCTGAACAACACCAGCCTGTTATGTTGCATACACTGGAAAAAAAATAAAAAATTAAAATTGCATTTCCTCTTATTAGTTTTTCTATGTATAATTTAACGATTCTAGCTCAAAAAGTCAATTTACAAATTACATTAGATTATGTCGATACAACTTCCATGTTACATTTTATTTTATTTTATTTTTTTTCATGTTACATTTTAAATGAGAGTTTTATGGCCAAAAATTTTAGGTGTTCTATTAGATTAACATAAATATTAAGAGAATGCTGAGTGCAGATAGTCATAATATGGTTAAATATTTTAATATTTCCACATTTAACGTACATTTAATATGCATCTCATAAGTACAGATAAATCTTGTAATATTAATAATATTTAAAAAATGAAAGCTATGAAATTGAAGATTTTGTTAGGTGAGTTTCTCTATTGCTATATTTAATCATTTCATGCAGAAATTACCACTGACATTTTAAGTCATAAATGAAGTACAATGCATGCCAATTAGTAGGCAAAAATACTTTTGCTAGAGTAGATTATAATAAGTATCTAGTACACAGATGATTGACTTTATAAAAATAATCATCAAGACATAATCTGTCTCTCAGCATTTATCAAGCTTTTCCCCCTTCAATCCATGAGAACAGACTTCATGCCCATCTGTCATAATCAATTGAATCTTTTTCAGCTGACAGACTAAAGCACATGGGGGAATTCCTAGATGATATGATGGCCAGCACTCCTTCTGTCAGAAAATTGCAAGGTAGATTGAGTAAGGATTCATTTTATCTATGACGACTTTTTGATTCCTAAAAGTTACAAAGTATAATTTTCTACTCTTATCCATTGATCTGCCATGCCAGAATATTTTCATATTTTGTTTACAAATTTTATGGCTTATTTTGCTTTATTTCTAATATAGAAATCTCTCCGTCATTTGAAGTATCTCTGTATAAAATTGGTGAACATCAGTTTGACTCAGTACTAGGAAGATAAATCCCTCACTTTAGTTTCTTCAGTTAATAATTTCCTCAATAATATGTATTGAACTTCTACAATGAATTAATTTTATTTTCATGAGTGCTCAGTCTGAAAAGAAAGATAATGTATAAACAAAGTATTAGCATCTAGAATATTATATGTGAAAATGAACTTATGAACAAAGTTGGCATTAAATAATTAGTGAGGTATATTAATTTTTTGAAGGATGAGAGAAGTCTTTATGGAAAGCAAAACTTACTCTTTGGTAGAAACGAGTTTCAATTTGAAAATCAGTGTAAGTGTTTATCACATGAGTGAGGATGTTTTCCACCTCACATATATAACCACAATAAAATTAGACATGGACATAAGCCTAGATTTTCAGTAGGAATACCCAATGTCAAAAATTAGCTTTGACATCAGAATTCAACCAAAATCTGCTTTTTGCTTTGGCTGCAACACTTGTACTTCAAATAAGGGAATAGCTAAATTGATATTTTTTTAGATATCCCCGAATATCAATCATTCTTTAAAATCCATGTAAAAGAAAAATTCTGTATACACAATAAAATTAGCATGCACATAAAATGCGTAGATAATTTTTTCATCATAAAGCCAACTGCTTCATTTTTCACAGGTCTAAGGACTAATATTTCCCAGCTGATTTTCTAATAAAATGGAAGGGAACCATTTATATATAAATTATATCCATTATCACTGCTGACCAAATCTCTTAAATTCTAGAGGTGAACCAGATAATATTATTACACTAGCCATTTTATAACCAGACATGAAGGAAATCTTACTAATTTTTGACAACCCCACTGATCTAACTCTATACTAGCAATCATAGTGAAAAATATATATTGATTTTATTCTTGCTAAGTGAAAAGTGAATGTCTTTTTAGTGTGGCAAAAAGCAAAGTCTAGTGCTTGCAGTAGCATTGTAGCAACTGTCAGTGTGGAAAAACTGTGAGGCATCCAACTGTCAAACTTTGGTTGGATTTATTATTATTATTATTAATATTATTATTATTATTATTATTATTATTATTATTATTGGCATATGGAAGTTCCCAGGCTAGCAGTTGAATTGGAGCAGCAGCCGGTGGCCTATGCCACAGCCACAGCAACTTGGGGTCTGAGCCATGTCTCAACCTAAGCTATAGCTCATGGCAATTCCAGATCCTTAACCCACAGAGTGAGGCCAGGGACTGAAACTGCATCTTCATGGATACTAGTCGGGTTCATTACTACTGTGCCACAATGGAAACTCCTTCTATAACTTATTAACCTAGTATATTATATTGTTAAATTTGCTAATGTTGATTCACCTTTGAAGGCTTAGGCAAATCCTTTTTCTATTATATTTTTATTAAAATAATCTATAAGTTAATTCCATTTGTTTTTATTTTATTTTGTATCAACAAGTAGTCAGTAGTTTTCTTTTACTGAATTAAATTTGTCATACTGTCATTAAACATATTCTGGTTAATAAAGTCAGTTGGGGAGAGCTCATATTTTGTAGTCTTGAATGTTTTCAATTACTTTGGATTTTAATTACTATTTAAAAACCAGATAGAAGTCATCAGCAAAATCATCTAGTCAGGGTGCTTTTATTTTTCTTTTGGTCACACTCACAGCATGCAAAGTTCCTGGCCCAGGGATAAAACTGAGCCATAGCACTAAGATAAACTACAGCAGTGACAACAGAAGAGTCCTCAACCTATAGGCCACCAGAGAACTTCCAGTGTTGCCAGAATATGACCTCTGTCTGCCAGTGCCGAAATGAAATGCAGAGACAGAGTTTTGGGTAAAGGAGAAAAAATAGCTTTATTTCTTTGCCAGGCAAAGTGTGTCATAGCAGGCTAGTGCCTTAAAGACTGTGCGCTCCCTTAGAAAGAATTGTGAGGAGTTTTACAGTAAAACAGGCTTTCAGATTGGAATCAGAATTGGGACAAACATGCATTCTTCTTTCTTTGGGAGAATCTTAGTCATCAAAGCTGGAGTCAGGAGATGCTCATGATGGTGGTCTTCTGGGTTATTGCCTAGAATAATAGTACTTGCAAAAATGGCATATTGATCAGAGACTAGAACAAACTAGGAAAGTTCCTGAAAAACATCATGTGCTAATACTCTTTAACCCACAGGCAATCGTGTTCAGGGTGCCTAATCTTTACCTTATGGGTGATTGTGTTTAGGGTACAGTTAAGTCAGGGAGAAGGACAAGGAAGGACTCTAAGCTGTTCAGTTTTAAAGTATTCATTTCTAAAAGAAGCATAAGGAACATAACTTTTCTCTTAGGTGTGTAAGATGCCTATATTAGTATGTGTATTCCTTGAGAGGGAACCAGGATACTGCCCAAGTCTGTACTATTTTTTCTTGACTATTCCTCCCTTCCCTGATCAGCAACTGTCTGAACCTGTCCCTAGGAACTCTGGGAAGGTCATGGTGACTGAATGAGGCCTGTTTCCTAAGAACCAGAAATGGGGGACATAGGAAAGCTTTTGTTCCCAGGAGCCCCACAGGGCCATGTCCGATTTTACCAGCATACTTTTTCAGACTAGACTGTCAATCAACTTCGGTTTTTTTACAGTAATTAGTTTAACCAGTTTTTGTCCTTCTTTTATTAATATTGTTAAATTATCACTAAAAAATCATCTACCTCCTTCAGGTTTTTAAATTTCTAGCCCTAGAGTTTACAGGTCATATTCCCTTAAAAAAAAAAAAAACACTTAACTTTGCTGTTTATGGATAAATATCTGTTTTCATTTCTAACCTTAATGCTATACTCTGTGTCTATTTTTTCATCAAGTACATAAACCAGCTTTTCATTAATTTATCCTTTCTAATATATTGTTACTTTCTATTTTATTATACTTCTATGCCTGCTTTTAGTGTTACTAATTTCTACTTTTATTTTTTTTAAAAAAGTGTTTTATGCTCTCTTAAAATAAATATTAAGGTTTTTTCTTATTGATGAGGGCATGTAATGGTATATACATTAGTCTCAACTTCATATGACAGATTCACTCTTCTCTATGACCGAGATTCATTTTAAAGAAAATACTTCATATAACAGAATATGTCTCTGCTCTAGATGGAAACATACTATTTAGGGTTGAATTATTTCTCCCAGAAAGATATGTTGTTTTCTCAACACCTATAGCTGTGAATGTGAACTTATTTGCAAACATAATATTTGCAGATGTAATCAAGTTAGAATGTGGTCATCAGAATAAGTCAATTCAATATAACAGGAATTCTTGTTTTTTTTTTTTTTTAAAGGAAGACAGACACACAGAGGGAAAATTCCATATGACAAGGAAGACAGAGATTGAGATGCTGCAGCAGAAAGCTAAGGAATGCCAAAGATTGCTGGCAAACTACCAGAAACTAGGGAGAGTCAAAGGATTTGTCCCAACAGATTTCAGAGGAAGCGTGGCCCTGAGAACTCCTTGACTTTGGAAGTCTATCCTCCAGAACTGTGGAAAAAATAAATTTCTACTGTTTTAAGCCACCCAGTTTTAGTATTTGTTACAGCAGTCCTAGGAAACTAACACTCTCACCGAATAAAAACCAGTCTGTACACAGATTTTTCAATTATTATTTTCTGATTAAAAATATTACTCTTTTAATATCGCTGCTATAATTTCAGAAATTTATTGACATATTGTTTTAAATGGGTCCCCATAGGAAATATCCTTATCATAAATGAGATATCTCTTTTTGTTTCTATAAGTTATGGGATATGAAGAAGAGTTACCTGCTACTTTCTCGGGAACTAGAATTGTGAGCTATCCCTCCATGATTTATTTCAAGCTTTTTCCTATCATCTGGTTTATCTATCAGAATTATCTTAGTGTGTAAGGTAATTAGGACACTCCCCAGTTTCAGTAAAGATGAAGACTCATACCATTTTTGTTTGCTTCGGTCATGTCTTCAGACTTTAATGTGTGAGTTTCATGTCTCCATAATCTTATTTTCCCAAAAGTAAGTTTTTTGATAGGAGGGATTAGCCTTATTTATTTTTGTAACTTTTTACACCTAAAAGAATACTAAGAACCTAAAAGTATATCAGAACAATGTATTAAAGAAATGGATGCTATCCATTTATTCATTTCTTAAATGACAAATAAGTGAAAAAAATTTTCCCAAGGGTATAAAATATTTGACAATGGAAAATAGTATTTCATATGACCTTTCATTGTACAAAAATATATAGTATGATAGCACATCCAATGTTAAAAGAAAATGAATTTTCTGGCATAGGTTGGCTATTTTTAAAGGATGCTTTATATTTGTTTCTGAGGTTAGTATGTGTTTTTAATTGATATTTTCATGGCTTCTAATTTTTTAACTAGCAATTTTGCCAAAATAATAATAACTGCATTATTATTGAGAAATAGGATTTAGAATCCAAGTTCCATCTCTATTAATCTTGGTGCATTAGTGTTTTCCAGTCAATTAAGCAGGCCAGTGCCATATTCACCCATGACTGATATGAAGACAGTATTTAGCTTTAGAATTCTTGATGGATAAATGATAGTAATCCATGAACCCCGTTGAGCATAAATATAGAACCAAAATCAATGAATCAATCTCTCTTTTACCCATTACCTACCTAATAGCTAGAAAGTCCACTTTAATAGTCATTAGAGACTTGCCTTGGAATGGAATAAAGAATACTTATTTAGACAAATGACATCTGCCTTTAATAATTATCATCTTTTCCTCTCTTTCTTTATCCCCGAGACATATAAAATACCTAAATATAATTAGTACTCTTTAAAAAGTTGATGACATTTTATAAAAATCACTGACCATAAATTTTGGGATTGGTTATTCAACTTTGACAAATGGAATATATGAAGGAAAAATAAAAGAAGAATATATATATGTGTGTATATATATATATATATATATATATATATATACACATATATATATATATGGAGAGAGGGGCGGGGGGAGAGATGTATTAGATCTTCCAAGAATGAATGGGAAGCTGGAACAAAAAATGTCTCAGAAGCATCCTGTTATGTTATTACAAGCTGAAGCAGTACTATTTTTATGGGTTGTGATCTTTTTGGTATGTTGAACATTCTGCTTCTCCACAATTTTTCTGGCTAGTTGTTAGGGAATTGACTCTTACACATTTTTGACTCCCACTCTGAAATTATTCATCCAGATACTATTCTCCTTACTAGCTGAGAGACAGAAATGTAATCTAAATTTGACCAGAGAGATGCTTTCTCTGTAAAAAATTTGAAACTTGAGGTTAGTGATGCAAGTACAGAATGGATTCATTTTGTCAAAATACAATTTTGAGACTGATTCAGATCTTGGAATTTCCCAGACACTTTTCTTTTCATATCCTGATGCCTCTGCTTTTAAAACATCTGAGATATATTCTCATTATTATAAATTAAAATATATTTTCATGAGAAAATGCAAAGAAGATAACTTAGGAGAAAAATCAAGATAATCTTGGCTTTTGCTATGATTTCTTAAATAAAGTAAAAGTAAGTTATATAAGAGAAAAAATTAGTAAGTTGAACTTCAGGAAAACTAAAAATCTGCCCGGATGAAAATATTGTTAAGAGAGTGGAAAGACTACATTCCAGAGAATATATTTTCAAAATCTTTGGTGATAAAAAACTGTTATCCAAAATCTAAGGAGTTCCCGTCGTGGCTCAGTGGTTAACGAATCCGACTAGGAACCATGATGTTGCGGGTTCGATCTCTGGCCTTGCTCAGTGGGTTAAGGATCCGGCGTTGCGGTGAGCTATGGTGTAGGTTGCAGACGCGGCTCGGATCCCGCATTGCTGTGGTTGTGGTGAAGGCTGGCAGCTACAGCTCCTGTTAGACCCCTTGCCTGGGAACCTCCATATGCCGTGGGTGCGGCTCTGCATAAAGGCAAAAAGACAAAAAA